>CM029016.1:187221228-187372848 GCA_016801055.1 Panax notoginseng | reverse complement strand
CTGCTAATGCTTATGAGGATTCGTTTGACAAGCACTGGCAGAATAGCCTAGTCCAGCTGCCCCAGTTTGCCTGGCTACTTGGATGGGGTATTTGATACCTTGGTGACCTTTACCCAGCCCTTCTCCTGGCTGATGACCCAAGGGCATCATTTCCTGAGTAGCCGACATTACTTCGGCAGAGATTTTGGGTACGGGTAATGGCGTTCCAATAGCATGGTATTGAGTATTGCTCACTTCCAAGGCATGAAAATTGACCGGTTCAACATTTGCATTAGTGTTGATGAATGGCAGGTCCCCATGTTGAGGACACTCCGGTTCAGCATTGATCGTGACTAGGCTATTATTGATAATGTATTTCAGTTGCTGATGAAGGGTGGAGGGGACTGCCCTAGCCATATGAATCCACGGTCTTCCCAAGAGCAGGTTGTATCCCGAATCTATCTTTAGTACGTGGAATGACATGCAGAATGTATGGGGACCAATTTCGATTGGCAACTCAATTACTCCGATTGCATTCCGGCGGGATCCATCAAAAGCTTTGATGATTGTATGGCTACTTCGGATTCGATTGAGATTAATGTTCATCTTCAGTAACGTAGCATAATGACATATATTTAGAGACGAACCTCCATCTACCAAGACTCCAGCTAGCATGTATCCGTAGGACAAGACCGCAATGTGTAACGGCTTGCAATGACCGTCCCTTCGGGTGGTATGTCATCATCAGTGAAGGATATCACATTGTTGTTGAAAATGTGATCAACCAGGTGTTGAAATTTTTCCGTATCCACTGATGTTGGTAAATAGGCTTCTTCCAAAACTTTCAGTAAGATCTTCCGGTGATCCTCAGAAATTAAGACCAAGTCCAAAATTGAGATTTGGTGTGGAGCTTCTCTTAAGCTTACAACCACCTTTGGTTCGTTATGAGCAATAGTGCAGAGGAATTTTTCAATCTTCTCCATGGGTATTTTCCCCCTTTGATTTGATGGTAAACTTCATCACCCGTTGGGGAAGATACAGTGGATTCTCCATCGACACTATAGCGGTTGTATACGAGGTGGATCCTTTACCTTTTTCATAATTCCACGGAACTGTGTGCAAGCTAACAATAGGATATTGTGCTCTGCATGGTAAGTTGATTGGTTCGGGAGCGGCCACTTTCAAAGGATTGTTGCTTCCTCTGAGTTGAATTGTTGGTATAATGAGTGGCTTGACAATTCCATCAGCCTCAGTGGAGATAACTGCTACCAATCCCTTCCATTTAGTAGGATAGATGTTCTCACTACCACGTAGCACAATATCATCGTCTGTTATCTGCAGGACACCGCTATTAATGAGATTCTGTATAAGGTGGCGGAGTGCCCAACATTCTTTTGTGATGTGACCGCGAGAATGTGAGTGATATGGACAGACTCCATCAGAGTTGTACCGTCCTGAATGGGGATTGATTGGAGGTAGAAGGAAATTAATCATTCCTTCATTGATTAGCATCTAAAGGATTTCCTCCATGGGTTGGCCTAGATATGTAAATTTCCTTCTGTTGGCCAAATCCTGACGCTCTTTGCCACTTTATCCTCCATCGTTTCACTTTCTGGAGGTGACGAGGGCATATTCATGACTAGAGGACGGAGACTAGCATGCTCCTGGCTTACTACCTAGCGTGTAACTTGATGCTGGTAGGTCACCAGTTCTGCCAATTGCTCAATTTGTTTGCAAAGAGCTTTTATCTTTCGTTCTATTGTGAACTGGAACTTGACATAATCTCACTTGTCAACACCATCTTTGATGGTCTGAGATGACTCGCCGCTGAAATTGGAACTCTGTCCATTGCTCCAATTGATCATGTTAACCTCTTCCTCTTTGTGTTCAGAAGAGGGTTGTCTTGAACGTGAGGTTGATCCGGTTAGTGACCACGATCTCCCCGTTGTCTATTGAATCTTAGATCTTATGTTTCAAGGCCCAACAATTTTGAGTATCATGTCCAGGTGCATCGGCATGATAAGCACATTTTTGAGCAGCATTAAAACCCCTACCATTAGGGTTGGCTGGTGGAAGAAGATGTGTGATTTTCTTCTGTGTGGTCAAACGAGTGAGAATATTCTTGAGAGAGTCCCCTAAGGGTGTGAACACTCGAGGGCGTTTGACTTTTCCACCTTTTGGTATTGGAGGGTTTGACGATTGTGCTGGAAAGGGAGTGTAATTTCTCCTCTGGATAGGCATGTTCTGATTGCCTTTTGACCCTGTAGTATCAGGGAAAAATCCTCTTCTTTCTTTTTATGGACCCTCCAGGGGTTATTTCCATAATTTTCAGATTGGATGTGCTCAACAACAGTTTTAAGGGCAGCTAGGTCTTGAATCTTTCCTGACTTCAATCCCATCTCAACCATCTCCCCGTGTTTGATCATTACAGAAAATGGTTTACCGATGCCGGCTAATACTCTTTCATAGAAAGGAGCATCTTGTATGTCTATGAAGGTCATGACCATCTCTTACTCTGTCATAAAAGGAGTTACTTAAGCAGCAAGGCGCCTCCACCTTTGAGTATATTCTCTAAACGACTCATTGGACTGTTTCTTGACCTTGGTAATCTGGTACCGGTCAGGAGCCATTTGAGACTGGAAGCTGTACTGCACATGGAAAGCGTGTGACTGCTCTTCCCAGCTATGGATCTTTGCATTGTCTAGTCTGGTATACCACGAACGGGCTTCCCTAGTCAGACTCTTTTAGAACAACTGCATTCTGAGCTTCTCGTCCTCTGCATAAGATTCAAGTTCTCCAATGAAAACCTTCAAATGGGTGTAAAGATCTCCTAACCCGTCATACTTTTCGAAGTCAGGAGTTTTGAATTTTTCTGGATAATGAACTCCAGGGAATATACAAGGTCAGCATATGAAACACTCCCGTGTGCTCCAATTCCTTTGATAGTGCGAAGGGTTTTCTTCCATTTGAAGAACTTTCTTTTTGATGTCACCGGTGTCTGGATCTCTTGTGACATGGGCGGCATCATGACTTTTGTTGGTTGTATCCAACTGCAGTTCAGGGATTGTAATGGCTTTATTAGAACCTTGAGTTCCTCCTTGTGTGGAGGATTCATCATGGACGGGTATTTTTGGACCCTACGTAGATTGACGTAGTTCTTTAAGCAGAACAGCCAAATCTGTAATTTGTTTACTTAATCCGTCAAATTCCTCGCGAGAAACTGGATTATACTGGTCAGATGAAGACATGATTGGCTGTAGGCCTGCGGCCTTTTTGGACTTTGACCGGGTAACAGGTCTGAATGCTTCCCTGTGACAAAACTAGCATAGTTTAGATCTCTTTTGAGATGGGTGGTATCATGAATTTTGTTAGTTGTATCCAACTGGAGCTCAGGTACTATAATGACTTTATCATAACCTTGGGTTCCTCCTTGTGTAGAGGATTCAGCATGTATGGGTATCTTCGTACCTTCAGTAAACTGATGTAGTTCTTTTAGCAGAACAACCAAATCTATAATTTATTTACTTAATCCGTCAAATTCTTCGCGAGAAACTGGATTAGACTAGTCAAATAAAGACATGATTGGCTGTAGGCTCGTGGCCTTTTTGGATTTTGACCGGGTAATAGGCCCGAATGCTTCCCTGTGACAAAACTTGCATAGTTTAGTCTTAGGGATTGTGTAAATGTTTACATGCTATGTGATGTGTCCATTTTAGGATTATTTTCCTACAAAACGGATGTTAGCTGTTTGTAATACAGGATAACATGTTAATTTAAATATGCACATGCACATATTTCTTCATATTTCTCATTACATGGAGATGAATATGGAATGAAATTACAAGTAATTGACTTTACAAGTAATTTGAAATGAGAAAACATGAAGAGACTTTCCTCTGCGTTTTTTATCAGAGACTGACCTATCTTAGGTTACTCTCGCGGCTTTTCTACATGAAGGTTCCCAAATCATCGCAATTTACTCAACAGGAAGTTAATCCGGTCTTTTAACTGGAGCGAATTTGGGTGGTGCCTTTTCTGAGCCTCGCGAGAATTAGTTTTCCTACTAGTTCAGTAATCAAACACCGACAGGATAGCCTCCTGGTGGAGGGACCACACAACATACATTCACATACATCGCGTCTCACCGTATATGAAAATGATGACATGTGCGAAGCACTAATATCACAGGCAGATATAGTGTAAAGCATTAATCGAAGTAAAGATATGCATTCATACACATTCATCATAAATGTAAATGCAACATCCACACACAAGTATATAACAGTTTTGAAAAGCTTGTAATAGCGGCTTAAGTCCTCTTACTGGAGTCCCCAGCAAAGAGGCCACCTGTCGACGTCGGGATTTTTATCTGTCCCTTTTCGTTACCTATTTTTTTGTGTTCTCATTTCATGTGAGATTTGTTTGAAAAAACAAGTGAAAAAGTTCCGACATGTATAATGTCGACGATTGGACTGTAAGAGTTACCGCTTGGTTTTTTAACTGGTTGTACCAACACAACCGAGAAAAAGTTTCCACATTGACCTAGTGATGTGACACTGCTAAATAGGTCGGTAAAACCGATATTCAATTAGGGTCCGAGGACTTGCTTATGCGGAGGGAAGGTGTTAGGCACCCCCCGACATCCGTATTGCCATGGTGACCGCCACTTTTCATGAAACTGTTATATGAATGTGTGTGTGTGTGTGTGTGTGTGGGTCAATGTGCTTTTATTTGGAAGTAATGCAAGGCCTCGTTCGCACCTATATACATAGGATTTGAATTTATATAAAAATTCATTTTTAAGCAAGATATGGCAGTGATGTTTTGAGACCTTTTACACTCCCATTTTATTCAGTATTCGGCATGGTTAATTTTATTTTCCAGATGCGAGGCACCTGTAAGAAAATAATGTACAAAAAGGTGCTGAATTCCTCGTGGGTATGAAAACCATCTGAGGAGATCCAAACATCACAAATAAATTTACAAGCTGCTTACAGCTGAAAAGGTCCATCATGGGAACCGAATCTAGATTCAGTGGACTGAACCTGTGATCACATGATTCCTAGGCTCATATGATACGCAATTGATATAAACGCAGTAAGCAGGTATATATATAAACGCTATATATATATATATATATATATATATATATATATATATATATATATATTATATATATACAGACATGATCACCAACCACGAAGCACCTCCATGGGGGATCAAAAATGTAAATAAAGATGTAAAAGCTATCTACCGCCACGGAGGAAACTCCAGGCGGGACAAAATGTACAGAAAGCAGTAAAAACGGTCAACCACCACGAAGTAAACTCCAGGTGGGACGAAATGTAAATATATATATATATATATATATATATATATATATATATATATATATATATATATATATATTAAAGTAGTAACGCAGCGGATGTAAAATTCAGGCTCATCGAACAAAGTTCGACAACAATTGATATATATAAATATATTTATTAATGCAGTAAATGCTCCAGACCGAAGTCTAGGCTCATCGAACAGAGTTCGACACACAGTTCATATATATAAATGTATATATATACAAAAGCAAGTAAACGCTCCAAACCAAAATCTAGGCTCAATCGAGGCATAACTCGATAATGTTAGTCCATATATATAAATATATATATAAATATATGTATATACAAACTGAAATAAAACCACGGACCGAAGTTCGGGCAAACACACGCAACACGACTCTCAGCGTGAAGAACAATGTGTGCACAGATGAAGAGAAAGGCTTTAAAGTGTGTGAGAAGGCTTACAGTGGGCGGCCAAAGAAGACTTCTAGATCTTTAAAGTAGATAAACACTAGCTTCCACAGGTACAGAAATAGCTATATGTTAGCTCACGAGTGTTTAAAATGAGAAAGCACTCAGTATAGGGTGAGTATAGAGCAAATTGGGCAGGGCTTCCTCGCCGTCTCCTCTCTTAAAATGGCCACCCCAAGCCCTCTATTTATAGAGGGTGGAGCCACAGATGTACCTGCGGCTGGGCCGCAGGTGTACCAGAGGCTGCCCGGGGTCCCCCGGGCTTCGCGGGTCCCGCCGTCTCGATGTACATGCACGCATGCAACGTGATGTCCGCTTCAATTTTTAGAATTGTAATTCGGGCATCTGACTGAGGTATATAGGCCCTATTTCAGACCGCCGTTGTCGAAAGTTATGCAATGACATGTGATTAGAGGTTGTACGAAGTCATAAAGATGGGACGATGCCCTTCGGTCTTCAACTTCAAATTTTATCCGTTATCATGCGTAATAGTCACTCGGGATTGGTTTTCCTTGGCTTTTATGGGACATTGTGTATGTATCAAAGCATTGAGACGGTACGGTGTGGCGTCGTGGTGGCGAGATAACGACTTTTCCCCTCACCAGGGTTATCGCCGGTTGGGCTGATAAAGCAAACGTTGCTTAGAGTTATCGCTGAGATTGGACTGCTGCAAGTGTTGGAGGTCCTCAGTGTCATCTCTAAGGTGTGCTTGTCCTCCCAGTGTTATCTCCGGGTTGGTACTGAGTATCTCATTGTGAGCGCCTAGATTAAAGCTGATTGTATTTGAACCAAGCATTTTCGGGGTTATCGCCGGAACTGCATTCCTTGGGGTTATCGCCAAGGTTGGTAGCTACTCCCATGGTTGGGACTGAGACTGGAACATCTCGGGGTTATCTCCGGGATGAATCGGTCTTCTCTGGTGTATGTTTCGCTATTGGAACTGCAGTCCTCGATGTTATCACCGAGTTTGGAACTGTTACTCCCGACGTGTGTTCCGGGGTTGAGGCTGTTACTCCAAGTGTGCGTTCTGGGGTTGAAACTGAGCTTCCGATAGTATCCGAACTGGATGTAAACTGTCTTCCAGGGTTATCTCTGAAAGACAAATCTGCCTTCCTGCAATGTCAGTAATAGGTGTGCAGAAAATTTCGAGTGTCTACAGATATTCGTGTTTTCACCAATGGTCATGATCATGCCAACAACTGTCCATCAATGCACTACGGGCCAATGAGGACTTTCATCACAATATAAGCATGAGGATGATGACAATGATATAAGAATTCAATTAAAATAAAGCAAAGGATAAAAATTTAAATATTTATAATTTAATTTATCCAGAATTCAATAATGTCCAAATTATCAACATGATACTGCTTTGTGAGTAAAATTCAAGAATAATATTTTATCAAAAATGATTTGGACCGAAAAGAAATTAATTTTTGTCATGAATAGTATCCCGAGTGAATAGTATTCGAATGAATAGTAATTCAGAAATAGTACCTCGTGAATAGTACTCCAACATGAAAAGCTTAAAATTTATCAAGAATGTTCAGAATAATATTTTCATGAAAAGATACTGGATGAAGAGCAAATTTCAAGGATATTCTACTAATTTTATGGAGTATAGAAGCCAAAACTTTAACAAAATGAGTATAGAATTTAGAATCTGAAATGAAATAATATTACTTACATACTACAGAGTATGGAAGAAAATATTATTTCTTACAAATATTAAACAAAAATAATATCCCTTACCTTAAAGAAGAGTATTCCAACTGGTATAGTGTGGATATTCTTGAAAAAAAACTTTCACTGTTTTCTACGCTCAAAACTTCTTAAAACTCTAAAGAAATACGCCCAATATTATAGAAGAAGAATTCTCTGATTTTGGTGTGATTTTCAATTATAACTAAGCATCCTATTTATAGGAGAATGGAAGGATACTATTTGAATTTAGAAAATCACAGACTGCATAGTAAGGAATCACGGGCGAATTCAGCCGGTGAATTTTTTTGAAAAATTGATTTTACTATTCATTACTATGCAATAAAATATTCTAATAAAATAAAAACTTTAGATAAAATAATATATATATATATATATATATATATATATATATATATATATATATATATATATAGCAAATAGTTTAACAGTTTAATTACTAAAACATATAATTTTATTGATCAGAAATAAAACTGTTTACAAATATACAAACTGATTACAAATTACAAATTGAGTTGACTTGACTTACTTAATACATTTAGAAATGTAGAATAGTAGAAGGAGGGGCTAAGAAAGGCTTAACAGCGGTAGAGGCTAAAGATTCATTTGAGAAGGAATTAAACTTGATCTGTTGTTCAAAATTGACTAGGTATATTCAAATTGAGTTAACTTGACTTACTTAATACATTAAGAAATGTAGAATAGTAGAAGGAGGGGATAAGAAAGGCTTAACAGCGGTAGAGGCTAAAGATTCATCTGAAAAGGAACTCAGAGTCTTTCGAAGTCTGTCTCAATAACTAAGTTTGGTTTCCTTTTATAGAATAAGGAAAGAACTATTACAAAGTTACTATTACAAAATAAATGATTACAGACAAAAGTTACTATTCATGAACAGTGCTGACTTTTTTACTATTCATTGACGTGTTTGGCAACTTTTGACAAAGTGGCCACAACTTTTGACTTGGGAGACGCTTTCGGTGGAAAGAAGATGCTTTCGGTGGAAAAGACGAATCTGCTTTCGGCTAAAGACATCTTTTGACTGGCTGCAGGGAGCAGGTGCATGTGACTGAGAAGAAATGTCAGGCAAATGGGTCCTGAGCATCCTGTAGATTGATGGTGCCATAAGGGTTATCATCTTCTTCTTCATACTAACTGAGGGAAGCTGATGAAGAACCTGTAGAAGCTTCTTCATGCAATTCATCAATTCTTTTATTTAATGCCTGGACAATTAATTTTAACTCTTTTCCGGAACAATCTTTAAAATCAGAAATGCTACGGGAACAAGAAGAACCAGTGGGACTGACTCTAGACTCTTTTTATTTTTTACTGACACTTGACTCTTTTGATTTTTGACTAGAAGGCTCTGCTGTAGAGACTGGGAGAACCTTAAGAGGAGAAGCAGGGACTTCTAACTGAACTTGACCTACAATTCGATTGACGTCAAATTTATCCCACCACTTAACAAACCATTGGCGAGTGACAAGGGGAAAAGGATCTGTCGAAGAAGATGTAGGGGAAGCATTGTGACTAATTTCACTGGTGGGGTTTTGAATACTGTATTCCCATCGGAGAATCCAGGGAATCTTATATTTACTTACGAACAGAAGAAGGACTGGAATACCTTCATATGCTGAATCTAATTTTTTGTGATTACAAAAATAATTTAGTTGGACTTTCAAGGGATCGGGAAGGAGGTCATAGGTAGAACCAAATCTCGACCACCAATGAGAAAACTAATATGGGAAATGACTTTTGAATTTATGATCGAATTGAACAAACCAAGAATGACTATGTGACTCATTTTAATGGAGAAAAACTTTATACCAAGCTTCCATATAATCATAATAACAAAAAGAGTTATCTTGATTAGAAAGCTGCATAAGATTAGAGGGATGTTTTCCCCATTCGGACATCTGAATAAACTGTTTAATATACAACGAATGGTAAAGAACTTTGGCTTTATCATTGTTAGAATAAATGGGTTTAATAAAGATTGACTCTGTTTCGACAAGAATGTCCTTATAATACACAAGGAATTTATAAGGAGCAAGAGGCATGAAATGCCAACCAGACGGGAAAAACTGGGAAGTCAATTTTACTGGGTCATTTCTGGGTTTCATGTGAGGCTCAATATGAAATAAGAGATTGGTCCATCTAAGCATGTACTCAGAGGGAGGATTACTAGGGTTTGTACTAGAGGCTTTGGACTGAAAAGGGTCGACTGGAATTGGGTTACTAGCTAAGGCTGAACTATAGGGCTTGGGCATTGTCCCAAGGACAGTGAACTTGTTACTTGATTGGTAAATTGGGTTAACTGGATGAGGAACCAAGGCTCCTCTTGGCTGATTACTTGGGCCAGTAGGGCGACCCGGACCACGAGAGGTTAATGCTCCGCGGATACTCATGAAGGATGCAAGGTACATGTGTTAATAAATTCCCGAGTGAGAAAATCAGGAATGGAATTGTTACTGCCTTTGATGTATTCAATATCAAAATCAAAGATACTCAAAAGGGCTTGCCATCTAGCAAAGGAGTGTTTAGCAGCTATGTTTACAACATCTTTTTCTAACACATATTTTGCAGATTTGCAGTCAATTCGAACTAAAAATTTTTGATTTAATAAATCAATTTGAAATTTATTAATACATAATACAACAGAAAGTATTTCTTTTTTAATAGTGCTGTAATTTAACTGTGTACTATTCCATGCACCGGAATGGAAATGGACGATTTGTTCTGGGGAATCTGGAGTTAACTTTTGCTTGAGAATACCTTCGAAACCAATATCAGAGGCGTCAGTTTCAACAATCTTAAATGCAGAATCATTTGAGATACCAAGACAGGGCAATGTCTTGACGTAATGTTTGACTTGTCGGACGACAGAAGTATGAATATCAGTCCACGGGGGAGGATTGTCTTGCAAACGTTGAAAGAGAGGTTTGCAAATTTTTCTGAGATTTTTATAGAACTTACCAATATAATTGAGCGACCCCAGAAACCTCTGCAGTTGGGTTTTATGGGTAATTTTATCTGGGAATCTGTCGGCGAATTGAATAGCTCTATCAATTGGCCGTATGAGTCCGCGATATATAATTAATCCAAGAAACCGAACTTTAGCTTGAAACAAGCTGCATTTGGAAAGTGAGAGAACAAGTCCATTGTCTTTGACCGTTTTGAAATATGATTTCAAATGTTTGACATGTTCTTCAATTGAATTGGAAAAAATGAGAATATCATCGATATACACAACAATAAAATGACTGAAAGGGTTCAAAATGTCATTGAGGATATTCTGAAATTCGCTGGGAGTATTTTTTAGGCCAAATGCCTGAACATTCCATTCGTAATGACCAAATGGAGTGGTGAATGCAGTTTTATACTTGTCCTCTGGGTGAATAGCAATTTGCCAGAAACCAGATTTAAGGTCGAATTTACTAAAGATAGTGGCATTACTCAATCGGTTAATGAGGTCATCCTTATTAGGCAGGGGGTACCTAATCCATTCTAGGACTTTGTTTAATGACTTGTAATTGATTACTAACATGGGAACACCTCTTTCCTTTTCTGCTTCATTGTTAACATAAAAGGCAGGACATGACCATGGGGATTTACTAGGTCTAATTAATTTTTTACTAAGGAGATCATCAATTTCCTTTTTACATAACTCCATTTGTTCGTGATTCATTTGAATAGGCCTGGCCTTAGTAAAAATCAAATGTTCTTTGAATTCCTTAGTGTAAGGGAGCCTTACAACATGTTTTTTCCGATGCCAGAAGGCATTAGGAGAATCAGAACAAAGGTTGTCTTTTAAATAAGTTTTTAACTCTTCAATTTTTTCAAGAACATCTTTCTTTTGAAGTTGTTCTTCAATTTTTTTGTATTTAATTTCTTCCTTTAAGAAATTTAAATGGGTGGATTTACAATTTAATGATTTAGAAATGGACTCTTCTTGAATAAATTTTAAATCTCTTTCTTTTGGTTTAATAAGGAATTTAAATGTTATTCTTTTACCTAAATGTTTACAGCTTAATCCTTCATTACTGGTAGTAAATGGATATAATAAATATATAAATGGTAATCCTAAAATGATTTTATCAGTAAGATTGCGGATTAAAACAAATGATGTTTTAAAACATATATCATCTTGACAGATATGCACTTTAGGCAATTTATATTTTATTTTCATCTGACTACCATTAGCTGAATTTAATTTTTCATTAGTCTTCTTATAGTATTTGGTTGGAATAAGACCTTCCTGGATACAATTTAAATCCGCACCAGTATCAACTAAGGCGGGAAGTCGTATTGAAAAAGTTTTATCAACAACCAAATTAATGGAGATATACCATTTTTGAATGGTAATATCTTTAACTCTTTTAAGAAAAAGACCTTGAACGAATAGATCTGGTTCATCTTTGATTCCTGAAGATTCTGGCTCATCGTGATCTTCATCACTAGAGGAGAAATCATGAACTTGAAGATCAGATTTCTGGCTCTCTAAGTCTTTTCTTAAATTAGAGACTTCAAATTTTAAATTAGAGATTTCTTTTTTAAGTTTATTAACTTCTTGATTTAACTCTGGAAGGGTAACTTATTTAACTGGGGTTTTAAATCTCTCTAGAGTTTTATTAAGACTGAATATCGGTTTATCTTTGGCTTTAAAAATCTTGTCTTTAACTCTAGTATCTTTGGTTAATAAATCTTTTAACTGCTTAGTATATTGAACTTTAAGTTCAGGATCCGAAATTTTACTAATTAAGTCGATTAACAAAGAGCTTTCTTCATCCTCTTTGGTAATAACACTTAATCTTTTAGTGCAACAATTTTCATTACAGTTATTAGCACAAATAGTGATTTCTTCTTCGTTACTATCAGATTCATTGATACTGGTACTGCTTTTAGAAGAATAGGGGATGTCAGATCCTTCATCATTATCTGCATTATTATCTATTCTCATTAACTCTAATAATTGCTCAGTATCTTCATTAGATATATTTAACTGAGATAGTTTTTATTTTACTTTACATTCATTTTTGTAATGGCCCTTTTGCCCACAATTGTGGCAAACGATTTTACTCTTATCATGTTTTTAGGCCTTTTATTATATTTTTTATTAACTGGTTTGGGTTTATTGTAATAATTGTTTTGATTATTATCCTTTTTATGAGTATGTTTATGTTTGTGACGTTTATGCATTTTAGGATGATCAATATGTCTGTGTTTATGCTTTCTTTTAGAGGGAGCAATGGGAGACAGACCATATTGTTCACAAAATGTTCCTAACTCATATTTTACTTTTTTCTTATCTTTACTAGCTTGTTTAGCTAATTTAAAATCAATGCACATTTTTAAACCTATTTTTTGAATATAACTGATTATGTCACCATAAGTGAGATTATCATAATCAATATATCCTAAGTTTTTACTCAACTCCTCTCTAACTTTATGAGCGAACAATGAAGGCAAACCATTTACAAACTTTTCTTTCTAGAAAGGCTTGTTGCTATCATTTCGCAGCATAACTCTAGAGGTAAACACATCTTTGTACCACCTGAAGTCACTAAGAGTAGGACAAGTGAGATTACTGAGTTGATCGTGAATCCTTTCTGTTATGTTACTAGGGGTTCCTACAAAATGTTTTATTATGGTAAAAATTAAAGTATTTACTCCATCTGGCGGACCAACACCGACATCTTCATCAAAGATGGGGTTGCCGTCATCGTCTAACTGGATAGCATGAATAATTAATAATCTAATATCTTCCGTGAGATGTCTTTCCCACCAAGATCTTAGAATACCAGTGAATCCACTAGCTATTAACTCAACAATTTCTGGTTGTGACAGATTGTTGAATTTAGTGATATAGCTATTTGCTACCATAGACATGTGATTCAGCTTGTTTAAAATTTCTTGTTCACTATGACCATCAATGTTCCATTCATAAATTTTATTGGCTGAAACAGAGAATTGTTTATCTAGGTTTCTCTCTTCGAATTGCAGATCCGGAGGAGTAGGTCTAGAATACCAATTCCTGGTTAAACTAGTGTTTTTGACTGTTAACTTATTCAATTGATCATTAAAATCTGGGATTGAAGTAGAATCAGAATAGTCAGCTTGACTATCACTTTCAACTTCAGTTTCAACTTGATCCAAAGTAGAGACAGTACCACTTGGACCGGGTTCAGTTTTTAGTTTTTTGAATAACTTGTCAATAGATTTAATTAAGTTGCTATCATCATTAGGTAAACCTAATTTACTTCTATTTACAGGTAAGTTAATCAAAGGATGTTCAATTTTTGCATCAGGTCGTTTTATACTTGTTTCTTCAAATTTTTCTTTAATTCTATCAAGCTGTCTTCCAACAGTTGCTAGATATTGATTACTAAAATTTAATTGTTCAATAATTTTTTTATCATCTTTATTGCCATCTGAAATCTTAAAGGGACTGGCAACAACAGATGTGTTCTTAACTGGGATAAGGATTGTTTCTAGCAGAGGATGACTAGAACAAACCTTAGACTTACCTTCCTTTACCCATTGACTTTTTGTTATAACATTACACTTACTTTGGTATTGATCATACCAGTCATAAAAGGTAATGTTTATCTTTTCATTTTTTATGAATCGTTTCCATCTATTAACAATTTTATCTCGCTCCTTTTCTGTTGGATGATTTGAACGAAATAAATGAGGGTGGGAAATGGGGATGGGGGGGGGGCGGAAGGAATATCTTTGAAGAAAGGGAGTATACATATATAATATATATAGCATATATGTGTGTTGGGTGGAATCTATATATATATATATATATATATATATATATATATATATATATATATATATATATATTTAATACTTATATATATAGAATAACTTTCTAACGATAATTCTAAAAAATGGGTAAGTGGGGATCCAAAATAATACACCAAAATTTACAACAAATACTTCATAAAAATTCTCTCAATATTTTTAACAACATTTATCATCATTATTATAATTCACAATATTTAACAACTAGATCGTTCACAGGAAATAGGGGGCTTTCCGATAAGAATTTCTCCCTATTGGCGCGCAATTAGGTGACCAAACCTCTCCTCGGCAGAACTTTCTAGATATTGTCAATATTACAAATAATAATATGAATAACGTTGTCGTCTCAATTATTGATTTAATAATATAAAATATTAACAATAATTGAATCAAAAAATGTGAGATACTATGCAGCAATTACTATAGTAATAATTGAATATAACTGAGTGACTTCTCACGTAAGCATCAATAATCAATACCGTGTGCTACTATGAAACCACGTGTATTACTGTACTTTTATCACCGGGTATATCAACAGTTAACGGTAAAACTTTCGCCGTTATTTTTATAAAAAGATATTTCTGTCGTTTTCTAACTCCGACAATAATTCCGTTGTGGGGTTCACCAATGCTTGTGCCGTCGTACGAATATTTCCTGTTAAAACAAATATTCCCCGACCAATCGAATATTTTATAACAACTTGCATACTTTGCAAAATTTATAAATATTACCCACAACTATAACATTATATCAAATCCACATCATAATATTCAAAAATATATTTCAAGAAAAAAAATTCATCTTTGTTCATAAAAGCTGGGTTCTTACACCTGACTTGAATAACAACAGGACCTTCGGGACTGGCGTTTGCATAGAACTCACGGACCACATAAACGATGGCCGGCTCGGGAGGTTTTGTGAAGTGCATCCACTGGCGTCCCAGGATCATGGCCGCCAGCTCTCCATCCTTTGTTTTATCAGGCCTCAACCCCCGTTCAGGTATCAAATTTCGTTAAGCAGAAGAGTTTTTGTATCGTTTCCAAGCCTCTTCGTTCACGAAATTGGCGTTGTCCCAAGCATGTGGTGCTGCGGACGAGGAACCGCCGATGCTAATTCGTTGCCTCTTTGACGCCATTTTAGAATTTAACAATTTACTTAACAAAAGCAGCCCCTAAAGCAATGCCACTTGTAGACACTCAAAATTTTCTGCACACTTGTTACTAACATTGTAGGATCGCAGATTTGTCTTTCAAAGATAACTCTGGAAGACAACTCATATCCAGTCCGGATACTATCGGAAGTTTAATTTCAACCCCGGAACACACACCGAGAGTATCAATTCTAACTTTGGAGATAACCCCGAGGCATGCAGTTCCAATATCAGAAATTCCACCAGAGAAGGCCGATTCATCCCAGAAATAACCTCAGGATATTCACTCTCAGTCCCAACACCGGGAATAGCAGCGCAAACCTTGGAGATAACCCCAAGGAGTGTAGTTGCAGTTCTAAAGATAACCCTAAAAAATGCTTGCTTCAAAGCCATGTAAATAGCTTCAAAACACTCGGCACTCACACCGAAGCACTCAATACAAGACCCAAAAATAACACCGGGAAGACAGGCACACCTCAGAGATGACACTGAGGACCTTCAACACTTGCAGCAGTCCAATCTCAGAGATAACCTTGAGCAACGTCTGCTTTATCAGCCCAAGTAGGAGATAACCCCGATGAGGGGAAAAGTCGTCATCTTGCCACCTTGACGCCACATCGCACCGTCTCAACACCTCATACATACATTTCTACACATCAATGTCCCATAAGAACCAAGGAAGTCCAATCTCGAGTGACTATTGCGCAAGGCAATGGATAGAATTTGAAGGTTAAAGACCGGAGGGCATGGTCCCATCTTCCTGACTTCGTACAATCTCTAATCCCATATCATTGCATAACTCTTGACAATGACAATCCGAAATAGGTCTTATACACCTCAGTCGGATGCCCGGATTGAAGTTCTGAAATTTCGAGCGGACATCTTGTTGCATGCGTGCACGTACTTTGAGACAGTGGGACCCGCGAAGCCCGAGGCACCCCGGGCAGCCGCAGATACACCTGCTGCTCCCCCTCTATAAATAGAGGGCTTGGGGTTGCTATTTTGAAAGAGAAAAAGGTGAGGAAGCCCTGTCTGATTTGCTCTGTACACACCATAAACTGAGTGCTTTCTCATTTTAAACACTTGTAAGCTCATATATAGCTACTTTTTATCGGCGGGAGCCGAGTGTTCATCCACTTAAAGCTATAGAAGTCTTCTTTGGCAGCCCACTGTAAGCCTTCGTACACACTTTAAAGCCTTTCTCTTTTTCTTTGCACACACTATTCTTCACGTTGAGAGTCGTGTTGCGTGTGTATGCCCGGACTTCGGTCTGTGGTTTCATTTCAGGTTGTATATATATATATGGACTAACATTATCGAGTTATGCCTCGATTGAGCCTAGACTTATGTCTAGAGCGTTTAATTTCTTTCGTATATATAAACTTATATATATGAACTGTGTGTCGAACTCTGTTCGATGAGCCTAGACTTACGTTTGCAGCGTTTAATTGCTTTTATATATATATATATGTATATATATATATATATATATATATATACATTTCGTCTCGCTTGGAGTTTACTTCATGGCAGTGTACCGTTTTTACTGCTTTCTATACATTTAGTCCTGCCTGGAGTTTCCTCCATGGCAGTTGATTGCTTTTACAGCTTTATTTATATTTCTGATCCCTCATGGAGGTGCTTCATGGTGGTTGATCATGTCTGTATATATATATATATATATATATATATATATATATATATATATATATATATAACTGCTTACAGCTTTTATATAAACTGCGTTATCATGTGAGCTTAGGAATCATGTGATCACATATTCAATTTACTGAATCTAGATTCGGTTCCCGTGATGGACATTTTCAGTTGTAAGCAACTTGTAAATTTATTCACGGTGTTTGGATTTCCTCATATGGTTTTCATGCCCACGAGGAGTTCGGAACTACTTTGTACATTATTTTCTCAAAGATGCTTCGCATCTCGAAAATAAAAGCAATCAAGCCGAATATTTAATAAAAGAGAAGTGTAAAACTGAATTTATACATAAATTCAAACCTTGTGTATATAGGTGCGAACGAGGCCTCCAACTACTTCCAAATAACTGCACATTGACCCACAAACACACACACATTCATATAACAGTTTCTTGAAAAATGGCGGTCACTGTGGCAACACGGATGTTGCGGGGTGCCTAACACCTTCCCTCCGCATAAGCAAGTCCCTGGACCCTAATGAATCTCGGTTTCACATACCCGTTTAGCAGTGTCACATCACTGGGTCAATGTGTAAACCTTTTATCGGTTGTGTTGTGTAACAACCCCAAAATAGGTCCATTCCACCCAACCCATTATGAGTCGTCAAATACATGGTACAGAAAATAACTACAACTTTATTACAACAATTGTCGTGCAAAATACAACAACACATATGCTGTGAGTTTGGATACAAATATATACCAAATGTGACTCATGTTCCAACCGTGGACATCACCTCACAATAACACCTTACATAAAGGTATAGTCAAAAACTGTTTTAGAAATTAGAATCTTTGGGAAGTGCTCAAGGAAACCTTCGTACATGGGAGGCCACGCATCTAGGTTATGATAGATATCATATGGCCACAGAATTATCCTTGGTTGACCCAATAGACCCCAAAGAAAAACGAGAAGATTACTATCATATTCTTCCCAATGGTGAGTCTTCTCTTGACTTATCATTATCTCCACTGTCTCTAATTGAGAATTATACTTCAAACAAACACCAAGATTATATAGGTAGTGCCCATAGATATACTCAGCAAGTGGATGAGCACAACCCTGTCTTATGATGACACGAGGTTGTATGTCATTAGACATCTTGTATGATAGTGACAAAACACCCTTCCAACGTTGGGTTCGCCTCACCCTATTTTCTTCACCAAATATAACTACTAAATGATGACCACCGTTCTATTCCCTTGTTACCCCCGCTCGATCCAGCTACACTCTTATTACCTGAAAGGAATTGTGAAGCAAAAGGGTGAGCACAACTAGCTCAGTAAAGAATATCATGACTAAAGATAATTCAATTATCAATAGCCTTCATCAACAATAAATCAGAGATTTAGAACATATGGTAAATGATAAAAATTTCAACCATAGTTGCAGCGGAACGAGCAATCCATTAGAAGAGTCAAATAGACTATAAAGTCTATTATCTTCTCCATGTTAAAAATCCACCAACAATGTTTTATCCCTGTAACATCAATCAACAATTCTGGTCCACAATCATATGAATAACTCATAATCATAACTGTAGTTCTAAATTCCTCTTCTCAACCAGGACGATGATAATTTTCATCACCTATCTTTACCTGAAACATCAAAGATCATGGTTACACCAAATCACATTTCCTGTTCATAATCATACTAATAACTTCATCTTTGCACTACGTCCAAAGATATTCATTTGTATCACCAGTTGGTCATGTTTATCTCAACATCTGTTCATCTTTGCACTACTGGCCAAAGATATTCAACAACATGTCATCTTTGCACTACGGGCCAAAGATATTCATCAACAATTCATCTTTGCACTACAGGCCAAAGATATTCCTCAACAGTTCATATTTGCACTACGGCCAAATATATTCATCAACAGTTCATATTTGCACTACAGGCCAAATATATTAATATCTCAAAGAAATATATAATCATTTCAGAATTTATATAAACAATAATTATAACCATGTTAATCAATTCACCTTTGCACTTAAGCTAAAGATATTCACTTATAAATTCAATGGTCATGATCATACCAGTCAACAATTCAACTTTGCACTACTGGCCAAAGAGAACCCATAGTCATGATCATACCAATAATTACCCATCTTTACACTCAAGCGAAAGAGAATTTCAACATCAAGGTTATAAAAATGTTATATATGATAATAAAAATAATATGATCAACATATAGATTTAATCTCAAGAGTAATATTCATAAATCAACTATAATTTGGTTAGAAAAAGAAACCAATTTTGTCGTGAATAGTAACTCGTAAATAGTAACTCGTGAATAGTAACTCATGAATAGTAACTCGTGAATAGTAACCCTGACATGAAAAAGGTAAAAATTCCACAATAATATACATACCAATATTTCGGTATAATGATATTGAAAGAATAATATTCTTAAGCTTATAAACAATTTATTTAAATTGTTTACACTTTACTAATTAATGCATTTAATCATCATAAAATGCCAACTCTTAAGATTTCATCATCAATAACCAAAACCCTCATCAAAAATCTGCATATACCTCATATATAGGATTCTCAAGCCATAAAATCCTATTTTCCAATTTTCTTACTTCACATAACATATTTAATTCATTTTCTCATAACTAGACTATTTTCATGAAAAATACCAAATCAGTTCCAAAAATATTTTCTTTTCTGGAATTTAGCATAATATAGTCCCATAGTGAACATATATTTTTCTCAGAATTTTTAAAAGTCATTTACTATTTTTCATATGGCCAAAATAGCCGAATATTTAGACATTTATCAAAAATTGTACTTTTGTCTAAAAATTCTGAAATTTACAGAGTATACTTCTATCATATACATGTACTCCCAATAAAAATTTCATCAATTTTGGAGTTAACCACAAGGAATTATAAGCTGTTACTTTTAAAATAGTCTTTTCTCATAAAATTCATAACTCTCAATCTATACATCCAAAAATCACCATTTTTGGACACAATCAAGAAAACTCATCAAAATATCATTTCAAATTTTTCCAAATTTTTGAAGATCAGAAAAATTACGAAACTGAAAATCATAACAACCCTTAAAATCCCTTAATATCCCTTACTATCCCTTACCTCAAAAGAGCAGTACTTCTGACTAGATATCGGATATGATGCTGAAGGAAACTTGCACTAATGAATAGCAACTCACCAAGTATCTAAAAACTCACAAAATATACTTCATAATATAGAGAGAGAAAGAGAGAAAGCTTATGTTTCTGGTGTGATTTTCAATTCTAACTTAGCCCTCTATTTATAGGAAAATTTTGGTAGGTTTGACCTGCAACCTGATGGCTTTACCTGCTACTATTCCCACCCACCACATTTGAAATATAATTCAGCACATTTCTTCACCAACCACAAGTGGGGCCCACCAATTCTAGAATTTTCCACCAAAATGATAAACTCCGAAAATTCAACAATTTCTGAACCAGTCATCTCGTAAAATTCATAATAAATCATACGTTCATTTTTAACGGTTCAAAATTTGTGGACATATACTCAACTTATATATGTATAACATATCCAAATATTACCACGATCCAACGGTCGGATTAAAAATTATAACCCCCGCAAAATATCTCAAAAACCCTAATTTTTAATTCCTCCATTCCGACAAAAATACTGATAAAAACTTCAACATTAACTCCTTCATTTTTAACCACAAAAATATATCCCTCATTTATATCCACATAAAATAAATATTTCCTTATCATATGAATCAATAATTAATTATTCACAAATAATATTACAGAATCACATTTATGACAACCAGGCCGTTCCCAGGAAAGAGGGGGCTTTCCAATAAGAATTTCTCCTTACTGGCGCGCAATTAGATGACCAAACCTCTCCTTAGACAGAACTTTCTAGACATTGTCAATAATGCTATCTAATAATATTATTCAAATAATATGAATTATTGATCTGATAATGGAAAATACTGTGCAGTAACAATTATTGAAACAACAATAATATAAAATATCAACGCAGCAATTATTGAATCAATAAAATAAAATATTGAACAGTAATTACTGTAACAATTATTGAGTAGTGCCTTCTTACGTAAGAATAAATAATTTTAAAAATACTGTGCAATACCGTGTGCTACTGTGCAATAACGCGTATTACTGTATTTTAACCACCGGGTATTTCAACAGTGTTAACGGTAACAACTACGCCGTTATTTGTAAAAACTCAAATTTGTCGTTTTCTTCATCCAACAGTTATTCGTTATGGGGCCCACAAATAGCTGCGCCGTCGTACGAATATTCCCCGACAGAAAGAATATTCCACGACCAAACGAATATTCCCCGACAACAATGATTATTTTATAACCACTTGCTTTTTTGAAAAAAAATCATATATCACATTTAACTTTAACTTTTTATCAATTTAACCATTTACTGAATCGTAATTATAAGAAAAATTGAATACTTTTATTTCATAAAATTCGGGGTCTTACAATCTCCCCTCCTTATGAAATTTCGTCCTCGAAATTTACGTACCTGGTATTTCAAAGTGTTGAGAATACCTTCCTTTCATTTCAGATTCCATCTTCCCTGTCATCATAATTTCTCCATTGCTCATCTCCTGTATTTCATATATCATTCTAGAATACAGCTTCAAAACAAGGGTTAATTTAACAAATTAACATATCACATAATATCCCGATATTATGACTGACCAACAAATAAGCTTAGGTAGGACACACTAGCGAAGGATTTACTCATCTCTCCCCTCCTAGTTGTATTTTCCGATCTTCGCCAGAGATCATATCCCTAAGCTCTGATACCAAATGTAACTCTGGACACCAACCTATGTCAGCACCTTACATTGATACCTATCAGTTTGCCACCGCAGAACGGCATCCCCTACGGAGAGTCTGGCTTCGGTGCATCCCCCATCAACAGGAAGTCACCAGCGAGAGGCTCGGGGCTCTTTACTTATAGCTCTGATACCAAATGTAACTCTGGACACCAACCTATGTCAGCACCTTACATTGATACCTATCAGTTTGCCACCGCAGAACGGCGTCCCCTACGGAGAGTCTGGCTTCGGTGCATCCCCCATCAACAGGAAGTCACCAGCGAGAAGCTCGGGGCTCTTTACTTATAGCTCTGATACCAAATGTAACAACCCCAAAATAGGTCCATTCCACCCAACCCATTATGAGTCGTCAAATACATGGTACAGAAAATAACTACAACTTTATTACAACAATTGTCGTGCAAAATACAACAACACATATGCTGTGAGTTTGGATACAAATATATACCAAATGTGACTCATGTTCCAACCGTGGACATCACCTCACAATAACACCTTACATAAAGGTATAGTCAAAAACTGTTTTAGAAACTAGAATCTTTGGGAAGTGCTCAAGGAAACCTTCGTACATGGGAGGCCACGCATCTAGGTTATGATAGATATCATATGGCCACAGAATTATCCTTGGTTGACCCAATAGACCCCAAAGAAAAACGAGAAGATTACTATCATATTCTTCCCAATGGTGAGTCTTCTCTTGACTTATCATTATCTCCACTGTCTCTAATTGAGAATTATACTTCAAACAAACACCAAGATTATATAGGTAGTGCCCATAGATATACTCAGCAAGTGGATGAGCACAACCCTGTCTTATGATGACACGAGGTTGTATGTCATTAGACATCTTGTATGATAGTGACAAAACACCCTTCCAACGTTGGTTCGCCTCACCCTATTTTCTTCACCAAATATAACTACTAAATGATGACCACCGTTCTATTCCCTTGTTACCCCCGCTCGACCCAGCTACACTCTTATTACCTGAAAGGAATTGTGAAGCAAAAGGGTGAGCACAACTAGCTCAGTAAAGAATGTCATGACTAAAGATAATTCAATTATCAATAACCTTCATCAACAATAAATCAGAGATTTAGAACATATGGTAAATGATAAAAATTTCAACCATAGTTGCAGCGGAACGAGCAATCCATTAGAAGAGTCAAATAGACTATAAAGTCTATTATCTTCTCCATGTTAAAAATCCACCAACAATGTTTTATCCCTGTAACATCAATCAACAATTCTGGTCCACAATCATATGAATAACTCATAATCATAACTGTAGTTCTAAATTCCTCTTCTCAACCAGGACGATGATAATTTTCATCACCTATCTTTACCTGAAACATCAAAGATCATGGTTACACCAAATCACATTTCCTGTTCATAATCATACTAATAACTTCATCTTTGCACTACGTCCAAAGATATTCATTTGTATCACCAGTTGGTCATGTTTATCTCAACATCTGTTCATCTTTGCACTACTGGCCAAAGATATTCAACAACATGTCATCTTTGCACTACGGGCCAAAGATATTCATCAACAATTCATCTTTGCACTACAGGCCAAAGATATTCCTCAACAGTTCATATTTGCACTACGGCCAAATATATTCATCAACAGTTCATATTTGCACTACAGGCCAAATATATTAATATCTCAAAGAAATATATAATCATTTCAGAATTTATATAAACAATAATTATAACCATGTTAATCAATTCACCTTTGCACTTAAGCTAAAGATATTCACTTATAAATTCAATGGTCATGATCATACCAGTCAACAATTCAACTTTGCACTACTGGCCAAAGAGAACCCATAGTCATGATCATACCAATAATTTACCCATCTTTACACTCAAGCGAAAGAGAATTTCAACATCAAGGTTATAAAAATGTTATATATGATAATAAAAACAATATGATCAACATATAGATTTAATCTCAAGAGTAATATTCATAAATCAACTATAATTTGGTTAGAAAAAGAAACCAATTTTGTCGTGAATAGTAACTCGTGAATAGTAACTCGTGAATAGTAACTCATGAATAGTAACTCGTGAATAGTAACCCTGACATGAAAAAGGTAAAAATTCCACAATAATATACATACCAATATTTCGGTATAATGATATTGAAAGAATAATATTCTTAAGCTTATAAACAATTTATTTAAATTGTTTACACTTTACTAATTAATGCATTTAATCATCATAAAATGCCAACTCTTAAGATTTCATCATCAATAACCAAAACCCTCATCAAAAATCTGCATATACCTCATATATAGGATTCTCAAGCCATAAAATCCTATTTTCCAATTTTCTTACTTCACATAACATATTTAATTCATTTTCTCATAACTAGACTATTTTCATGAAAAATACCAAATCCGTTCCAAAAAATTTTCTTTTCTGGAATTTAACATAATATAGTCCCATAGTGAACATATATTTTTCTCAGAATTTTTAAAAGTCATTTACTATTTTTCATATTGCCAAAATAGCCGAATATTTAGACATTTATCAAAAATTGTACTTTTGTCTAAAAATTCTGAAATTTACAGAGTATACTTCTATCATATACATGTACTCCCAATAAAAATTTCATCAATTTTGGAGTTAACCACAAGGAATTATAAGCTGTTACTTCTAAAATAGTCTTTTCTCATAAAATTCATAACTCTCAATCTATACATCCAACAATCACCATTTTTGGACACAATCAAGAAAACTCATCAAAATATCATTTCAAATTTTTCCAGAATTTTTGAAGATCAGAAAAATTACGAAACTGAAAATCATAATAACCCTTAAAATCCCTTAATATCCCTTACTATCCCTTACCTCAAAAGAGCAGTACTTCTGACTGGATATCGGATATGATGCTGAAGGAAACTTGCACTAATGAATAGCAACTCACCAAGTATCTAAAAACTCACAAAATATACTTCATAATATAGAGAGAGAAAGAGAGAAAGCTTATGTTTCTGGTGTGATTTTCAATTCTAACTTAGCCCTCTATTTATAGGAAAATTTTGGTAGATTTGACCTGCAACCTGATGGCTTTACCTGCTACTATTCCCACCCACCACATTTGAAATATAATTCAGCACATTTCTTCACCAACCACAAGTGGGGCCCACCAATTCTAGAATTTCTACCAAAATGATAAACTCCGAAAATTCAACAATTTCTTAACCAGTCATCTCGTAAAATTCATAATAAATCATACGTTTATTTTTAACGGTTCAAAATTTGTGGACATATACTCAACTTATATATGTATAAGATATCCAAATATTACCACGATCCAACGGTCGGATTAAAAATTATAACCCTCGCAAAATATCTTAAAAACCCTAATTTTTAATACCTCCATTCCGACAAAAATACTGATAAAAACTTCAACATTAACTCCTTTATTTTTAACCACAAAAATATATCCCTCGTTTATATCCACATAAAATAAATATTTCCTTATCATATGAATCAATAATTAATTATTCACAAATAATATTACAGAATCACATTTATGACAACCAGGCCGTTCCCAGGAAAGAGGGGGCTTTCCAATAAGAATTTCTCCTTACTGGCGCGCAATTAGATGACCAAACCTCTCCTTAGACAGAACTTTCTAGACATTGTCAATAATGCTATCTAATAATATTATTCAAATAATATGAATTATTGATCTGATAATGGAAAATACTGTGCAGTAACAATTATTGAAACAACAATAATATAAAATATCAACGCAGCAATTATTGAATCAATAAAATAAAATATTGAACAGTAATTACTGTAACAATTATTGAGTAGTGCCTTCTCACGTAAGAATCAATAATTTTAAAAATACTGTGCAATACCGTGTGCTACTGTGCAATAACGCGTATTACTGTATTTTAACCACCGGGTATTTCAACAGTATTAACGGTAACAATTACGCCGTTATTTATAAAAGATCAAATTTGTCGTTTTCTTCATCCAACAGTTATTCGTTATGGGGCCCACAAATGGCTGCGCCGTCGTACGAATATTCCCCGACAGAAAGAATATTCCACGACCAAACGAATATTCTCCGACAACAATGATTATTTTATAACCACTTGCTTTTTTTGAAAAAAAATCATATATCACATTTAACTTTAACTTTTTATCAATTTAACCATTTACTGAATCGTAATTATAAGAAAAATTGAATACTTTTATTTCATAAAATTCGGGGTCTTACATGTTGGTACTCCCAGTTAAAAAATCAACTGGCGACTCTTATAGTCCAATCGTCGACATATATATGTCGAACCTTTTTCTCTTGTTTTTTCAAACAAATCTCACATAACATGAGAACACAAAAGAATAAGAACAGAAAAGGGATAAATAAAAATCCCGACATCGACAGGTGGTGACACTGCTGGGGACAACAGTAAGAGGACTTAAGTCGTTATTACAATCTTTTTAAAACTGTTATATGCTTGTGTGTGGATGTTGCATTTACATTTATGACGAATGTGTACGAATGCATTTTTACTACACTACAATATATCTGTCTGTAATATTAGTGCTTCACACATGTCATCATTTTACAAACAACTAACATCCGTTTTGTAGGATAATAATCCTAAAATGGACACATCACATAGCATGTAAACATTTACACAATCCCTAAGACTAAACTATGCAAGTTTTGTCACAGGTAAGCATTCGGGCCTATTACCTGGTCAAAATCCAAAAAGGCCACGAGCCTACAGCCAATCATGTCTTCATCTGACCAGTCTAATCCAGTTTCTCGCAAAGAATTTGACGGATTAAGTAAATAAATTATAGATTTGGTTGTTCTGCTGAAAGAACTACATCAGTCTACTGAAGGTACGACGATACCCATACATGCTGAATCCTCTACACAAGGAGGAACCCAAGGTTATGATAAAGTCATTATAGTAACTGAGCTCCAGTTGGATACAACCAACAAAATTCATGATACCACCCAGCTCAAAGGAGATCTAGACACCTGTGACATCAGGAAAAAGGTCCATCAAATGGAAGAAACCCTTCGTTCTATCAAAGGAATTAGAGCACATTGGAGTGTATCATATGTTGACCTTTGTATATTCCCTGGTGTTCATTATCCAGAGAAGTTCAAAACTCCTGACTTCAAAAAGTATGACGGGTTAGGAGATCCTTACTCATATTTGAAGGTGTTCATTGGAGAACTTGGATCTTATGTAGAGGGCGAAAAGCTCAGAATGCAGCTATTCCAAAAGAGTTTGACTAGAGAAGCCTGTTCGTGGTATACCAGATTAGACAATTCAAAGATCCATAGTTGGGAAGAACTAGCTCATGTCTTCCTCACACAATACAGTTTCCAGTCTCAGATGGCTCATAACTGGTACCAGATTACCAAGGTCAAGAAACAGTCGAATGAGTCTTTCAGCGAGTATGCTCAAAGGTGGAGGCACCTTGCTGCTCCGGTTATTCCTTTTATGACATTGTCAGAAATGGTCATGACATTTATAGACATACAAGAAGCTCCTTTCTATGAGAGAGTTTTAGCTGGCATTGGTAAACCATTTTCTGAAATGATCAAACATAGAGAGACGGCTGAGATGGGGTTGAAGTCAGGAAAGATTCAAGACCTAGCCGTTCTTAAAGCTGTTGCTAAACACATCCAGTCCGGAACTTATGGAAACAACCCCCGGAGGGTCCATAAAAAGAAAGAGGAGGATGTTTCCTCGATACTACAAGGTCAAAAGAGCAATCAGAATATGCCTATCCAGAGGAGAAATTACACTCCCTTTCAAGCACAATCTTCAAACCCTCCATTATCTAAAGGTAGAGAAGTCAAATGCCCTCGAGTGTTCACACCCCTAGGGGACTCACTCGAGAACATTCTCAATCTTCTGACCACTCAGAAGAAAATTACGCATCTTCTTCCACCAGCCAACCCTAATGGGAAGGGTTTCAATTATGTTCAGAAATATGCTTATCATGTCGGGGCACCTGGACATGATACTCAAGATTGTTGGGCCTTGAAACACAAGATCCAAGATTTGATAGACAACGGTGAGATCGTGGTCACCAAGCCATATCAACCTCACGTACAAGACAACCCTCTTCCTCAACACAAAGAAGAAGAGGTCAACATGATTAATTGGAGCAATAGACAGAGTTCCAATTTCAATGTGAATCATCCCAGACCATCAAAGACGCTGTTGACAAGTGGGATTATGCAAAGTTTTAGTTTATGATGGAACGAAAGATGAAATCTCTGTGTAAGCAGATTGAGCAATTGGCCACATTGGTGACTTATCAGCATCAAGTCACACGCCAATTAATCAGATAGGAGCATCCTAGCCTCTTTTCCTTTGTTATGAATACTCCCTCATCACCTTCAAAATATGAAACATTAGAGGACAAAGTGACAAAGAGAGCAACTGCCAAAGCCGGTCGGGATTTTGCCAATAGAAGGGAATTTACATATCTGGGCCAACCTATGGAGGAGATACTTCAGATGATAATCAATGAAGGAAGAATCATATCCCTTCTACCTCCAATTAATCCCCATTCAGGACGGTTCAATCCTAATGGAATATGTCAGTATCACTCCCATTCTCGCGGTCACAGCACGGAAGAATGTTGGGCACTCTGCCACCTTATTCAGAATCTAATTGATAGCGGTGTCCTGCAACTGGTAGACAACGATACTATACTATTTGAGAGTGAAAATACTTTTCCTACTAAATGGAAGGGATCGGTAGCAGTTATATCCGCTGAGGCTGATGGGACTGTTAAACCATTCACAATATAAATAATTCAACTCAAAGGAGTTGACAATCCTTTGAAAGTGGTTGCGCCAAAGCCAATTGCCTAGTCGTTCAGACCGCAATATCCTGTTATCAGCTTACAAAAAGTCCCCTGGAATTATGGAGAAGCTGAAGGATCCACCTCTCATACAACTGCTACAGTGTCGAAGGAAAATCCACTGTCTTCCCCAATGGGTATTGAAACCTGCCCTTAAATCAAAGGGGAAAATTCCCATGGAGAAGAATGAAAAATTCCTCCGTGCTATGGGTCATAATGAAGCCAAGGTGGTTTTAAGCTTAAGAGAAGCTCCACATCAAATTTTAATAATGGACTTGGTTTTAACTTCTGAGGATCACATGAAGATTCTACTGAAGGTTTTGGAAGAAGCATACTTGCCGAAATCAGTGGATGTGGAAAATTTTTAACATCTGATTGATCACATTTTTAACAACAATGTGATATCTTTCCCTGATGATGACATACCGCCCGAAGGGACCTGTCATTGTAAGCCTTTACACATTGCGGTTTTGTCCTCCGGATACATGCTAGATGGAGTATTGGTAGATGGAGGTTCATCTTTGAATATATGTCCTTACGCTACGTTGGTGAAGATGAATGTCAATCTCAACCGAATCCGGAATAGCCATACGGTTATTAAAGCTTTTAACAGAGTCCGCCGGAATTCAGTCGGAGAGATTGAGCTGCCAATTGAGATTGGTCCCCATACATTCTGTGTATCTTTTCACGTGCTCAAAATAGATACAGGATACAACCTGCTTCTGGGGAGACCGTGGATTCACATGGTTGGGCAGTCCCTTCCACTCTTCATCAGCAACTTAAATACATTATCAACAATAGCCTAGTTGTTGGTCATTTTACCGATCAATAAATGCGTGCAAGTATACACGCTCAACAAGTAATAAAGAGTAAGTAAAGTATCGTTCTCACAGAGAATTAACTAATAAAGTTCACCAAGCACTAACCCATAACCATTTCAGTCTTATTTAAATGAATGATTTGATATTTTAT
Organism: Panax notoginseng; assembly: GCA_016801055.1. Classification (NCBI taxonomy): domain Eukaryota; kingdom Viridiplantae; phylum Streptophyta; class Magnoliopsida; order Apiales; family Araliaceae; genus Panax; species Panax notoginseng. Next base: position 187,342,964 of record CM029016.1, on the reverse strand, counting down.
ATTTAAACTAGGAAAATAAATAAACCTAACTATTCCTAGAGTAAGATTAGATAAAGAAGACCTAAGATCACAATTTCATCTACTGACTCATTCAAATCTACTCATTTCATGTTAAGCCAAACTAATTGTACTGGATTGTTAGTCAAGAACACGAAAATAAAGTATAGCCATCTCCCAATGTAACATACACAAATCACATGTAATCCACAGTTGCTAGAATACACATGAACACCCACATTACCTAAACCACTAAATGTCTATGTGATTTACAAATAATTAGGGGTTAAGCCCAAGTCCTCGATTGACTACGAGTGGTGCTTTGGTATATGTCTATTCTAAGCATAAATCATATATCCCAACACAATGTAGAACATACAATTACAAGCTAATAAGATCAGATCTAAACCCATACTGCATCTTTTAAGTTCATATAGGTTATCACAATAATCGATGGCCAATCAACTAAGCAAATAAGCACGATCTTAATAAATAATCTCATAACAATCAATAAAGCTAACAATGCAATATATCAGAAATAACTAGTCCATAGAATCCATTGCAATCTCAGAATAGAGTTTAGATCATAGTTGAATCAAATCTATCATCCACATATAGAATAAACATCGTAAGATACAATTATGAATCAAAGAGAAAATAAGAGTAGAGAATTGTAGTGCAAATTTGTTCTCCTGATCCAAGATAGAATCTCTGATGCTTTCCAATTGCTTCAAGTCTTCGGATCTAATCCAATCTAGAAAGTACCTACACTAATCTACTCTAATCTATTATTGAAATTGAAGAGAGAAAGTAACGATAGCTACGTGATCCCCAAGGGGTGGTATATCTTTTACATCATGAAAATACGTCTAATATATAAGCCCTAATTGAACCCCCTCTCCATTACGCTTTAATTTTAAAAATTAAAATAAAGTCAGCAGCTTCAGTCAACTACGCGCGCAGCCGCGCGCTGTCCCTTCGTAATCATAGCGGGAGTGCAAAGTTAGTTCTGGTCGGGTGATGGTGCGGGCGTGCGTGTTCCAGCTTGTTTAGCCGCGCTGCCGTGTGGCTTCTGTGTTTTGCTTCCGTGAGTTTTTGCTGCTGCTACTGCTTCTGTGTCTAGTTGCTAATACTTCTTCAATCAATGCGCAGTTGCTTATCTCCACTCGACTCTCGTGTCATGCCTTAAATGATCTCATGCCACCTATCAATGCCGAGTTATGCCATTTCCTGCACTTTTACACCAGAGGGGTTCTCAGTACATACAATGCAAAATAACACGAAATGCAACTAAAAACACACTAAAATGTACTTGAGATGGGCATAGTTCTCGTGAATTGATATATAATAAGTAGGTATAAAACCCACTTATCACTAGTCACAGTCAACGCTGAATCGGAATGTCCTCAACATGGTGACATACCACTCATCAATTTCAATTCCGATGTTGAGCCGGTCAGTTTTCATGCTTTGGAAGTGAGCAACAAGCAATACCATTCCATTGGGACACCATTTCCCATATCCAAGATTTTTGTCGAAGTAATGGTAGCTACTCAAGAAATGATGTCATTGGGATACCAGCCAGGACAAGGGCTGGGTAAAAATAATCAGGGTATTAAGCACCCGATTCAAGTGTCCAATCAAACCGGGACAGCTGTACTAGGCTATTATGCCAGTTCCAGTTATAGGAATCTGTATAAGCATAAGCAGATTCCTTCAGCTTCAGCCACACGGTGATAATCTCCACCGATAAATCTAAAGTCCGCACAACCTCCGGTAAAGGTGCCAGCCAATGTAATGGCTATGTTATTTCCCAAGCCGAATCCGGTAAAGGAGAAGGAATTATTTGTTCCAGATCCCAAGATGGAAGAAGAGGAACGAAGAATTAAACAAGACATCGTCCGAATGATGTCAGGCATATGCATCGTTGTCCATGATGAATATACAAACAGATACACCCCAGACGATGATTGCCCAGACGTAATGGTCATCATTCGGGAAAAGGAGGACAATAACAGTCCCTCCATCACTGCAGTCCACCAGGACTTTGCCCTTGCCAATTGGAGCAGCACTCATTGCATTGCTCAAAAAGGGTAAAACGGGCAGGACTTCTTTCTGCCCTGTAGATATCATAACTGGTTACTTTTTTGCACAGTATTAACAGTTGTTTTGTCTGTACATGCTAACACTTTGTATGATTAAACAGTTTCATATATATTAAGTGAAAGCATATTTTGTTTCAGGACTCTGAACTTAGATGTGCCTATACTTGCTGGTAAGATGCCTCTTCTCCACAAGGATTATAACTTTGATGAAAAGTTGGACTCAGACTTGATGGAAATACAAGAGGACATTGAGGTGCCTCTAGAGATCAAAGAATGGGTTGAAGACAAACCTAAACCCAACCTTGATCAAACCACCTCCTTCAATCTCGGAACCTTAGAAAGCCCTAAGTTAATCCAGATTGGTTCAAACCTTACCCCAAACTAGAGGAATGACATGGTTACACTACTAACCCAATTCCATGATGTGTTTGCATGGCTCATGAAGACATGGTGGGTTTGTCCACTGACATTGTCCTTCATCGCCTTCCCATTAAAGAGGGATTCAAGTCAGTCAAGCAGAAACTCAGGCGATTGAAACCTGAGTGGAGTTTAAAGGTGAAAGAAAAAATTGTGAAATGATTTCAAGCTGGTATTATCATGGTGTCCACATATCCTGAATGGATATCCAACATCATTCCCGTGCCTAAGCCTGGAGGAAAGGTGCGAGTTTGCGTGGATTATCGGGATCTAAATAAAGCTTGCCTTAAAGATAGCTTTCCCGTGCTATTTATCCACATTCTCATTGACAATACTGCTCAATACGGCATGTACACCTTCGCTGATTACTTTACGGGGTACCATCAGATCATGGTTATTGAAGAGGATCATGAGAAAACTGCTTTCATCACGCCTTGGGGAACCTTTTGCTATAGACGGTTGTCTTTCGCCCTCATCAATGGCGGAGCTACTTATCAGCGAGCTATGATGGCTCTTTTCCATGACTTAATGCATAAAGAAATAGAGATCTACGTGGATGACATTATTGTCAAGCCCTGAAGGGAAGAAGACCATTTGGACCATCTCAGAAAGATCTTCAACAGGTTGCGTAAGTATAACTTGAAGTTGAATCCAACCAAGTGCACCTTTGGCGTTAAATCAGGCAAGTTGTTAGGATTTCTAGTCAGCTACAAAAGGATTGAGCTGGATCCCACCAAAATCCAGGTCATTACAGAAATGCTCATTCCTCAGACAGAGAAGGAAATATGGGGATTTTTGGGAAGAGTCAACTTCATTAGCAGGTTTATCTCTCAACTCACAGTAACCTGTGAGCCTATCTTCAAGTTGTTAAGGAAAAACTCATCCATGAAATGGAATGATGAGTGCCAGAAAGCCTTCCTTAAAATCAAAGAACAGCTAGTTAAAGCTCCTATTTTGGTACCACCCAGGGATGATGTTCCCTTGTTCATGTACTTGTCCGTTAATGACAATGCCATGGGCTGCATGCTGGGTCAGAAAGACGATAGAGGCCGAGAACGAGTTATCTATTACCTCAACAAAAGATTCAGTAGCAGTGAACACAAGTACACTTTGATTGAGAAGACTTGTTGTGCTTTAGCATAGGCTTCCATGAGGTTACAACATTACCTCCATGGGCACACAACCCATCTCATATCCTGCATGGATCCTCACAAGTATGTGTTCAGCAAGCCCATACTGAATTGTCAGTTGTCCAGATGGTAGTTGATCCTACAATAATTTGATATCGTTTACATGATTCAGAAGACCATTAAAGGTAAAGGAATTGCGGATCAACTGGCTGCCGCACCTTCAGGGGATTTTAAACCCTTAGAAACATACTTTCCCGATGAAGGGGTAATGGCAATTCAGCAACACCAACAGTACGATACACACCAAAAATGGAACATGTATTTTGATGGAGCAGTTATTATGGAAGGTTCTGGAGCTGGAGCAGTTCTAGTATCCGATACAGGGGAGCAATATCCCATCACCGTCAAATTGCAGTTTGTCAGCACCAACAACACAGCTGAGTATGAAGGATGTATCATGGGGCTAAAACTTGCCCGTATAATGGGCATCAGGCTGTTAACTGTCTTTGGGGATTCAGAGTTGGTAGTCAAACAATCCACGGGAATCTATCAAACCAAAGAGCTACATTTGTTACCTTACCATCGGCAAGTTTTACAGATAGCTTTGGAGTTTGAAGAGATCTCCTTTATACACATTCCTCGTAATAGAAATGACTTCGCAGATGCACTAGCAACTTTGGCCTTCTTGATTCATATACCTGGCAAGGAACACATGCCAAGCGTCACATTGGCGCTGCAAAAGGCACCCGCCTATGGGAACTATGTTGGAGAAGTATCAGATGAGCTACCTCCCATCCAACAACCTTGGCATCAACATATCAAGGAGCACTTACGAGATTGATCTACACCCGCTGAGGCGAGCCTGACTGAGCAAAGGCGGATTCATCGACTTGCTATGAAATTCTACCTGAGCGGAGATGCACTCTATAAGAGAGATGCAAGATTAGGTCTCCTCAGATGCCTAGATAAGGATCAAGCTCAGAGACTCATGGATGAGGTCCATGGTGGAGTATGTGGCCCACACATGAGAGACCCTTTACTTGTAAAGAAGATCCTCAAAACGGGACATTACTGGCTCTCTTTCAAGGCTGACTGCAATGACCACGTCAGGAGATGTTATCAGTGCCAAATTTATGGGAATGCTATCCATGCCCCTCTACGGGAGATCCACAATATGAGTTCGCCTTGGGCCTTCTTAATGTGGGGAATGGATGTGATCGGGCCCATCGAGCCCAAAGCCAGTAATGGACATCGCTTTATCTTCACCATGATCGACTACTTCACCAAGTGGGTAGAAGCAACCTCCTTCCCCGGGGTTACCAAAGAAGTCATCATTGCTTTTATCAGAAATAATGTCATTTGTCGATATGGACAACCAGAGGTAATTGTATCAGACAATGCTAAGAACCTCAATAACAAAATGATGGAGGAGTTGTGCAGTAAATTCCACATCAAACATCTTAACTCCGTCATCTACCGTCCAAAGATGAATGGTGCTGTTGAATCGGCTAACAAAAATGTCAAGAAGATAATGCAAAAGATGTCCACCAACCACAAAGGCTAGATTGACTTATTATCTCTTACTCTGTTAGCCTATAGAACATCGATGAGCATTTCAACTAGGGTAACCCTCTTCGCATTAACCTATGGGATGGAAGCAGTACTCCCCATAGAAGTAGAAATGGAATCCCTCAAAGTGTTAATAGACGCTTACATGGATGAAGACCAATAGGTACAAGATAGGTATCACCAATTATCTCTAATAGACGAAAGGCGAACCGCGACTATCTTCCATGGTCAGTTATATCAACAAAGGATCACCCGGTCCTATAACAGAAAAGTCCAGCTACGGCAATTTAAACAACATGACTTGGTTTTGAAGAAAATCATTAACAACCAAGATCAGTCTAACGGAAAACTCGCCCCTAACTGGGAAGGCCCGTTTATTGTCAAAGAGGTATTGACAGGAGGTGCTCTCAAATTCCAGGAAATGGACGGCGATGAATTTCCACAACTCATCAACTAGGACACCATGAAACGGTACTATGTCTGAAGTTACCATCAAGCAAATATCCTGGTGTTGGATCATCAGATCACCAGTCATTCCGGTTCTTTAACCCTTCATTACATACAACTCTTTTCCACACTGCGCCCCTCAGGGAAACACACTTTTCAAGCCTACAGCCTAGTTTTTAGATCGCCAGATCATTTCCTCTCTATTAGGTTTTTTAACCCCTACTCAACTTCAGTTATTCCACTAGGGATTGAACCTGTCACACTTGTAGTTTGTCCCCAAACATGGGATCAAACTTTTCACACCTGTAGTTTATCCTGAATCTAGGATTAAACTTTCTTCCCCCGCAGTTTGTCCTCCACATAGGATCAAACTTTTCGTTGGCTACAAATCGTCCTGAGGGGCGAACTACGTCGACCTGATTTCCTTGATACATGGGAGTACGTAGGCAACCATTTTATATGGCCCAGTCGCAATAAAACAAAAAACAACAAAAATATTTCTACACCCTTCTCATTACAAAAACATTCCTACACCCTTTCTGCCACATACAGCGTTGAACCTCTTACACCAGGTTTGAACTACGTAGGCAGCCATTTATGGTTCGATCTAACCCCATACCAAAACATAAATACTTATCAATAGTACTGGGATCAAACTTCAATCCACCACATTTCATTGGCTTCAAACCAAAGAGATGGAATTACCTGACCTCCCAATGTAAACGGGAGACTCGGCGACCATCTAAGCTGCGGTTGTACCTTGAAGAGCAATACCAATCCATAAGAGATGGAATTAACTAGGCTCCTCCTAAATAGGAGTACTGGCGACCATCTGTGGTGCGGTCAATCTCAGAGAGGAAAGCCACACTCCTCTCTACATTTCCATACAGAAACCAGTTCCAAGACACCAAAGATGGTAGGGAACACACAGATCAATGATCCATTCTGAACTATCCAGAGACAACTCAATGTCCATCCAGCAAGGAGGAATTCAAAATACATCAAGATCACAAGCCCTGAAGAAGCAGGCAAATATCAACCAAGTATTCAGGCATATCTAAATGGGAAGTGATCAAAAATATATTTCCCTGCTATATATAATACTGTTTAATATACACAATGTAAATTGTACATGACAAAATGGCTAAGCTAGTCTGTGCCAGAAAATACAAGGCTATCTACAGATCGGTATGCATGCGGGCTAGCAGATCTAACATAGCATCTCTATCTGAAGAAGGAGGTAATGATGTGGTCTCCTGTACAAGGATATCTACATGAGCCAGCAAGTCCGAGGCCATCTGCATGGTGACGCGGTGCTCATCTATATACATACTCATCTCGGCAAGCATACCAGTGGTCAGGATCTCACTACAGTACTATCTGCAATAGCCTCATCCCTATCAACAACAGCGGCATCTCTACGAGTTAATGCCTCGTCTCTCTCTAACAGAGCTGCATCTCTCCCATCAAGGGCTCTCAACATTAAGGCTCTAGCCTGATCTCTTTCGAAGGTCATCAAATGAACACTCTGGTCGAAGTACTGTGCTGAATGCTGGATCACAACATTACTAGTACTGGGAGAATCTAAGAGAGCTGCTGGCAACCCAGTAAATGTCTCCTCCTGGGTGTGAGAATCAATGTCCTTCAAGGGCTCTCCATCATCTGAATCACTACCTGACACTGTGGATACTACCATAACTGATGAAGTCTCTATCTCATCCACGCAGAATACTCTGGCGAACAGCCCGGATGGCTAACAAAAAAAGTAGCTATCTCACGCTGATCCCAATAAGCATACACTCGGGATCGATCCTCTGCTGACAAGTAGCGAGAAGCTAAGCGCTGACCTAACGCCCCATCAAAAGGATAGAAATCCTAAAACTGGTCAAACTGCGACATCACGGCAAGTGGGTGGTAGGTAGTCATGCCCCTCAAACCAGCCAGAGGGAGATAATCCATGCCTGGAGCATGAGTAATGAAACTATAGGGCGAACTGAGCCCTGTACACGGTAAGATAGCAAACAGATCTCCAATCCCAGCTAGGAAAATGGACCAAGAGGCAGGATCTATAAACTCCATAGGCTGGAAGGAATATGACATAGCTATTTCATGGGTGAAACAATATCCGTGTCATCTGAATGTGCCAATCGATCTCAAGTGTGACATAAACCACACGTACAACAAGACCGAACTGTATGTGAATACCCCTGCAGGGTAAGTGCTACAAAACGTGGTCGACCTCAGCGTCTCTACCATAATCATCAAAATAATGGTACGACCCTCCCTGAGAGCTCTCACTGCCATGATGACACCGATGTCCAACTCATCCATGTATCGTGGCATGTACATATATGATAATACACACAGCAGCAATACATCTACTCTGGCCAAACGCCACTGGTCCTCTGGTATAGTGAAATCTCCATAATGTCGAGTATAGCTATCCTCATAGCCAAATCTGTTAATCAAAAAGTGTTGGGATATCACGTGACCGGATGTGATCTCATCATGCACAACTCTCTGCCTCAGCCCGGTGAGAGTCATAAACTATCGGCTCATGTCACCAATGGCCATATGCACGCGAGGTCTGTCAAGTGGCAGCATCGCCAAGCGTGCATACTCCTCCAGAGTCAAAGTCAACTCCTGGGTCCCAAGCCGAAAAACTTACCTCTCCGGTACCCAGTGCTCCAGCATGCCCTCTACAAATCTTATGGGAACTACTCAGCTGATCTGGATCCATAATATCTGGACAAGTCTCCAAATCACCTCAGAAAGGGTGTGGTAATTCTGAAACCTGGAGCTTTCTTTTCAAAATGCATTTTATGAATACATGCATTGCTTTAACATACATCTACAGTAGAGTTAAAAATGCATGACTACTTAATGCCTACATTTTGGAAAATTTTGCCATAGTTTTCTCTATAAATAGGACTATCCACATGGACATAGGCATGACTAGGTGGCCATTCAGTAGCACACTTACCTACAGTCATATACATACTATTTGCATTAAAATGTCAAAGTCGTCAATCCATAAGGGCAGCTTAATTACCAGGATTACTTTGTATTTTTACCTTTTGCTTATTTATCCTCAAATAGGATAAGAAATAGCAGAAAAATGTGAATTTGACTGTTTTAAAAGTCAAATTTTTCACATCATTATGTTCAGTATGGCTTAATACTAACATAATTAATATATAGAATATCTTTTATCAAGCCATATGAGCATGCATATTCATTATTATGTGTCTAGATGCATTTCATATAAAAAGTCATTTTCTAACGGATAAAAACTGGAAAAGAAGACATGCATACGTTACTAGGATAGTGTAAAACACTTGTACAGTGACAGAATTTGCAAAAATAAGTCCGAACTCAGCAGATCTGAAGAAGAGCTCTCGGATTTCCTATGCAATGCAACGTGAAAATGACTTGAAAAGGCAAACCTACAGCCTTAATAGCCATCTACGGCTGGCCGCAGATCCACTTGTGGCTGCTACAGGTGTACCTATGACACCCTTATGTGGGTCCCGTCCCTCTGGCTCGGTCCAGTTCGAGTTACAAAGGAGTTCTTACAAGCTGAAAAGGCCAAATCAAAGATAAAAATGCTACGCGATTGAGCGGAATAGCCTGAAATCTTGGTTTTCCTGGACCTGACTGTGGCTTTCATATCATTCATTGGTGTTCACCCAAACACAGGGTATACTATACCAATGATATCAGCAGTTACAGATCACAGTCGGTAATACCGTACAAAGGTCCAATGCCGTCAGTTCAAGGTTATCATTCCCCAAGTATATCCCCGGCGGGGGTTACAACGCATGGTCATCTATCCAAAAACAGATCCTCGGCGGGGGTTACAACGCATATTCTCCGTTGATGCACACTTCAGCGAGGATCAAACAGATTCCCGGCAGGGGTTACAACGCATATTTTTCGTTGATGCACATGTCAACGAAGTTCAAGCAACCTCGACGTCAGTTCAGCCGTTGGCAAGTAAACCCAACGACGCATCGAAAGCTAACCGATGATTGCATCAGTTGAGACACATCAACAAAGGTTAAGCAGCCTCGGCATTTATCCCCAACAACGAGTTCATCCATTGATGTACATGTCAGAAAAAATCAAGTATATCCCTGGCGGGGGTTACAATGCATGGTCATCCTGTTAGGTTTGTAATATTCATGAATGCAATCAAATTGCATAAAATAAGCGGAAACATGGAAAATCATAGTTTAAAAATTTTACAAACCATATACCTGGATCATCATTTATGCATAATTATTAATTAAACGAAAAGATAAAGAACAAGAATCATACCCTTGAAGATCCGAGCTTCCTCAGGTACAAGTTCACCTCCAAATCCTTTCGCGTTCAACTTGAATCCACCGGGTTTGGTTCCTTCCTTTGATAAACGTTAGCCACCCAAGTGTTTGGCCTCTAGAGGTGATCCACCAAGAAAGAAGAAAGATTCAAGAAGATGCATATTTGGCAAAATCCTAGTTTTTCTATCTCTCATAGAAAAGGGTGTACTCTCCCAACTATTAAAATTACGTATTCACGTGTGTTGTGAAAGCATTAACCAACCTCACCCATAATAAGACTCCTCTTATTTATAGATGTAGGCAACCCTCCTTAACAATTAAGGAATTGAGTTTTATTTTAAATAATTAAATTTCTTTAATTAATTAGGCTCCCAATCTTATTAGGAATAATTAATTAAACTCTTTTAATTAATTAGCCTCCTAATCTTATTAGGATATTTGATAGTACTTTATTAATTAATTCTCAAACTCCTTTAGAAATTAAATAATAATAATAGTAATAATAATAATAAGACTTCTCTTATTAATTTATATTTAATATTTCTAAAATATTACATAATAAATATTAAGTTTTTTAATTTATTCTATCACCATAGATTAAATTAAATATACTTAACTTATTATTACGATTATGCCATTAACTTCTTAAATAATTATTCTTCCTTTTATGGTGCGACCCTTTAGGTTCTCCATATTAAACCGGTTATGAATAAATCAATTAAAACAATTCTAATCTTATTTAAATAAATAAATTAAAATATTAATTTATTTAAATAAATAATATTTATTCTACAATACGGATAAGTCTTCCTAGCGATTAACGACTTTTCAGATAATATAGATTTCAACATTAATCATAAAAGAACCTTTGAATAATATAATTCAATCCTTCTACCATACATTGTCTCAATTAAATATAAGACATGGAATTACTGTCAAGTCTTATTTTATGTAATTATATGTATTTCGACTATTAAATGCACAACTCCAAATAATGTAAATTAGAAACTCCTTTCTAATTTCATTATGCCTTGGCTAAGGACTACTGGGCTGTCATTTATCGAATCACATAGGACATTTCTCTTCTTTTACTAGAAGTGGTAGATTCTTTATTGATCATACATTATCTCCATGTACGACTTATTATACCCTAGCATACCCTTTGATATACCCTAAGGGTCTTAAAGAATAAGTCATAGTATAACTCATCATACACAAGATACTATGATGATTTCAAGTTCAAGGATCACTTGTACTACTATCACTACAGGAATTCCTATTGACAAGCAAGTAAAACTCCATTAGGTATTCCTTTGCGAGCCATATTCAGTGAACTTATTTTCTAATAAGCACCTACATACTTGCTTTAGTGTCTCCACACAAATGATCATGAGATCAATCATCCTCATTCAACGAGCAAGCAACGTATGTACCAATCTATCCGGATTCACTAATCCACAATTTAGTAATCCAACGATTGTGAATTATTTTAGTTTTAAGCTTTCTAAGAATTTAGATCTCATTAGAATTATCATCATCATTATTCTAAAAGCATTGCTTAAAACTATGGGTTTATCACATATTATAAAATAGCATCATGTAGATAATTAAAAGCCTTTAATTAATTAATACTTTTTATTAATAAATGAATAAGATTGTTTACAAAGTATATGCTTTATCATCAAACATGATTGGCTTGTGTGCATACTACTTTCAATCTCCCACTTGCACTAAAGTCAATCGCCATAGTATCTCATACCCTTTTTCTCTAAGTGACGATTATCCTACTGTTGGATAAGCTTCAATAAATGGATATGTAATGTTGTTCTTGAGAATCCACTATCTCTATAGTGATTTCCCATTTTTTAATGATTCTTTAACGAATGAAAGTGCTGCAACACATGTTTAGATCCAAGATGAGACTTAGAAACTATTCCTAGTTTTTTAATGAACTTTTCATCCAAACAATCAACTTGCAGCTTTATTTATAGTTATATACTTTGTCTTTATAACTAAACCAGCAACTCTTTGTTGTTTGAAATGTTTCCAACCCACTGCACCACCGTTCAATGTAACGCTTTACCTTAAAGTGGATTTTCTTTTGTCTTGGTTTTTCTGGAAAAAAACTCGAGTCTGTTAAGCCCTCTAGTTTTAATTCAGACCCACCATGAATATGATCACATCCTTAGTGTCGGTTAAGTACTTTAAGATGTTTTTAAACTGACTCATAGTGAACTTCTCCAGAATATGACTGATCAACATCAGGTCTCGTACATTTCATTGCATATATGCTAGTTACTCATGTGATCTCTCTTTTATGAGTCTATGAGGACTATTAAGAGAGATACACTCCAGGGCTCATCAACATGAGACATCCCATGGAGTTTGTCATGCTAAACGACTTTAGCATCAAATGAATATATGTTTCTTGGGTTAAGTTGAGCATCCTATTAAATCTATCTATATAGATTTGTATCCCCAATTAAGATACTCTTCCCAAATCATTTATGAATGAATGTTTTGACAACTTTATCTTTCCCGATTATAGCATTGGTATATCATTCCTTATCCGTACTATATCAACATATAATACTAAGAATGTTATGACACTCCCACTGACCCTTTTGTACACACTAGGTTCATCCTTATTTTTGATAATATCAAACTCTTTTGATTGTTTCATCAAAACGAATGTTCCATTTTTGAGAAGCTTGCTTCAATCCATTTCTCTAAGTGTCTACAACTCTTACCTTATCGTATATAATTGGATCATTATCTTCTATGATGTGTACCTCATCATCATCATCTATTATGAAACCATACCTTCTAGGTATCTTTGGTACTATTCCAGATTTACGATTCGGTTGTGGTACAATAGGTCTATCTATAGGTTTCTCTTATTTAACTTATAGTGTTTTGTGGTTCTTGAACTCTTCAAGATCTATTATCCTCCCACTAGCCCCTTTAATGATAAACACCTTTATCTTAGAAGGTAGCTTGTTTCGCAACAAACACCTTTTGCTAAGTAGGATTATAGAACATATATCCTAAACTTACTTTAGGATGTCCCGCAAATTTGTACTTGTCAAATCTTGTTCCAAGCTTATCCTTTGAAACCTTTTCACATAAGTTGGATAACGCCTTATCTTAACATACTTAAGATTAGGAATCCTCCCTGTCCATAACTTTTATGGAGTCTTAGGGCCGGATTTCTAGGTTACCTTTTCGTAGATATGCAGCCATTTCTAGGGCATGACCCCAAAAGGATACTGGAATGTCGGTAAAATTATTATGGACCGTACCATGTCCAACAAGGTACGATTTTTTCTTTCAGATACATCAATCAATTATTGCGTATCAGGAGGCGTCCATTATGAGAAAACCATTTGAGATGATCTAGAAACTCATTGCACAAGTATAACTTCCTTAATCCGATCAAAGAATCTTAATACTTTGCCAATTTGTTTCACTTATGAATTCTTTGAACCTTTTAAATAATTCACACTTGTATTTCAGCAAATACATACATTCAACTTTTTGAACGATCATCTCCTTTTCTTATACTAGTTTGTCAATTTGTAAAATTATTTTCACGTAAGTCAAGTATACAAAATCCATTAAGTAATATTCCAGTTCTATACAAAACATTATTATTATAAATAGAACAACAATTGTTCTTAAATATAATACCAAAGATTTCATTGTCCAACAACAAAATGGAAATAATGTTTCTAACAAGAATTGGAATATAATAACAACTTATTGACTTAATAGACTTGCCCGTAGGCAATGCTAAATTATAAGTTCCTATGGCTAATGTAGCAACATTTGCTTCATTTCCCACACATGGGATTACTTATCTTTGTTTAGCTTTCTACTTCTGCTTGGTCTCTTCATAAATCTGTATTTATGATAACCAAAGTCGGTATCCAATACCCAAGTAGAACCTTGACTTAAAGAAAAATGTATTTTAAATCATGAACAAAATTGTATTTGTAACCGAAACTTCACTAAGCTTCTTCTGGTTAGCTCTACAAGATTCTTCTCGCAGTTTCTTTCTAGTGTCCAGGCTTATTGCAGTGGAAGCAAACTCCTTTGCTATCCATATCAGTTTTGTTCTTATTATCCTTTATTTTTGTATTTTCTATTTACCTTCTTAGAATCGTTCTTCTTTTTAGAAGATCCTTTGGCCCCTATCAGTAAGACTTGGTATTTCTTGGTTGGAAAGTGACTCTCAACATTTTTCAACATGTTGAGCAAATCAGCGAAGCTAATATCTAGCTTATTCATATGAAAAAATTCACAACAATTGTGAAAGGAGTCCGGGAGTGAGTGCAAGATCAAATCTTGGCTCAAATCTCCGTCCATGACAAAACCGGTTGTCCTAATTGATCAATCAAATTGATTATGTTAAGGACTTTTGTCTGTACTATAGTGTCATCGGCCATTCTAGATCGGAAGAGCTCCTAAGATATCTGATACCTATCAGTCTTACTTTCCTCGCCATCAACTACTTGATGTGAAGGAATATAGTAAGAGCATTCATAGTTTCATGCTGACTCTAAAGTACGTTACTCATGGATGCGAGAATGATGCATTGAGCCAACTGTGCATCATCTTGCCACTTTCTAAAAGTAGCAATCTTTTCGTCAAAGGCATTGTCTACAACCATTGTAGGGATAGGCGTATTAAGGACATAAGATAGCTTTTCAGCCATGAGAACTATTCTTAAATTCCTTAACCAATCCATTTAATTCGGTCCAGTTAATTTAGCATCTAATATGCTACGCAGTGATAGTAATTTGTAATTAACAACATTTTAGCATGTATTCTTTTATTAATTACCAAAATAAATTACGTCTTGTTTTAAATTGGTATCTCCCACTATTTTCTTCAAACTATATTACCCTCAATATATATAGTTCGGCAATATCTAATTAAAGATATGCTACTGAGAATAAGGATCTCATTTCAAATGTATATAGCCTTGTGTGTGCATAACAAACTATATATAAATAAATAGGTAGACAACTCTTGTCAATTACATCAACTATGCAACTCCTTGTATTTTGCCTCTTAGATCATAATGGTCAAGTGTGTGCACATCCGAACTAAAATGATCTAAGTTAAGTCAGACACAATATTTTCATATAAGTGAAGAGAAAGCTACAGCCCTTGTGTGTGCACAACAAAGCATTAATGTTCAATTCCTTATACACATCATATGTAATAAAAATAACATCTTAAATATTTAATACTTTCCTTGAGTGTGCACAATAAACTCATATTAAATATTCAATACTCTATTATTTTTGTCATGCTAGAAGGCGACGTTCGATATTCCAAATATCTTTGAACGTTACAACTTAATATAAAATATTTGAGGGGTTTGTTATTAATTTGTCTCATCTTGTTTAGCGCACATTCATATATATATATATATATATATATATATATATATATATATATATATATATATATATATATATATATATATATAAAATACGCGTCATATTAATTAACATGTGAAGTATGTTTACATAATATATAATATATATTTAGTATAAGCATGCACATATAGAAAACTATATTCTACCAGGATTGATTATGAAATTTCATTCTAGTTTGGTTTACTAGAGCCACCAAGTGAATCAAAAGGTCAAATCCTAGGGGTACAAGAATTAATATTTAAATATAACTATTACATTTAAACCCGGGCTCCATTACAAACGAGTTTTCACGCGCTCCTTGCTTCTTGATCTCCAATTCTTCAAAATTGATTCTAATTATTCATATTACAAAACTATTTAAAATAAATAGAAACCTTGATTCAGAATACTTCACCAAAATACGGAATTTCAAAAACGTTTTACTCACGTTTTTTTTCTTTTATATAACAAAATTATGCCCAATTAAATTGTTATAAACACATATCAACATATATATCAAATCAAAACAATTAATAATTCGCATAAATATTTGGCTCTGATACCAATGTTAGGTCTGTAATATTCATGAACGCAATCAAATTGCATAAAATAAGCGAAAATGTGGAAAATCAGAGTTTTAAAATTTTACAAACCATATACCCGGATCATCCTTTATGCATATGCATAATTATTAATTAAACGAAAAGATAAAGAACAAGAATCATACCCTTGAAGATCCGAGCTTCCTTAGGTACAAGTTCACCTCCAAATCCTTTCGCGTTCAACTTGAATCCACCGGGTTTAGTTCCTTCTTTTGATCAACGTTAGCCACCCAAGTGTTTGGCCTCTAGAGGTAATCCACCAAGGAAGAAGAAAGATTCAAGAAGATGAGAATTTGGCAAAATTCTAGTTTTTCTATCTCTCATAGAAAAGGGTATACTCTCCCAACTATTGGAATCACTACAAGAAAAAGCGCCATCTGCGACCAATAATATCAGCGACCGCCGTATCCGGTCGCTGATAATAGTAACAGCGACTGCTATCTGTGACCGATAGGATTCTAGTCGCTAGTTCATATCAGCGACCGCATGCGGTCGCTGTTCGGTCGCTGATATGAATTTCCCTCCTAAAATTTGGTGCGAAACTTTGGCGGGGCGACCACTCTCTATCAGCGACCACGGTCGGTCGCTGATATGTCCACGTCATTAAATATTAGCGACCGCATGCGGTCGCTGATGGCGGTCGCTGATTCTCATGAACTTAATCAAGTTCAGCAGTTCGCTCGATCAGTACTGAAGAAAAAAAAGAGGGGGAGACAGTACTGACGAGAGGGAGAAGAGGGAGTAGGAGGAGAAGAGAAGAGAAGAGGGAGGAAAACTACCGTTACTGCCGACGCCTTCACCACCGACATCACCGGCTGACGCCTTCACCACCGCCGGTAACCCCTTTAATTAATCCCTAAATTAAACTATTTTTCTGTTATTTTTGATTGAATGGGCATGATTTGTTTTTCTGAAGATGTGAATGTGTTGATGTTCTGCTTCTAGATGCCATTTTCTTGAATTTTTTGGGTTTAATTTGAGTTTGACTGAAAATCCAAATGGGTTTGACTGAAAATCCAGTTTAATTTACAGTGACTTGTTCAAAATGGGTAAATTTACAGTGTCTTGTTCAAAATGGGTAGAACCCTAATGGGTATGAAACTTTTGGGATAATCAATGAATTTAAAAAGAGAGATTCTTTTATGAGTTGATTGATACCTATATGTATATATATACACACATACATCATATATGTATAATTTTGTAAGTATATACACACACTTTACACCACAAGAATAATTTGGGAACATGCATGATTAGGTTTCATGTTTTAATATGAGATTATCTAAAGTTGGATAATTTTTTATTACTGAATAACAGTTGTTGAAATTTGGTAAAATTTTGAATATAACATTACTGCTGAATATATTGTTGCTGAAATTTAGATAAATTGTTGTTGATATTGCTGAAATTGGGACAATTTTTGGGCTTCTTATTGTTGTTACTAATATTGGATTCTCCTAAATTATGCCCTGAAATTGGTCAAGTATGCATGCCCTCGTGCATGTGGATAATTCATATTATAGGGGAGACTCTGCCGAAATTTTTTCATATATAAGTCAAATGGCTATATAACTTGAACATTAGGGCTTAACCCAAAACCTTGGTTGTAATATATGATCATACTTATACCAATCCAATAACTTGAACATGAGTATGACATAAAACATAACTAGGAATTAAGTTTATCCATAATTCAATCAAGAAGAAGGTTCAAAGAAGTTTATCCATAATTCACAGTCGAGAAGACATACTTGTCTAAATCTTCATATATAAGTTAAATGGCCATATATGCATTCGTATTCACAGGGGCTAATAGTATGCCTTCTTCTGCAATCTTGATATACGCATCGTTATAGTTTCTAGAACACATTTCAAATTCCATTGGTTGTTCTTCAAACTTGACCATCAAGATATTTTCATCACCTAATGTCCTATCATATGCAGACCATGCATGATGCAATGATTCATATTCTACCCCTAGGAATCTATTGTCTTTAGGTTGTTTTGGCATGTATCCTTGTTCAATTCCCGAATAATCATATATGATGCACACTCATGTTATATATGTATATATACATCTATATGTATTTATAAGCATCATAAATGGGATTGAGCTGAATTGTAAATCTCTAACAAGGGAATACAATAAATTCATGTCAACATAGGTACCGTGCAATCATGGACCTCTATTTAGACCGTAGTTGGATGGCACGACGAAAGTCAAGTGCCCAGATAGGTGCTACAGCTGAATTTAGAGCTGGTTGCCAAGTATTTTTGGAGTATGCGTATAGTCACCCGGAATGTATGAATGGTAAGTCGCAGATACGATGTCCATGTTTGAAGTGTAAGAATGTAAATTATATGGATAGAGACATGATAAACTATCATTTACTTGTTTCTGGGTTCATGAGAAATTACGAAGAATGCTGGTGGGCACATGGGCAGAGAAGAGATGGTGGCATCACACAAGTACATAATTCTGGCAGTAGTACTCATCGTATGAATGAAATGGTTCATGATATTGCATGGCCAGATTTTGATTGGGAGCAAGGCAGAGAACAACCTATGAATTCTGATGCCAAAGAATTCTTTAAGTTGTTAAACGAGGGTAGCGAGCCATTGTGGCATGGTTGCACCAAACACACTATATTGTCTGCAGTGGCGACATTACTTAACATCAAGGCTGATCACAACATGAGCCATGAGTGTTTTGAGTCGCTCTTGAAGGCCATTAAGAGTATGTTGCCTGACGGTGAGAAATTACCTGGTAACTATTACTTTTGTAAGAAAATGGTGAAGAAGTTGGGTCTTGGATACCAAAAGATCGATGCATGTCCCAATGATTGCATGTTGTTTTATAAGGAAAATGAACAGATGACAAGGTGCACGTTTTGCAGTCATGATCGGTTTAGGCCTAATAAAGAGGGTGTGACTACAAAAAAATCAAGTATACCGTTTAAGATTCTAAGGTATTTTCCAATAACACATCGGCTAAAAAGATTGTACATGTCTTCAAGAACAGCTGAACATATGAGTTGGCATGCGAAATCTCCAGCTAAAGATGGAGAACTAAATCATCCCGCAGATGGGAAGGCTTGGAAAGATTTCAATTTAGCACATCCTGGATTTGCATTGGAACCTAGAAATGTGAGGCTTGGATTGTCCACCGATGGTTTCAATCCGTTTGGCCACTCAGCTGTTCCGTACTCATGTTGGCCTGTGATTGTTACTCCGTACAACTTGCCACCTTGGATGTGTATGAAACAGCCATACTTATTTCTTTCACTCTTGGTTCCTGGTCCTAAGAGTCCTGGAAAGAACTTAGATGTTTACTTGAGACCTCTTATAGACGAGTTGAAGGTATTGTGGGAGGATGGAGTACAGACTTGGGATGTTGCAACGAAAACAAATTTCAACCTTAGGGCAGCGGTTATGTGGACTATAAGTGACTTCCCAGCTTATGGTATGTTAGCTGGATGGAGTACACACGGGAAGTTGGCTTGTCCGTATTGTATGGAGCATACAAAGTCGTTTAATCTATCAAAAGGTCGAAAGCCTTGTTGGTTTGACTGTCATCGTCGGTTCTTACCGGTAGATCACCCATTTCGAAGAAATAGAGAACACTTCAGGAAAGGGAAAGTAGACAATGATATACCTGCACCGCGATTTTCGGGAACGGAGATGCGAGATCGTGTGATGAGATTGCCGGTTATCCCATTTGGTAAGGTTGATGCCACAAATATAATCAATGGGTTTGGCGAATCTCATAACTGGGTTCGGAGAAGCATCTTTTGGGAACTGCCTTATTGGTCTACAAATTTGATTCGTCATAATCTAGATGTGATGCATATTGAGAAGAATGTGTTTGACAATGTGTTTAACACTGTGATGAATGTTACGGGGAAGACAAAAGATAACGATAAGGCACGTTTGGACATGAAAGATATTTGTAAGCGTCCCGGATTAGAACTTTACGAATCTCCTAATGGTAAGATTGTCAAACCGCATGCAAAGTACACATTGTCCAAAAAGCAAGTTGAAGATGTATGCACATGGGTTAAGTCTCTGAAACTACCAGATGGATATGCATCAAACATTGCAAGGTGTGTTACGGGTGGGAAATTGCAAGGGATGAAGAGTCATGACTGTCATGTGTTCATGGAGAGGCTCATGCCTATAGCATTTCGGGATCTGCTTGATAAACCAATATGGGATGCTTTGACGGATCTTAGTCGTTTCTTCAAAGACTTATGTTCAAAATCATTAAATGAGAAGGACATGTCTGTACTTGAGAAGAACATCATAGAGATCACGTGTAAACTGGAAAAAATATTCCCACCTGGTTTTTTTGACTCCATGGAGCATTTGCAAATCCATCTTCCCTATGAAGCTCGTGTTGGGGGTCCAGTTCAATATAGATGGATGTACCCTTTCGAAAGGGTGATGGGAAACCTTAAGAGAAAGGTTAAGAATAGAGCTTATATCGAGGGGTCGATATGCGAGGCATACAGTTTCGATGAGATATCTACGTTTGTCTCAGACTATTTTCCGGACGAAGTCTTGACAAAGGCCAATCAAGTATCGAGACATGATGATGGGGGAAATGTTGAACTAAATGGTCGACTATCTGTATTTGGTCTATCGGGCCGCGCTTATGGAAAAGGGAAGCGCATATTCCTCTCTGAGCAAGAATTACATGCTGCACATACTTACATTCTTCTCAATTGCGAGGAGATTGACGAATTTGTGAGGTACACATGTAAACTTGATAATTTATCTTTTAAGTTGACAATTTATTCCAATATGTTAATGTTTATAACATGGTATAGATTGTACGATGACGAGTTAAAAGTGAAGCATCCCGGCATAACTGATAAAGATGTTCAAATCAATCGGGATAAAAACTTTGCACTTTGGCTAAAGGACAAAGTAAGTTTAATTTTT
Source organism: Panax notoginseng (assembly GCA_016801055.1). Taxonomy (NCBI): domain Eukaryota; kingdom Viridiplantae; phylum Streptophyta; class Magnoliopsida; order Apiales; family Araliaceae; genus Panax; species Panax notoginseng. Next base: position 187,321,996 of record CM029016.1, on the reverse strand, counting down.
AAGCACGTAATATATATATATATATACTCCATGTTAACTATGACTTCATTTAATAAGATGGAGTTTTTGTAGGCTTTGACTAAGGGATCAACGATTCCGGCTAATGTACAAGTCCTAGCTATGGGACCAGACAGGGACCAAGTCACCCGCAATGGTTACAAAATAAATGGTTGTGAATTTCACACAAAGGCATATGAGCACGGTAAAAGAACAACGAACTCTGGAGTGTGTGTCCAAGGAGATTGTTACAATGAGCTTGGTCGTGCCTTTTATGGGGAGTTGGAGGAAATCGTAGAGTTGTCGTACAAGGGCACGTACGGTGGTCATATTCACTTGTTCAAGTGCCATTGGTTTGATTCAGAAAAAGGGATACGTGTTGACAGACATGGAATCGTCGATATTGACCTCCATAGGTCTGCGTACTCCAACGAACCGTTTGTATTACCAACTCAAACAATACAAGTATACAATACTCCTAGTCCAGTTAGGAAAAGGGATAGACCGCCTACAGATTGGCAAGTTGTAATTCATACTCCCGCGCGTAGTCGTGTCCAAGTAATAGACGGGGATTTCTACCAAGAGGAAATGCTTCAGAGACCTCCTATAATAAATATAGAGGACAACAATGATGTAATCCAGTTAGAGGGTGGAGATGAACCTGATGAATTGGATCCCGAGACAGTTATTGTGCAGGATGACAGTGATATTGAGAAAGAGTTATTGACTGACACTGACACAGAATCTGAAGATGGTTATGAATCTCCGATACTTGTACAAAATGATTCTGACTCATCAGACAACGATTTTCATTAAAATGTATGTTTAGTTTTAATTGTACAAAATGTATGTTTATGTTCATGTTCATGTTTAGTTCATAATTATGTACCTTTCATTTATGTTCTCTATATAGGAATGTTCTCTATATCCTTAACTAAATCATTTATAGTTGTTGTAGTTAACTATTTTGCAGTCATGTTTATGTACCTTTCACTTATGGTAATCGTAGTTAACTATTTCATACAATTAATTGTCATTCATAATTTCATACTAACATCCTAATTTTTTTTATTTATAGATGTCTTCTGAACCTGTTGCACGAAAGCGCGGGTTGGGTCGGGGCCCTAATCATGTGCCGAAGGCCCCGGCTAATCCGGATGATCGCATTCTTATACAGATCCGTCCTCCTCCAGAAAGCACGTAAGTTAAACATCGTGTATATATAAGGGTTTAATATTTCCATTGTTATAAATATATTTTAATGTAAATTATTGTATATTGTAGTGATTTTCAAGATAGTAAAATTGTGAAGTGCATTTCACAATTATGCTTACAGAACTGGCCTACGCCAGTGATTACATGGGCGAGCACACCTCTCGCCCATAAGGATGCAGTTTGGGCTGAATTTCAGGTATATTTATTTAATCACTCTGATAGATAATACATAGTTAATCAACTAATAGTTTAGTAATGTTGGATTATGGTATTATAGTAGTTTTAATATTATTATTGTTGTTTTATTTGCAGAAGCGGTATAGATGGGACGACGCACATGCATCAGTTATTCAAGCACTGTTCTGGCAGAAGTGCGCCGTCCGGACTAAAGATAATCTAAACAAAGAACGACAGAAAGCCCTGCACAATGCTGAGATTGACCATCCAGGACAGGGTGAGCAGTATATGCATGAGCATTGCCCCTGGTGGTGCGCACATCCCATATGGGTGCAGATGTGTGAGCAGTGGAGAGCTGAGAGCTGGGTCAAGAGACGTAAGACTGCCGCCTCGAACAGATCCTCAGGTGTATCTGAAGGCGAAAAGGCAAAAGGCACGTACAAGGGCGGCAGTATATCTCAGCTGCAACATATTGCTGCTAGGGTACGTATGTATAACAAGCTTATTGGCTTAGTTATTTGTCTTTATGTTTACAGTCATGTTTTGTAGCTAAAATATCATATGTTTACATATTAATATGAGAACATGAACTGTAGGAGTCTGAGTCTCAAGGTCAACCTATCAATTGGTTAGATGTGTATGTGGCCACCCGTGATGGTCTGCCTGATGCTGTTCAGATAGCGGTAATAAGTTAACTTTAAATATATTATAGTCATGTTTTTTAGCATTTCGTATTTATTTTTAACTATTTATTTGTTGACCTTCTGACAGGACACTTATAAGGGCTTAATGAACGAGCGCTATCCTGAAGGCACCCCGCGTCCGGCGATTGATCAAGAATTGTGGGAGAGGGCGTCCGTCGTGAAGAAAAATTATGTTAAAGGTCAAGGACAAAGACGACGCCCGACCATCAGTGGCACAGGCAGCTCTGCTACCCAGTCTACACAGTCTACACAGTCATCAGGTCATCCAGCCTATCATACTCCTGCTGACTGTGTGAGAGCGATCTGTCAAAATCGTGATCTTCTTCTTATACTGGGCGGGCATCTGCATTCTCTGAATCCTGATGACTTGGCAAAGGCAGTGGCGGAAGCAGCAGCATCACAGCATCAGGGTGGCGACCAGGTACTTTTAATGTTTCATTACGTACATTGTCTATTATTTAGCTTTCTCCAAGTCATAGCAGTATCAACACATGTAACATATATGTTTTATTCTTTTGTTAATTACAGGGTACTAATTTGAATGATCCATGAAGAGCTAGACCAGTCATGCATGTTAGATTTGTAAAGCCTTGTTAGACTTGTTTTTTAGATTTGTAAAGCCTTGTAATCTTTTAAACTACTTATCTTTGGACTGTATTGGTTTACGATTCTATTATATGGATGTTTACGATTGTATTGTGTTGTGTTGATTTAGATTCATTCTTTGGACTGTATGTATGGATGGATGTTTATCATATAGTAGTTATCATGGATGGATGCTTATATATACTGCTGTGTGTTGGGATAAAAAGCAGGTACAAAGCAGGTTATTTTTGGGAAATCAATAAAACAGGAAAAATATTTAAAAAAAAAAAAACAAAGTCAGCGACCGCGCGCGGTCGCTGATACAGTATTAGCGACCGAGTAAGGTGCTTCTACTTCAGCGACCGCATGCGGTCGCTATTACCAGTCGCTGACACGTGTGCCACATCACGTCTGACGCATGACTCAGCATGAGTCAGAATAGCGACAGCTGAGGTCGCTGATTGCGGTCGCTAATAATGCGGTCGCTATTATTGGTCGCTGATGTCTTTTTAGCGACAAGATTTTCTGCGACTACTATTAGCGACTGCATACGGTCGCTGATTCCCATCTGCGACTAGATGCGGTCGCAGATGTGCGGTCGCTGATAAGCCTTTTTGTTGTAGTGAATTACGTATTCACGTGTATTGTGAAAGCATTAACCAACCTCGCCCATAATAAGACTCATCTTATTTATAGATGTAGGCAACCCTCCTTAACAATTAAGGAATTATGTTTTATTTTAATTAATTAAATTCTTTTAATTAATTAGGCTCCCAATCTTATTAGGAATAATTAATTAAACTCTTTTAATTAATTAGCCTCCTAATCTTATTAGGATATTTGAGAGTTCTTTATTAATTAATTTCCAAACTCCTTTAGAAATTAAATAATAATAATAAGACTCCTCTAATTAATTTATATTTAATATTTTTAAAATATTAAATAATAAATACTAAGCTATTTAATTTATTATATCACAATAGATTAAATTAATTATACTTAACTTATTATTACAATTATGCCATTAACTTCTTAAATAATTATTCTTCCTTTTATGGTGTGACCCTTTAGGTTCTCCATATTAAACCGGTCGTGAATAAATTAATTAGAAAAATTCTAATCTTATTTAAATAAATAAATTAAAATATTAATTTATTTAAATAAATAATATTTATTCTACAATAGATATAAGTCTCCCTATCGATTAACGACTTTTCAGATAATATAGATTTCAACATTAATCATATAAGAACCTTTGAGTAAATAGTTACCATACAATTCAATCATTCTACCATACAATGTCCCAATTAAATATAAGACATGGAATTACTGTCAAGTCTTATTTTATTTAATTATATGTATTTCGACTCTTAAATGCACAACTCTAAATAATACAAATTAGAAACTCATTTCTAATTTCATTCTGCCTTGGCCAAGGACTACTGGGCTGTCATTTATTGAATCACATATTACATTTCTCTTCTTTTACTAGAAATGGTAGATTCTTTATTGATCATTTATTATATCCACATACAACTTATTATATCCAAGCATACCCTTTGATATACCCTAAGGGTCTTAAGGAATAAGTCAAAGTATAAGTCATCATACACAAGATACTATGATGATCTCAAGTCCAAGGATCACTTGTCCTACTATCATTACAGGAATTCCTATTGACAAGCAAGTAAAACTCCATTAGGTATTCCTTAGCGAGCCACGTTCAGTGAACTTATTCTCTAATAAGCACCTATATATTTACTTTAGTGTCTCCACACAAATGATTATGAGATATATCATCCTCATCCTCATCCAATGAGCAAGCAACGTATGTACTAATCTATCCGGATTCACTAATCCCCAATTTAGTAATCCAACGACTGTGAACTATTTTAGTTTTAAGCTTTCTAAGAATTTAGATCTCATTAGAATGATCATCATCATTATTCTAAAAGCATTGCTTAAAACTATGGGTTTATCACATATTATAAAATAACATCATGTAGATAATTAAAAGCCTTTAATAAATTAATACTTTTTATTAATAAATGAATAAGATTATTTACAAAGTATATATTTTATCATCAAACATGATTGGCTTGTGTGCATACTACTTTCACATTCGTTGGTTCACATGTCAACGAAGGTCAGGAAGCCCTGATAATACATGTTATTGGCAGTAAATCCAACAGAACATTGATATGTCCTGGCGATACAAACTATGAAGGATCAACATCATCGAGGAGGATCGATAATGGAATATGTTATACACATCCTCAAGCAGACAAAAGTTTTATCCCCGCAGATCTCTTTTACACGAGAGGCACATATTTGGAATAAAGTTTGTATCAAGGATTCAGGATTTTGGTGATAGCCCGAATGTCAACAATCCTAGAGATTTCTATTAGCTATGGATCGCACGTCCGTGATAGTTCATTAGGTTGCTTGTTTATTGACATCCCCGATAGAAGCAACAGGGAGCCGGCAATCATCCCCAGCATATGATAAAATAATCCATATGCATCATACATTTGCATCATGTTGCTACATATAGCATCATATTTATCTTGTTGCATTTCAAGTGTCTAGGATTCTTTATCCTATCCATGCCATTACATTATATGAATATGATAAAGAAGGGCATCTGTAGACACTCAAAATTTTCTGAACACTTATTACTGACATTGCAAGAGGGAAGATTTGTCTTTCATAGATAACCCTAGAAGACAGCTCATATCAAGTCTGGATACTACCGAAAGTTCAGTTTCAACCCCGGAACACACACAGGGAGTATCAGTTCAAACCTCAGAGATAATCCCGAGGCATGCAGTTCCAATACCAAAAATTCCACCGGAGAAGGCCGATTCATCCCGGAGATAACCCCAGGATATTCAGTCTCAGTCCGAACACCGGGAATAGCAGCGCTAACCTTGGAGATAACCCCAAGGAGTGTAGTTGCAGTTCTGGAGATAACCCCAGAAATGCTTGTTTCAAAGCTATGCAAACAGCTTCAGAACACTCGGCACTCACACTGAGGCACTCAATACAAGACCCGAAAATAACACCGAGAAGACAGGAACACCTCAGAGATGACACTGAGGACCTTAAACACTTGCAACAGTTCAGTCTCAGAGATAACCCTGAGCAACGTCTACTTTATCAGCCCAAGCCGGAGATAACCCCGGTGAGGGGAAAAGTCATCATCTTGCCACCTTAACGCCACATCGCACCATCTCAACACCTCATACATACATTTCTACATAGCAATGTCCCACAACAACCAAGGAAGTCCAATCCTGAGTGACTATTGCGCAAGGCAACGGATAGAATTTGAAGCTTGAAGAACGGAGGGCATGGCCCCATCTTCCCGACTTCGTACAACCTCTAATCCCATGTCATTGCATAACTCTCGACAACGGTGGTCCGAAATATGTCTTATACACCTCAGTCGGATGCCCGGATTAAAGTTCTGAAAGTTCGAGCGGACATCACATTGCATGCGTGCACGTACTTCGAGACGGTAGGACCCGCGGAGCCTGGGGCACCCCGAGCAGCCGCAGGTACGTCTGCGGCTAGCCGCAGGTACACCTGTAGCTCCCCCCTCTCTAAATAGAGGGCTTGGGGTGGCCATTTTAAAAGAGAAAAAGGCGAGAAAGCCCTGTCTAATTTGCTCTGTACACACGCTAAACTGAATGCTTTCTCATTTTAAACACTTGTAAGTTCTTATATAGCTACTTTTTTACCGACGCGAGCCGAGTGTTCATCCACTTAAAGCTATAGAAGTCTTCTTTGGCAGCCCACAGTAAGCCTTCTTGCGACAATCCAAGATTTTAGTAATTATAATTTAAAATATTTATTAAATGAAATAAATATTTTATTGATGTGGTTATTATTAGTAAATATTTATGACTAGATAATATTCTAAATTAAATTAATTTATAATTTAGAGAATTGTAATATAACATGAGAGGTTATATTGTTGTTTTAATTTAATAGTTCAAAATGGTATGATAAGTTATTAAATAAAAATTATAATGAGATTATAATTTTGTGATATTTATTTAAGTGGAGTATTTATTTTAAATAGAGTATGTGTAATTAATTTATTTGATTAATGTTAGATATGGAAATCCAAATAAATAATATGTGATTATAAATTATAAACTAAATTATTTATTAAAACTAAAGGAGTTTAAATTAATTTTGCCAAACAAGGCTTAAGGATATTAAGTATTTAATTATTTTTTTTAAAAAAAAAAGAGTTTTTGCCAAACAAAGCGTTATGGTATTTGGATTTTTGATTTTTGAATTTTATTATAATAATTATAATAAATCAAATAAATTAAATAAAATATAAAATTTAATTATAACTGATATACGTTATTACTTTGTAACTGCTAATTTATTTAGTGTACGTATTAAGGCTAGCCTTATCAGTTTTATTTCATGCTCACGCTTAGTGTTGTTAGGCCTAGTCTTATATTCAGAGAAGAAAGAAAAGTTTCAGAGGAGTTGAGAGAATTTGAGAGAGATTAAGAGAAATTTCTGAGTTTTCAAGCAATTTCTGTGGTGTTAGCAAAGATTGTTCAAGTTAATTGAAGGTATTATTCATAACTTTGATATTAAGCATATATATATATATATATATATATATATATATATATATATATATGCTTCGCGGCAACAATTTTTATATTCAGTGAATTCCATATTTTTGAATTGTTGCTATACAAATGTATTATGGTTATTATTCATGTTGGTGAGGTTTTAGTGTATATAAACAAGAAATTTGTTATGCTACTTTCATTTAAAAAGTAGGAAAAGTAACTATAGTGTATGTTTTTATGTATATTTTCATATAGCTTGTAAAAGTACCAATTTTAGTGGTCAATTCGTATGTTAATCTGCAAATTGAGGCTTGAGTACGTTAGTTCGTTAAGAAATGAAGAAAACATAATTTGAACGAAGTAATTTGAACAATAATTGAAATCACCGTGTTGATTTTCGTGAAGGATGTCAAAAATTGAGTTTTACATGAAAAACATGAAATTTGAAAAATTAACCTAGCTTAAATTGTTGTTAAATTGTCTTAATTGGTGGAATATGTTCACAAACATGTTTGTGATAGTTCTATTCCATTTGTACGTGTTATTATTATTGTTTGGTGGGTAAAATTCGTGTTAGTTGGCTTAAGAAAAGTGGCGTAGCTCATTTCTGAAAAACTGGAACTGGTGTGTCGCGCGGGCGCGCCTCAACCTAGTGTAAAACTGGTGCGACAGCGCCAATACCCTACCACAGACAGTGAAGTCTGTTAATTATGCAGACTTTGGGCGTTCAATTTAACTTAGATTAATGATAGGATAATGTGTCCAACATGTAACAATAAGGCTAAAACAGAGTTGTGTTATATGAATTATGAATTCAAAGTTGTAAAAGTGATTAGTAGGTTACGAACGCATTATGTGATAACTTGGTTTATACAATGAATGTTAGACAAGTGTTGTGAAGACAACACTTGGAATTTCTGAAATGTAAATGGTAATGTAAGATTTGTACCGAAATAACAAGTTTTAACTAAAAATGAGTGTTATGTTAGAAAAAGGATGTTAGTATATTGTGTATTGATTAATAAAAAGGGTTATGAGATGTACAGTAAAATTTACACTATAGCTACTATGCGTTACTATGTGACTAATAGTTAATATGAATAATGATATAACTGTGTAGGAATACACAAAGTGCAGATAAGCGATAAGCAGTTAAGTCGTAATTCATAAACTACGAATCAGGCAAATCTTTCAGTTCCTATTTGCGATGTGAATTTGATTGTTTTAAATCTTTAATGCAAAGAGCATGATGTGTTATATATATGTTGAATGTATGAAATGTTAAAGTCAACTTATGACTACATTGATTGAGTAAAGCATGCTGATTGAGTAAGGAACTTAATCTTTATATATCTTTATACTTGTTATATGAACTGTAATATGTATGTTATGCTAGTCCAATGTTTATGAGATATATGTTGAGCATGCTATTATATGCTACGTGATGAATGAAAACTGTTAGATTTTGCTGGGCTGTCGAGCTCAACCTTGCAAATAACCATTTTTACAAGTTAAGGATTGAAGGTAACACTATGTGATACTTGAATGACGTGGATCAGAAATATACGAAGATTAATATTTTAGCTAAAGTTGTTATTTCTTTATCACATGATTAAGATTCATGAGATGTATTAAATGTTTTGTGATGTATAATTTTATGTTGAGTTGTAAAGCTAATGTTAGAGCTATCTGATATGTAAAGATTATCGGATTGAAATGTAAAATTTTATAATAACAGTGATAAAGTGAATCATAAAATAAGATTGATTCAAAGACATGTAGATGATAAAGGTTTTGATTCAGGGAATTAAACTAAGAAGACATGAAAGTTTAAATTATTCCGCATTATATAAAGTTTAACATCGAATAATGATGTAAAAATCAGAAGGTAGATGTGTTATTAACGACCGAAGTTAATAATTAAATTATATGAATTTTGGGGTCGTTACACTTCTTACAAACTTTAAAGCCTTTCTCTTCATCTTTGCACACACTATTCTTCACGTTGAGAGTCGTGTTGCATGTGTATGCCCGGACTTCGGTCCGTGATTTTATTTCAGTTTGTATATATATATATATATATATATATATATATATATATATATATATATATATATATATATATATACGGTCACGTTCAAAAGCATTACTGCTAAATAGCATTACTTGCTTAAAGAGCATTCCATTTTAAAAGCTCCATGTTCAAAATTCTCTATCCTCATCGACTTAGCTATCAAATGAGTTTCCCTCCAGAATCGAAGCTGTTAAAATTGGAATCCTTGAAATCGGTTGCTGCAAAATCGAAACGAAGCCAGATTGAAAGGCCTAGATCGTGGTTTCCTCTCTCCAAACAAATTGTGTTTCCTCTCTCCAGTATCAGACCCAAATCACGATTCACCCATCTTGGGTAGATAGGTTGAACAAATCGGCACTCGGCATCCCCTATTTCAGATTCAAGCTCGAAAATCTATTTCGGTGACACGAAGACTAAGAATCGGTATATATTTTAGTAAAACATTCACTATCATCCTTCACTATGTGCTTTCTACGAGATTCTTTCCCTACCCAATGTTGTTGAGGTCTGAAATTTTTTTCCATTCTGTATTTTGGGCTTATTTTGTGGTTTATGTTTTGCTGAGCCAATAACTTATTTGTTAGCTCTAAGAATTGGGAATTTTGATTAGTATTAGGCTTTATACTGGGTATTCGGGCACTTATTTTGGCTTTGCTTAGTTATAAATTTATCAAATTAGCTAATTTGTTAGCTCTAACAATTAGGAATTTTATACAAGTATGGACAAACTAAGAAAAATAGAGTTGTTGAGTGACTGCCCTAGCTTTAATCTAACTGACATTCTGCATAAAATTTTGAAAATAAATAAAGATACAATTTTTGTGAACTTTGGGAAAGACCCTTAAGCTTTATAGCTGGATTTGCTTTATCCCTCATGAACTCTCTTATTCCATCTTCATTACAGCAACTAGCAAGCAAGTTTCTGTAGGTAGTTGAGCACAGCAGCCACCATTAATTAATTTAATTTTTTAGCATTCTGTTCTCTTTATGCAGTGTGCATGTGGTAGAAAGGAGATAGGTACTATTGATTGTTTGGAATGAAAGGAGTGCAACAGTTGGTTAGTTGATGGTTTGTTTTTCTTTTTCTTTTTGTTTTTCTCTGAATTACAAATACTTTTGTTAATTTGTAGTAGCTGTTCAATTATGCAAAATTTTATTTCATTTTACTTGCAGTAGCTACTCCACAAAAACTACGATTTTAAGTGATTAGAATACAAGTAGTTGTTCAATTATGTAAAATTTTAAGTAGGAGGAGGCTTTGAAGTTTCAATTCCTTGAAGAATGGAGTTTTTATCATGATGTTGTAGTCCCTTTGAATTAACTGGATTTTGTTTAGTGGTACCTAGTTGATTATTTCAGAACTGACTTCTTATATGTGTAATAGTTGGTGAACATCACTATTGGAGTGTACTAGTACATATGGATAATGTTAAACTTTTTTTTTAAGTATGGTAGGTGTTGCATGTTGCTTGGACCAAATCAATTTTCAAAGATATTTTCATTGTTTCATCTAATTCATGTTTACCCAATTTCTATATTTGGTATAATAAGCATAAATGGGGTAGTGTTGGTTGATCTGGTAGACGCATCTTTTTATTTGGTGAATAGGAATGCTCCACTGGTCCAAAGAAGATTTTACTTAGTTTTGAAAAAAAAGTTTTACTCTTGTGTCGTCCTTCAGTACACTGTGCCGATCCTTCAACTTACTAAGATTTGCAAGAATATAAAGATTATTACCCAATTTTATGTTTGATCTAATCATGACAGTTTCTCTTTGAAGGCAATAATGATGAAGACTTCAGCAAGTACCCAAAGAGCTGACCAACCTACTCAATAAACTCAAGGAATTCAAGCACCTGTTGCATCTCAAGCCACTCAAGGAAACCTATTGCATCTGAACGCATTCCACAGTTGAGAAAATCCCCAAGACTAGTTGAGAAAAAAAATAATCTTCTGGTGTTTCCATGAATGCTCTTGGTTTGGTTGAAACAAGAATGCTTTAACACTTGAAATATACATCACAATGAATCATGAGTTATGACCAAATACCACCTATCAAGTAAAATGAACAGAAAAATGATTGATAGGGGCTTTGACATAGCAAGTGAAATAGTGGACTACTCGATTCAAAGATGATTCAATTTAAAATTTCACATAAAAAAGTGGAAAAATGCTAGAAGTGGCCAATCTTATGCTAAGCATATAATACAATGCAGGCATGATATGCAATTAACAGATGCATCTTCTATGGAAGAGGTTTACTCATTACAAAGAGATATGTTTCAAAGTGGAAGAATTTCTACTTCATGGACTGTGTATGGAGGGCTATAAGGCCGCAAAAAAATAAAATTTCAAAAAAAAGACTAGTTATCTTTGGTTTTCAATCTTCAACAATCTGTCCCCATCTTGTCTTCCAAATTAGATGATAGATAATGTAATAACCAAACACATGTATAAAAGTTATCTTTGGTTTTCAATCTTCAACAAAATAAATGTATATCTTATCTACAGGCCTAACAAATTTGTGTTAAACTACTTAGTTCTGCATAATAGCTGAACTAAAGTCATCTCCTTTAGCCAAGAATCCTATGCCCTATTGAAAGCATCAAGCACAAAATCTTAAGCAGAATAATAGTTCTGCAACTCATGTTTAGTTCTGCATAATAGTTGATTTTGTGCTCAACTCCTGTTTGGAATAAACCCAAGGGCTAAAGCTACCTTACTTATAAGTCATAACTTTGTCAAATTCTCCAACTCAAAAGAAACTGCATCACTCTTCTCATCAATATTATTCTCAATTCTTAGACACTTCTGAACTCATCAAATTCACACAAATGTATCTATGCACAAGAACAGGAAATTATCGCTGTAAAATTTGAGAACTTTACAATTGTTTATGAGGCTAGAGCATAAATGATAGGAATATTCATCAAATTGCAACAAATTCTCAAAATTCAACAGAAGCTCTGATTTTCATTTACCTAGCATTCATTCTTTCATACTGCCCAAAAAGGCTAACTATACTACAAAATTACAACTGGTAAAAAAGTATCAACAAAGCGACAATCATATTAAGTTCGATTTAATCAGTTATTAAGGCAATTTCCAACTTCTATTTTCTTTTCAGAAAAAAATTATGTGGTCTGATTAAGTCCATTTAAAGTCGGCTTTCAATAAACAAGAATGGGTTCTAGCACATAACATTATATGGGTTCAATAAAAACTATGGGTTCTAGCACATATTATTAAAGCTAAATAACATTAAGTATATAATCAGAAGAACATTGGAACAATTTGAGTGCCAAATCAAGTATATATACGAAAGCAATTAAATGCTCTAGACATAATTCTAGGCTCAGTCGTGGCATAACTCTATAATGTTAGTCCATATATATATATATATATATATATATATATATATATATATATATATTTCGTCCTGCCTGGAGTTTACTTCATGGCGGTTGACCGTTTTTACTGCTTTCTATACATTTCGTCCCGCCTGGAGTTTCCTCCATGGCGGTTGATTGCTTTTACAGCTTTATTTATATTTCTGATCCCCTATGGAGGTGCTTTGTGGTGGTTGATCATGTATGTATATATATATTTATCACTTTTATATATTTATATTTTCGATCCCCCGTGGAGGTGCTTCGTGGTGGTTGATTATGTCTGTATATATATATTTACAGATTATATATATATATAACTGCTTGCAACTTTTACATAAATTGCGTTATTATGTGAGCCTAGAAATCATGTGATCACAGATTTAGTTTACTGAATCTAGATTCGGTTCTCGTGATGGACATTTTCAGCTGTAAGCAGCTTGCAAATTTATTCACGGTGTTTGGATTTCCTCAGATGGTTTTCATGCCCACGAGGAATTCAGCACTGCTTTGTACATTATTTTCTCAAAGATGCTTCACATCTCAAAAATAAAAGTAGTCAAGCCGAACATTTAGTATAATAGAAGTGTAAAAGGTCTCAATTACTATTGAGCATCAGGGTTTGAAAAACCTCTTTTATAAAACTTCACTGCTATATCTTATTTAAAACTGAATTTTTACATAAATTCAAACCTTGTGTAAATAGGTGCGAACGAGGCCTCACACTACTTTCAAATAACTGCACATTGACCCATACATACACACATTCATATAACAGTTTCTTGAAAAGTGGCGGTCACCGTGGCAACACGGATGTCGGGGGTGCCTAACACCTTCCCTTCGTATAAGCAAATCCCCGGACCCTAATAAATCTCCGTTTCATAGACCCGTTTAGCAGTGTCACATCACTAGGTCAATGTGCAAACCTTTTATCAGTTGTGTTGGTACAACCAATTAAAAAATCAACTGGCGACTCTTATAGTCCAATCGTCGACATATACATGTCGGACCTTTTTCGCTTGTTTTTTCAAACAAATCTGACATAACATGAGAACACAAAAGAACAAGAAAAGAAAAAGGACAAATAAAAATTCCGATGTCGACACCACTCTCTGTAGAAATAGCCCCTAAAGCAATGGTTAACTAATCCCCAATGAAACCCACTGATTATCAGCCTAAACAATCAAATTCTTTGCTCAGGAAATTTATCAAGAACCTAGCGTGCGCTCTGAAAACCAAACTAGACAACCCTCGCTTGACAGTGCTCTATCCCAATTTTCGTCAATGGAACTCATCCCAAATCACAGATAAAAATGTGCACAACTAAGTAATTATATCAAAATCTGTTTATGATTGAATGACAACCCCAATTACCTTAATGGAGAAGAGTATCAGTCCTCTCGAGACCCTAGCTATGCGATTGATTTAAAGCCCAATACATGTTTTGGTGAACTTGGAGCAAAAATCGGCTGTATATACTGAGGGGTCTTGCTAGTAGGGGGAGGGTTTTTTTTTTGTGGAGAAGAGGGAGGGGTTCGGTTGAGAGGCGGCTGGCATATGGCAAAAAATAACTGAAACAGCACACTTAAACAACTGGGACACTCTAACAGCGCTGCGGCGTGAGGTTTTCTTTGTTGAGGGGCGCTGCACCGCGAGAAAATAGTAGCTTGGTCTCACTTGTGGCGCCGCGGTGTGAGTCATAGGCTAGTTAATGGCGCTACGGTGCGAAAATGCAGTGGGTCGTGCTATGTGATGGCGCTGTGGTGCGACATATACCTTGTTTATTGGCGCTGCGGCGCGACCATTATTGCAGCTTCTAGCGCTGTGGCACCAGCCTTTGCATAAGTATTTTCTGCCTGGTTTTCTGCATATGCCAAGTCCTATATCAGTAAAATTTTTATAACAACAAAACAGAACTAGCCAAACTTGTAATAACATAGACTACTAACATTCTAACAAGTATTATACAAAAACTAGCAATTATACTACGTATACAAAGAAATACAAAGTGACACCTATAGTAACTAAAGACAACAGACTGAAATGAAAACTAGACATAAGTAAGGAAAAACGGAGAAAATTGATACTGAGATGGGGGTGCCTCCCCACTGAGTGCTTGTTTTAAAGTCGTCGACTTGACTATTTCGATGCCGTTCAATCTGGCTCATAAGCGAAATTGACCATTTCATGCCACATATTTGTCAATTCATTTAAATTTATGGTAGACATGGATGATTGGCCATCCCCTTTTCCTTCACCCATCGGCATGAAGAATCTTTCATCACTGGAATTATCCACTAATTCACCTTTTTAATCAATCTGAAAGCGTTCTTTGTGCGCTAGTGGGCCCTCTAGGATTTCCACAATCGTGAGCGTGGTTTCCAACTTTTCATTGGTTTTGACAGTACAACCACTGTTGATCCTCTCTTTTCCTACTTCAGACTCCACAGTTTGGTCAATTTGCGCCTTGACATCTCCCTCAACAACCTTGAGAGAATCACCACCTTTTCCTTTTGTATCCACCGTGCAACGCTCTGCTTCTGAATCGTTGCTATCAATTATGACAGGTAGATTGCCTTGTGGTGGATTTGTGATGGCATTGACGAGTTGTCCCAATTAACTTTCGAGGCTCTACAATGCGGCGTCTTGGTTCGCCATTCGAACCTCATTTCTCTCTATAAAGTTGGTAAGGAGCTCTTCAAGCTTGTTCTCTTCTTCTCGTGTTGAGTCTACAGAAGAGCTCTCATTAATTTGAAATGTCACCTTATACTGCGGTGGAGACTGATTTTCAAATTGATTCGGATAGGAATAATTTGGATCATAATACTGCTCTTGACTGTAGTCCCAAGAGTTTGGATAACCTTGACAGTTTGGATGATAATAATTCGGTTCAATGTCAGCTCGTTCCTGATAGTAGGCAGTCTAAGTGGACTGACACTGAAGATTGTCAAAAAACCTCAAGAGATTTGCAATTTGAACTTGCAATTGCTCGAGTCCTTCTTCCGAGCTTGGTTGTGTCGTCCTCTCATAAAGTCATTGATAACAATGATCGTCCATAACTTGTAAACTTAAAAACAAAAAGGAAGATCAAACAAATAAAAGAAATATATATATATATATATATATATATATATATATATATATATATATATATATATATATGTTCAAATTAAGACTATATTGATTGAAATCAATATTGGACAATATTGGAATAACAATTCCCCGGCAACGGCACTAAAAACTTGTTGGTCGGAAAACCGATCACTAAACACGCGCAAGTATATGCGGTCTAACAAGTAATATAGTGATAAGGAAAGTGTCGTACCCACGAGAAATTATCACTAATATTTACCAAATACCGACTTTGTATCGCTTAAGTCTTATTCGAACAGTAGACTAATAGAAGTGTGATTAATCTAGTTATATCTAATTATCAAAGCAAGTAAATGGATAACGAGTGGCATCTAAAGCGCTACAAGCTAAGGTCATAACTTCACCCCACACAGGCATTCTGTCAAACACCTGGTGTGTTATGCTTCATCAAACTTCCTACCCTTCTCTTTTTGGTCTTAATGGTCACGATAGTTTGTCGACCGAGAACACATAAGTTCTCATACACCTCTATCGAGGTATGCATAAACATATCCTCTCTAGATCCACCCGATTGGGAATAGAACAGAAAAGAACATCCAAGCTAGGTGATAATCCTACACATGTCTATGTGAATTAACCATAACAAGGATTACAACATAAGTTCTCAATTAGGCCACACGTAGTGTACAGATATATATCTATTCTACACACAACTTATGCAGTCGAAACAAATCAATAACCCATAATCACATGCCAATATATTTAGGTGTAAATCTACAATCCTTCTTTCAATATCATATAGATTACCAAAATCATCACTAATGTCTTAGCGAGAATCATTAAGCATTAATATATTAAACCAAACCATATGGTGCCAACCAAAGAGATAAGACATTCAATTTAAATAACAAAGGGTTCCATTATAACTTTAGAGCTAATACTTAGTATATAGCTCTTGAACAAAATATAAGTAGCAATAAAGATAACATTTATGGATTATAAAATCAGAGGAAATAAATGGATAAGAAAAAACTTTGTCGAGGCTCTCAATCTCCAAGCATTCCTCTCCTTTCAAGCTTTTTAATCTGTGTAGCTCACTGCTCTTGTTGCTCTAAAGAAATCTCACACTTCTCCCTAATCTACCTAATCTATATGTACAGACATTACCTAAGAGATAGAGAGAGAAATTACAAAAGCTATTTCCTAGAGGGGGGAACTATTCTATTCTATCCTATTCTAACCGATATGTGTCATAGAGGCTGCTTCTTGCATATATATTAGTCTTTCCTTTTAGCTAGGTTAAAACCATCTCTTCTCTATTTGGGCACCGAAGGTCGCGCTGCGATGAGAAGAATAAAGCTAAGGGTGGCGCTGCAATGCCACGTCAGCATGGAAAACACTGAAGGTCGTGCTGCAACATAAGTTTAAGAAGGAATTGTGGTGCTGCAGTGTCAAGATAACTTCAGCCTGGCATGGGGGTCGCGCTGCAGCTCGAGATTAAGGCTTGGCATTGGCACTGCAGCGCCAGTATATGGAAATTGCCCGTTTTGCCCCCTGAAAACTGGAAAAGACCTATTAAGCCCTGCAATACATCGGTTAAGCGAAATAATACTAAAATAATATAAAAGCTATATAAACTATGAAGATCAAGCAACTATATAAGCAATAAAGGATCCGATTCACGGGTATAAATCCCACTCATCAGTAGTGGTTACACCTTGTGAGCTGGGGGATGGCTCTTGACTTCTCAGCAGTTGTGCCATGATATTTACTGATGTTCAGGTCGTGGAGTCTGATGGCGAGGTTGTCTTACAAGAGGGCTCCTTGAAGATTGAGCGATGAATTTGCCTTTGCCTTTCTCTCCTTCCCCTTTATTCTCCCACTTTATGTCAGCACCAAGGGTTCGAATGTCTTCAGATAGTTGAGTCATGCCATGTACGAGCTCGTGGAGCTGATTCTTAGAGTGAGCAATGTCTTCACGGTTTTCTTAGATCAGAGAATCAGTTCTTGTAGATTGGCCAAGACAGTTTCTGTTTGTTGCAATTGGCCCATGAAAAATGCTTGGAATTCTTTCATTGAAGTTTGTAGACTCGTGAGACTTTCCATCATACGATTATTTTGGGATTCCTGAGTATTCTGCAAAACGAGAACTGCTTCCCTGTGTTTCTTGGCAGCTTGAAAGTGAATTTGATCCCTTTCATTGATACTCTGAATTATTTCCTTTATGATCTCCCTAAGCTTCTTTGTAAGCTCAGTACTTGGGTTGCTGGGGAGGGTGTTGGCAACATCGATCAAATGAGTCAGCCTCAAATGAACAAGGTCTGGGTGAACTTCAAGATCTTCTTGTATATCTTTGGTCACCTTTTGAGATTCTTCTGACAACTCTATTTTGGTAGGAAGATATGATATGACCTCAAGGAGTTGCTTATTATTTGGAGGAGAGGCTCTAGTATATTGATCTTGCATGTTGTAGAGAGCAAGATCAAGATTGAAATGGTTATTAGTTGATGAGGAAGGGATATCTGATGGACGAGCAGGTGTGTGAGGTTGAGTCTCAGGAGGAGGTGACTTTACGAATTTAGCATGTGACTCTACGATTGGATTTGTATCAATGATCATAGAGTGAGAGATGATAGGAGACTGGATCAACACAAAATTAGGCATGTTTGGTTCATCAGTCACAGAATGTTAGGATTCTGTAACTGGAAACTGATTTAGTAGATGAAGTATCACTTCCAACCATCTTGGCAATTCATAGAATTGGTTGAAGGTTGATGGTGGACAGTGACTAACCTTGAAAGAAATGGGAATAGTTTGTACCTCATGCCCATTTTCTGAAGAGGGGCTGTTGGTGATCAGCTTCCGGGCAAAAGTGAGGTTTCTTGGGAATCCATGAGCTAGCACAGAGATTGCTGGATATACTTTGAAGGTCCAGAACATGTGATCCTAAAAGTTGAGGATTTGGGCTCTGTGAAAGGGCATCATAGGTAGATAGGAAAATAGTTGATTGTAGTTGGCTCTCCTATATCCATCCTATCCTACTACAATAATCTCAACTCCGTCATCATCTTCTTCTTCTATGTCTTCATTTGAAGTTTTCACTACATCAATCATCTTCACTTCTCTTCTTTGTTCTTCTGCGTTCTCCACCTCCATAGCTTCAACCCTCTCTATTTCTTCAGTTTCAGAAGCTAAGATCTCTTGAGGGACTGAGGGAGGTTCATAATGATCTCTCGGTAATTCCTCCTCAGCTGTAGCCTTTTCTGACATAGTAACTTCGTGAGGCTCCCCCTCAACTCGATCATCCATTTGAACTTCAAGCAGCTCCCCCTCAGCTGGAGCATTTGTTGCCTCCTTTTTAGTCTTAACAAAAGGACTCTAACTCATGCAAGTATACATGGGTCAACAAGTAGTACAGAGTAAGAACAGTATCGATCCACAGAGAAAGGTTTCAAAACTAAATTATTATGCATCAATTGTATCACTATCTTTATATGCTTAAACGAATGCGTACAATTTTAAATTAATCTAAATTCAAACAATGAATTAAATAATAATATTAGAAAAATAAATCAAATTTGGAAATAATGGGATTCTAACTTCATTTCATATTCCATCTAAATATTACCCTCATGAAAGATTATACATGTATCATGGAAAATTAGCCAAGAGCACAAAAGTAGACATAACCATTTTTCAATGTATTATGCCTTGCTCACATAACCTCCACATAAAATAGAAATCATGTAATCATCAATAAAACTAAAATCACTTTATTTCTATGTGATATTGCAGCAATATTGAATTGAAGCACAAGCTCTTATAATACTACACACGGTGAAACAGTATATTTCTATCTGGTTCATGAAATATAAAGCTAAACAATTCAGCCTCATACACGCAAGCTATCATGATTACAACCATACTCACATGTCATTTTTCAATTCCATACAAGTACATAAAATGAATGGTGATCAAACATTCATGCAATCCAATCAATCATAATAGAAATTCCAATGATAAATACACAATCAAGTAATCAGGCCATTAATTTTAGACTTTATATCAAAATCCGCTAGAATCCCATAATGGAATTTAGTTCATTTCTGAACCAAAAGCCATTATGGGATTATAGTAACACATGGAAAATAGTTAAAGAAATTGAAGGAGAAGATACAATTGATCAAACCCAATTACAGTTTATATTCCAAAGCGTTGTTCAAATCTCCAATAATTTCCTGCAAAATGAAATGAAATATTGTTCAATGATTGAATTCTAAAGAAGATGTAGGAATTATTAAGTGTATGCTCAAACCCTTCTTTAGAAATTCGTTCAAAGCTTCAAACCCTAGTTTTTTTTAAGAAAAACTCATAAAAACCAATAATAATCGCCTCTGGTGCCAACCAGAGTAGTTTAGATGAACTCAAACACTTCAAATTTCAAATTTAAAATAAAGTTAGATAACAGCTTCAGATGACTCGCGCGGTCGCGTGAGGTCCCAATACAGAATGGGCGTGGGCGCGCGTGTATACGTTTCTAGCTTCTTACAGGCTGATGGCGCGGGCGCTGTAATAATCGTGAATTTTAAGTCACTATATATGTATGTACATTATTGATATTTAAAACTTTATGTTATATAGTGAGTTAATATGTGACAACATATGTGAAGTGGTGCATTGGTCAATTAACATATATACTATAGTTATGGATATATACATTTATAGATTTCATTAAAAATGAAAGCTTCGTAACCTAATTATACATTAGGTGAGACAATTAAATAACCTAAGGGTTATGTTAATAAGGAGAGGTTAGTATTTAATATTTATACTAACTTAAGTAGATAATCTTATTATTTCAAGTGACTAATAATTTTAAACCTAATTTTTGTGAACCTAATTAGGTTATAAGCTAAAGTCACATGTATAGGTAATTAAATTTCATAAGATTAGGAATGGAAACCCTAAATAATGAAATTGGGTAACATATATTAAAATTGCTAGACTATGTTTATTACATAGCCCAAAACAATTAAGGAGGGGGCCCAAAGGAAATAAAATGTAAACCAATACTTAGCCCACTTGATTAAGGATATTTTAGACTTTTGATTACTCAAATTTGTGCATTAAAATAAAAGTAAATTAGGAGATAAAATGGGGCTAGAGGAACCAGCCAATTAGGCTTTTTATGGCAAGATGATTAAGCTAAACAATGTCCATTAGTACTAACTCTTACACCCAAGGACATGGTTGTCAAGCTCCCATTGGTTGCCACTTTATTAAGCATCCTTAATCATGATTAGACTAATTAAAGTTGTGACGCCCCCAAAATAGGTATACATCACCCATTCTGAGTCGCCAAATACATGGTACAGAAACAAATACAACTTCATTAAAATACTTATCGCGCAAAATATGACAACACAATATTTTGAGTTTAAATACAAATATTGTCTTCTAGACAATATCTACACTCAAATAATTCCTCATTACAATTATTGAAACACTATTTTATAGAATAGTGAGGACTGCTTACACAACTGACTAGAAACATCACTCCACACCCCGACTAGTTCTCGCTATATTCTCAGCTCCTGAGAAAAATGGAACAAAAAGGAAAATGGTGAGCTCAATGTTAACGTTGGGATTTTTAATTGTCCCTTTCCGTTACTTATCCTTTGGTGTTCTCATTTTTCGTGAGATTTGTTTGAAAAAACAAGTGAAAAAGGTCCGACATGTATCATGTCAACGATGGACTGTTAAGAGTCGCCAGTTGGTTTTTTAAATGGTTGTACCAACACAACCGAGAAAAGGTTTGCACATTGACCCAGTGATGTGACACTGCTAAACGGGTCGGTGAAACCGAGATTCATTAGGGTCCGGGGACTTGATTATGCGGGGGGAGGGTGTTAGGCACCCCTCGACATCCGTGTTACCACGGTGACCGCCTCTTTTCAAGAAACTGTTATCTGAATGTATGTGTGTGTGTGTGTGTGGGTCAATATGTTGTTATCTAGAAGTAGTGCGAGGCCTTGTTCGCACCTATATACACAGGGTTTGAATTTTGTGTAAAAATTCAATTTTAAGCAAGATATGGCAGTGATGTTTTATAAAAGAGGTTTTTTCAAACCCTGATGCTCAATAGTAATTGAGACCTTTTACACTCCCATTTTATTAAGTGCTCGGCTTGATTGATTTTATTTGACAGATGCGAGGCATCCGTACAAAAATAATATACAAAATAATGCCGACTTCCTCGTGGGCATGAAAACCATCTGACAAAATTTAGACGCCGCAGATAATATTTACAAGCTGCTTACAGCTGAAAAGGTCCATCACGGGAACCGAATCTAGATTCAGGGGCTGAATCTGTGATCACATGACTCCTAGCCTCACATGATGTCGCAACTGATATAAACGCGGTAAGCAGGTATATATATAAAAGCTGTAAATATATATATACATACATGATCACCAACCACGAAGCACATCCATGGGGGATCAGAAACGTAAATAAAGCTATAAAAGCTATCAACCGCCACGGAGGAAACTCCAGGCAGGACAAAATGTACAGAAACCTGTAAAACGGTCAACCACCACGAAGTAAACTCCAGGCGGGACAAAATATACAGAAAGCTGTAAAGACGGTCAACCACCACGAGGTAAACTCCAGGTGGGACGAAATTTATATATATATATATATATATATATATATATATATATATATATAAGCATATTAACGCACCGGATATAAAATACAGGCTCATCAGACGAAGTGTGACGACCCGAGAATTTAGAAAATTTATTAAAATCTTAAATGATTAATTTAAGGTGACATAATAGGCCTAGACAGAAAATAAGTGTATGCGTTTGATATTTTAAGGAAGGAATTTTGAGAATTTAAAATTTCTTTTGGTAAATTATTCAGGATTATAGTATTATGTGTACAAAAGTGGTTAAGGGTCAATGGATGACCAGATAAATTACATATGTGTCAAACCCTAGTCGTATATATTAAGAACGTCCACGTTCAGTTATAAAATTATTACGATTTATAAGAAACCCTAGAAATCGGTTATGGAAACCCTAATTTCAGTTTCGAGAATTCGAAACCCTAATTCGGTATTTAAAAACCCTAATCCGAGAAATTATCGGATAAGTATAATGCTTAAGTGCTATTAATTATAATAATAATTAGGGTAAAGCCTGATTAATTAGCAAACCCTAATTTTAGAATTTTTGAACCCTAATTGTTCTGTCATGAACCCTAATGTACAGTTATGGAATTAATTACTAAATTAGCAATATTAATTAGGAAATATTAATCCTAATCAGTTAAAGTCATAATGTGATTAAGGAATTATTATATAATTAGGAATCCCTAATTATAATTTTAAAATCAAGATTTTCTATTTTTTAAAATCTAATTAGAAAATCTTAGAATTTTAATCGCAAAATCGTTAGGGGTAAACCCTAAAATGCTAAACCCTAAACCCTAAGGGTTATGGCCAATGTCTAAAATGCCCTTCATGATAGAAATGAGAAGTCTAAAATGCCCTTGTGCATTATTAAAGGAAGAATTAAATTATTGGTGTGGAAATTACTAAAATACCATTTTGTCCCATTTAGTGTATTATTGTGAATTATTGCCACCAATTATTCCACACAAGCCAGCCATCTAGAAGTTACATATGTTACTATAGCATTACCAGCCCTTGAATCACTTAATTCCAACTTTGGATCAGTTATTTTCAAGATTAAAAGAGAGAGAAAGGCTACTTTAATTCTCCTTTTCACCGAGCCATCCTCTCTCTAGAAATCCAAAAATTTGGAGTGAGAGAGATAGATAAGATGAACTATGATCAAGAATCAGCAAGCCAAGATCAGCAACAAAGGATCAAAATCAAAAATCAAAGCAAAAAGGTATTAAAAATCCTAAATTTTGAAATCCTTTGATTCTATGTTAATTGTTGGAATTGATTCTTTAAAGTTGTGTAATATGGAGTCTATTAATGTTTTAAGTTGTTAAATTCAGGACCCATAACATCAAAGTGCTCAAAATTAAAGTTTTTCAACATTTGGAAAACTTGAAAAATCTCGTCTGACAGCAAATGTCAGACCCCATAGATCCGTGTGTGTTAAGTGTTTTTGATGTTTAAAGCTTGTAACATGTAGCCTGTTATGTGGTATTTAAGATACAAAAAGAATCAAAGCCAGATCAATTGTAGATCAAATGTTACAAGCAGTCAAACATGGTTGACCAAAATTGCCAAATCACGAACCCAGAAATTCAAGAACAGATTGTCAGTGTCCAACTTTAACCGGCTAGATCTTGTTCATGCTATGATTTTTTAGTGTTATGAAGCTTTGAAGTTGTAGTCCTACATGTTGTCTACACACTGCAATTGATAGATCACATAAACATTACACGATCATCAAGTTATAGAGGTCCAAAGTAGGCACCTCGAACTGTTCTTCGTGAAGAACAGCTCTGACAGCTACTTTGATGGCCAATATCTCCCAGATCTGATGTTGTTTAGCCATGATGTTTGTTGGATCTTGTAGTCTGGTATTTCCTCTACAAGATCTGACCAAGAACATTGCCAGAAACCTAAAGAGCAAAAATTTATTCATGGTCAAAGTAGCTACTAGCGTCTGTCAGAAATTGATTGGCTTGAAGCTCAAGAACACCTATAGCGACAGTTTCGTCGCTATAGGGCCCCTTTAGCGACGCTTATTTTCGAAAAATGCAGAAAATAATTAAATAAATAGAAAAAAATAGTTTTTAATTATTAAAAATACATATTAAATTCTGAAAAATTATTTTAAATTCTGAAAAATAGTTTTTAACTATTTTGAGTATATTTCGAAAATATTTAATATTTTTGGAATATAAACTGTATTTATTTATTTAATTATAATATTAAATAAATTATTTAAAAATAGTTTTAATTCATGAAAAATCATGAAAAATTATATTATGATATTAGGAAATATTTGAAGTTATTTTTGATAACTTTTAATATTTTGTGACGAAATTCATTAATTAATCAATATTAATGATAATTAGTTTATTTAGTAAATATATTAAATAAATTATGAAAAAAATAGAATTAATACTTTAAAAATCATATAAAAATGATGTAAGTGTTAGAAAAATATTTTAAGTTATAAAATATAACTTTTGATATTTTGGCATGAAAATATTAATATTTTATTATTAATATCAGTTATTGGATAATGAATTTAAGTGTTTAAAAATCATATAAATATGATTTTAAGTTATTAAAAATACTTTATGATATTATAATTATATTATAATATTATGTTATAATTTTCATTAATATTTAGAAATAAATAAATATTAGTGATAAAGGAATTATATGGTATTTAATTCATTAAATACAGTATTAATGATAAGAAAATTTAGATAAATGATATTAATTATCTGAAAATTATTTCGAGCTTATGAAAATTATTTAGACTGATAATATGATTGTTTAAGATAATTGTTAAGTGTCAGATAGAGTTTAATTGAACTTAGACTCGATAATTGTCCGACTAGACCGTCGGGATGATAAAATTTTGTCGATTTCAAGTCAGACCAAAATAATTTGACATGATGCTAAGTTTTATGTGCTGTATAGACTGACAGGGTTATGTGTTATGTGTTTAGGTTATTCTATAACAGTATTATACTGTGATGATATTATTCTAATATTGGAGATCTATATTATTAATATTAGGTCCCAGACGAAGCTTATTATATTGTGTTACAGTAATCAACGGATCAGGCAAGTTTTCAAGTTTCTTTTTACTTAAACTCTTCTAAGAGTAGTTTCAGTCAGATATGCTTATGAATTGTACTCTGTACATATTGCATGTATTCATCAGGTATGAAATGCTGATCACCTTCATTACCATTCAGTTCAGACATAATTATTCATGTTCAATACTTGTTCAGTCAAAGTTTTGTTCATGCTAATTCACAAATACATTGTTAAGGATAGCCAGCTTATTATTCAGATTCTTTCAATCATGATATATCTTTACATTGTTTTAAAACTTGCTGGGCAACCTTCATGCTCACCCTTGCTATATCATGATAAAACATTGCAGATAAGGCGAATACAGCCAGATACAGGAAAAGGATAATGCCAAGTTCAGCTTGGGATAAAATGTGCAGCTAGAGTGTAATGGTATAGTTTGTAATAGTATAGTTTATGATTTGTGTATTAGTTAAGGTTTACTCGATTTTGGAGAATACTGTGTAAAGTTTAATGTATATATAATTTATGTTTATATCTTCCGCAACAGTTGTAGAATGATTGTACCAGATCCGCGGCGATCCAGGACCAGGATTTGGGGCTGTCACACAAAGTCCGACAACAGTTCATATATATATATATATATATTATATATATATACTCTGTTCGGTGAGCCTGGATTTTATAATCCGGTGTGTTTACTTGCTTTTCTATATATATATATATATATATATATATATATATATATATATATATATATATATAAAAGCGAGTAAACGCACCAGACCGAAATCTAGGCTCAATTGATCAAAGTTCGATACATAGTTTATATATATATATATATATATATATATATATATATATATATATATATATATATATATACATATATACAGACTGAAATAAAACCACGGACCAAAGTCCGAGTAAAAAACGAGCAACACGACTTTCAACGTGTAGAAGGGTGTGTGCAAAGATGAAGAGAAAGACTCTAAAGTGTGTGAGAAGGCTTACAGTGGGCTGCCAAAGAAGACTTTTATATCTTTAAAGTGGGTAAACACTGGCTTTTGTAGGTACAAAAGAGGCTATATATGAGCTCACAGGTGTTTAAAAGGGGAAAGTACACTGCATGGGATGAGTGCAGAGCAAATTGGACTGGGCTTCCTCGCCGTTTTCTCTTGCAAAATGGCCACCCCAAGCCCTCTATTTATAGAGGATGGAGCCGTAGGTGTACCTGCTGCTGGGCCGCAGGTGTACCTGCTGCTGCCCGGGGTGCCCCGGGCAGTGTGGGTCCCGTCGTGTCGAAGTACGTACACTCGGACAACGCGCTGTTCGCTCGGTCGCTCATAACTTTCATTCCCAGAGTCCGATGGAAGCATGCCATATCATTACAGAAAGCTCTTTCCGAGAGCTACACAATGACATATGATTTGCCCTTTTTTGATTCCAGGAAGATGGGTCCCTGACCGAAATGGCATTTCTGGGTTTCCGTCAGGCAGTCCGTTGAGTCGTTTTGCGTAGTTTGCGCTCGAAAGTTACGATATGGTTCTTGTGGGACTTCTATTGAAGTAATTTGAGTTGACATGAGTGTATTTGATGTGAGTTGAAGTTGAGTTAGCAAAATGACCATTTTTCCCCTCCCGGGGTTATCTCCAGTTTTCGCACAGTTGTAGCAGTCTTTTCTCAGGGTTATCTCTAAGGTTGTCATGTTGTTGACTCTGAATGTTCTCAGGGTCATCTCTGAGGTTGGCTTGACCTTCCGGGGTTATCTCTAGGGTTATCTCTGGAGTGAAAAAGACGATTTTGCCCACCTGCATAGTTATTAACAAGAAAATAAAATTTCGAGTGTCTACACTCAACTAGCCCAGTAAAGAATATTATGACTAAGATAATATACAACAACTTATCATTAGTCTTTAACAGGGAAAAATCTGATAAAATATAATAGCCAACAAGTTTTAGATCAATAACTGTAGCGACAACAGAAAACCATTAGAAGAGTCATGTAACGACCCCAAAATAGGTCCATTCCATCCAACCTATTCTGAGTCGCCAAATACATGGTATAGAAAAAAACTGTAACTTTATTACAACAATTGTCGTGTAAAAAACAACAACACATATGCTATAAGTTTGGATACAAATATATACCAAATGTGACTCATGTTCTAACCGTGGACATCACCTCACAATGACACCTTACATAAAGGTATAGTCAAAAACTGTTTTAGAAATTAGAATTTTTGGGAAGTGCTCAAGGAAACCTTCGTACATGGGAGGCCACGCGTCTAGGTTATGATAGATATCATATGGCCACAGAATTATCCTTGGTTGACCCAATAGACCCCAAAGAAAAACGAGAAGATTACTATCATATTCTTCCCAATGGTGAGTCTTCTCTTGACTTATCATTATCTCCACTGTCTCTAATTGAGAATTATACTTCAAACAAACACCAAGATTATATAGGTAGTGCCCATAGATATACTCAGCAAGTGGATGAGCACAACCCTGTCTTATGATGACACGAGGATGTATGTCATTAGACATCTTGTATGATAGTGACAAAACACCCTTCCAACGTTGGGTTCGCCTCACCCTATTTTCTTCACCAAATATAACTACTAAATGATGACCACCGTTCTATTCCCTTGTTACCCCCGCTCGACCCAGCTACACTCTTATTACCTGAAAGGAATTGTGAAGCAAAAGGGTGAGCACAACTAGCTCAGTAAAGAATATCATGACTAAAGATAATTCAATTATCAATAGCCTTCATCAACAATAAATCAGAGATTTAGAACATATGGTAAATGATAAAAATTTCAACCATAGTTGCAGCGGAACGAGCAATCCATTAGAAGAGTCAAATAGACCATAAAGTCTATTATCTCCTCCATGTTAAAAATCCACCAACAATGTTTTATCCCTGTAACATCAATCAACCATTCTGGTCCACAATCATATGAATAACTCATAATCATAACTGTAGTTCTAAATTCCTCTTCTCATCTAGGACGAATATAATTTTCATCACCTATCTTTACCTCAAAAGAGCAGTACTTCTGACTGGATATCGGATATGATGCTGAAGGAAACTTGCACTGATGAATAGAAACTCACCAAGTATCTAAAAACTCACAAAACATGCTTCATAATATAGAGAGAGAAAGAGAGAAAGCTTATGTTTCTGGTGTGATTTTCAATTCTAACTTAGCCCTCTATTTATAGGAAAATTTTGGTAGGTTTGACCTGCAACCTGATGGCTTTACCTGCTACTATTCCCACCCACCACATTTGAAATATAATTCAGCACATTTTTTCACCAACCACAAGTGGGGCCCACTAATTCTAGAATTTTTTACCAAAATGATAAACTCCAAAAATTCAACAATTTCTGAACCAGTCATCTCGTAAAATTCATAACAAATCATACGTTCATTTTTAACGGTTCAAAATTTGTGGGCATATACTCAACTTATATATGTATAACATATCCAAAAATTACCACGATCCAACGGTCGGATTAAAAATTATAACCCCCGCAAAATATCTCAAAAACCCTAATTTTTAATACCTCCATTCCGACAAAAATACGGATAAAAATCTCAACATTAACTCCTTCATTTTTTAACCACAAAAATATATCCCTCATTTATATCCACATAAAATAAATATTTTCTTATCATATGAATCAATAATTAATTATTCACAAATAATATTACAGAATCACATTTATGACAACCAGGCCGTTCCCAGGAAAGAGGGGGCTTTCCAATAAGGATTTCTCCTTACTGGCGCGCAATTAGATGACCAAACCTCTCCTTAGACAGAACTTTCTAGACATTGCCAATAATGCTATCTAATAATATTATTCAAATAATATGAATTATTGATCTGATAATAGAAAATACTGTGCAGCAACAATTATTGAAACAAAAATAATATAAAATATCAACGCAGCAATTATTGAATCAATAAAGTAAAATATTGAACAGTAATTACTGTAACAATTATTGAGTAGTGCCTTCTTACGTAAGAATCAATAATTTTAAAAATACTGTGCAATACCGTGTGCTACTGTGCAATAACGCGTATTACTGTATTTTAACCAACGGGTATTCCAACAGTGTTAACGGTAACAACTACGCCGTTATTTGTAAAAACTCAAATTTGTCGTTTTCTTCACCCGACAGTTATTCGTTATGGGGCCCACAAATAGCTGCGCCGTCGTACGAATATTCCCCGACAGAAAGAATATTCCACGACCAAACGAATATTTCCCGACAACAATGATTATTTTATAACCACTTGCTTATTTTGAAAAAAAAATTCATATTTCACCCATAACTTTAAACTTTTATCAATTTAACCATTTACTGAATAGTAATTATAAGAAAAATTGAATACTTTTATTTCATAAAATTCGGGGTCTTACAATCTCCCCTCCTTATGAAATTTCGTCCCCGAAATTTACGTACCTGGTATTTCGAAGAGTTGAGAATACCTTGCTTCCATTTCAGATTCTATCTCTCAGATCATCATGATTTCTCCATTGCTCATCTCCCATGATAACTTCATTTGGGTTCCTCATTTGTTGGGAAGTCATGACAACCGCCATCCCTCGAACTACTCGGCTTTGACTTGTCTGGAGTAGCATTTGGCGTCATCATTACCGTTGGAATATACCTTTCTAAAGGACATATTCCTCCCTCAACTGCCTCTTCGTACTCCTCATTCATGATCTGAATCATCAATCTTCGATCCATATCGGATTCAGGTTGACCGCTATGTACAGGGTAATTCAAAACTCGATGTTGGGTTCTCCCAATTGCTTTCCAAAAAGAGAAATTCATATCATCTATTTTAGCCTTCTTAGATCGAACATCTCTTTCCACAATATCCACGTGTCATGCGGCTTTTGCCCATGCATCACTTATTCTCACTCGTTCAGTTTTTTCTTCTTTCAGCTCAGATTCTATTTTTATCATCTTATACTCTGCCAAAGAATGCTTCTGTTCAAGCATCACATATCGGGTAACACAAGCTTGAATTGTTGCATCCTTTTGTTCCACGACCGCCTGTCGTTCTTCTGCCTGCTCTTCTAACTCATGAGTACGATTTTGAAATTCTACATTTTGATCATATAATACCTCTAATAAACTTTCATCTGGTACTTCTTCTTCCTCTTCTTCCTCAGTCTCAGCTGTTACCTCTGCGACTATCTCGGGTGTAACTATCAATTCTTCACTCACCATATGGATATCTCTAATTCCTTCTTCGTCTGACATCACATTATCACGGTTAGTGATTAGAGGTATCCCCACACTCTCATTCACTCCATTGTTAGCATTCTCAGCTGCCATTCTCAAATACTGCCATAAAACAAGGGTTAATTAAACAAATTAACATATCACATAATATCCCAATATTATGACTGACCAACAAATAAGCTTAGGTAGGACACACTAGCGAAGGATTTACTCATCTCTCCCCTCCTAGTTGTATTCCCCGATCTCCGCCAGAGATCATATCCCTAAGCTCTGATACCAAATGTAACTCTGGACACCAACCTATGTCAGCACCTTACATTGATACCTATCAGTTTGCCACCGCAGAACGGCATCCCCTACGAAGAGTCTGGCTTCGGTGCATCCCCCATCAACAGGAAGTCACCAGCGAGAGGCTCGGGGCTCTTTACTTATAGCTCTGATACCAAATGTAACGACCCCAAAATAGGTCCATTCCATCCAACCTATTCTGAGTCGCCAAATACATGGTATAGAAAAAAACTGTAACTTTATTACAACAATTGTCGTGCAAAATACAACAACACATATGCTATAAGTTTGGATACAAATATATACCAAATGTGACTCATGTTCCAACCGTGGACATCACCTCACAATGACACCTTACATAAAGGTATAGTCAAAAACTGTTTTAGAAATTAGAATTTTTGGGAAGTGCTCAAGGAAACCTTCGTACATGGGAGGCCACGCGTCTAGGTTATGATAGATATCATATGGCCACAGAATTATCCTTGGTTGACCCAATAGACCCCAAAGAAAAACGAGAAGATTACTATCATATTCTTCCCAATGGTGAGTCTTCTCTTGACTTATCATTATCTCCACTGTCTCTAATTGAGAATTATACTTCAAACAAACACCAAGATTATATAGGTAGTGCCCATAGATATACTCAGCAAGTGGATGAGCACAACCCTGTCTTATGATGACACGAGGTTGTATGTCATTAGACATCTTGTATGATAGTGACAAAACACCCTTCCAACGTTGGGTTCGCCTCACCCTATTTTCTTCACCAAATATAACTACTAAATGATGACCACCGTTCTATTCCCTTGTTACCCCCGCTCGACTCAGCTACACACTTATTACCTGAAAGGAATTGTGAAGCAAAATGGTGAGCACAACTAGCTCAGTAAAGAATATCATGACTAAAGATAATTCAATTATCAATAGCCTTCATCAACAATAAATCAGAGATTTAGAACATATGGTAAATGATAAAAATTTCAACCATAGTTGCAGCGGAACGAGCAATCCATTAGAAGAGTCAAATAGACCATAAAGTCTATTATCTCCTCCATGTTAAAAATCCACCAACAATGTTTTATCCCTGTAACATCAATCAACCATTCTGGTCCACAATCATATGAATAACTCATAATCATAACTGTAGTTCTAAATTCCTCTTCTCATCCAGGACGAATATAATTTTCATCACCTATCTTTACCTCAAAAGAGCAGTACTTCTGACTGGATATCGGATATGATGCTGAAGGAAACTTGCACTGATGAATAGAAACTCACCAAGTATCTAAAAACTCACAAAACATGCTTCATAATATAGAGAGAGAAAGAGAGAAAGCTTATGTTTCTGGTGTGATTTTCAATTCTAACTTAGCCCTCTATTTATAGGAAAATTTTGGTAGGTTTGACCTGCAACCTGATGGCTTTACCTGCTACTATTTCCACCCACCACATTTAAAATATAATTCAGCACATTTTTTCACCAACCACAAGTGGGGCCCACTAATTCTAGAATTTTCTACCAAAATGATAAACTCCAAAAATTCAACAATTTCTGAACCAGTCATCTCGTAAAATTCATAACAAATCATACGTTCATTTTTAACGGTTCAAAATTTGTGGGCATATACTCAACTTATATATGTATAACATATCCAAAAATTACCACGATCCAACGGTCGGATTAAAAATTATAACCCCCGCAAAATATCTCAAAAACCCTGATTTTTAATACCTCCATTCCGATAAAAATACGGATAAAAATCTCAACATTAACTCCTTCATTTTTAACCACAAAAATATATCCCTCATTTATATCCACATAAAATAAATATTTTCTTATCATATGAATCAATAATTAATTATTCACAAATAATATTACAGAATCACATTTATGACAACCAGGCCGTTCCCAGGAAAGAGGGGGCTTTCCAATAAGGATTTCTCCTTACTGGCGCGCAATTAGATGACCAAACCTCTCCTTAGACAGAACTTTCTAGACATTGCCAATAATGCTATCTAATAATATTATTCAAATAATATGAATTATTGATCTGATAATAGAAAATACTGTGCAGCAACAATTATTGAAACAAAAATAATATAAAATATCAACGCAGCAATTATTGAATCAATAAAGTAAAATATTGAACAGTAATTACTGTAACAATTATTGAGTAGTGCCTTCTTACGTAAGAATCAATAATTTTAAAAATACTGTGCAATACCGTGTGCTACTGTGCAATAACACGTATTACTGTATTTTAACCAACGGGTATTCCAACAGTGTTAACGGTAACAACTACGCCGTTATTTGTAAAAACTCAAATTTGTCGTTTTCTTCACCCGACAGTTATTTGTTATGGGGCCCACAAATAGCTGCGCCGTCGTACGAATATTCCCCGACAGAAAGAATATTCCACGACCAAACGAATATTTCCCGACAACAATGATTATTTTATAACCACTTGCTTATTTTGAAAAAAAAAATTCATATTTCACCCATAACTTTAAACTTTTATCAATTTAACCATTTACTGAATAGTAATTATAAGAAAAATTGAATACTTTTATTTCATAAAATTCGGGGTCTTACAATCTCCCCTCCTTATGAAATTTCGTCCCCGAAATTTACGTACCTGGTATTTCGAAGAGTTGAGAATACCTTGCTTCCATTTCAGATTCTATCTCTCAGATCATCATGATTTCTCCATTGCTCATCTCCCATGATAACTTCATTTGGGTTCCTCATTTGTTGGGAAGTCATGACAACCGCCATCCCTCGAACTACTCGGCTTTGACTTGTCTGGAGTAGCATTTGGCGTCATCATTACCGTTGGAATATACCTTTCTAAAGGACATATTCCTCCCTCAACTGCCTCTTCGTACTCCTCATTCATGATCTGAATCATCAATCTTCGATCCATATCGGATTCAGGTTGACCGCTATGTACAGGGTAATTCAAAACTCGATGTTGGGTTCTCCCAATTGCTTTCCAAAAAGAGAAATTCATATCATCTATTTTAGCCTTCTTAGATCGAACATCTCTTTCCACAATATCCACGTGTCATGCGGCTTTTGCCCATGCATCACTTATTCTCACTCGTTCAGTTTTTTCTTCTTTCAGCTCAGATTCTATTTTTATCATCTTATACTCTGCCAAAGAATGCTTCTGTTCAAGCATCACATATCGGGTAACACAAGCTTGAATTGTTGCATCCTTTTGTTCCACGACCGCCTGTCGTTCTTCTGCCTGCTCTTCTAACTCATGAGTACGATTTGAAATTCAACATTTTGATCATATAATACCTCTAATAAACTTTCATCTGGTACTTCTTCTTCCTCTTCTTCCTCAGTCTCAGCTGTTACCTCTGCGACTATCTCGGGTGTAACTATCAATTCTTCACTCACCATATGGATATCTCTAATTCCTTCTTCGTCTGACATCACATTATCACGGTTAGTGATTAGAGGTATCCCCACACTCTCATTCACTCCATTGTTAGCATTCTCAGCTGCCATTCTCAAATACTGCCATAAAACAAGGGTTAATTAAACAAATTAACATATCACATAATATCCCAATATTATGACTGACCAACAAATAAGCTTAGGTAGGACACACTAGCGAAGGATTTACTCATCTCTCCCCTCCTAGTTGTATTCCCCGATCTCCGCCAGAGATCATATCCCTAAGCTCTGATACCAAATGTAACTCTGGACACCAACCTATGTCAGCACCTTACATTGATACCTATCAGTTTGCCACCGCAGAACGGCGTCCCCTACGAAGAGTCTGGCTTCGGTGCATCCCCCATCAACAGGAAGTCACCAGCGAGAGGCTCGGGGCTCTTTACTTATAGCTCTGATACCAAATGTAACGACCCCAAAATAGGTCCATTCCATCCAACCTATTCTGAGTCGCCAAATACATGGTATAGAAAAAAACTGTAACTTTATTACAACAATTGTCGTGCAAAATACAACAACACATATGCTATAAGTTTGGATACAAATATATACCAAATGTGACTCATGTTCCAACCGTGGACATCACCTCACAATGACACCTTACATAAAGGTATAGTCAAAAACTGTTTTAGAAATTAGAATTTTTGGGAAGTGCTCAAGGAAACCTTCGTACATGGGAGGCCACGCGTCTAGGTTATGATAGATATCATATGGCCACAGAATTATCCTTGGTTGACCCAATAGACCCCAAAGAAAAACGAGAAGATTACTATCATATTCTTCCCAATGGTGAGTCTTCTCTTGACTTATCATTATCTCCACTGTCTCTAATTGAGAATTATACTTCAAACAAACACCAAGATTATATAGGTAGTGCCCATAGATATACTCAGCAAGTGGATGAGCACAACCCTGTCTTATGATGACACGAGGTTGTATGTCATTAGACATCTTGTATGATAGTGACAAAACACCCTTCCAACGTTGGGTTCGCCTCACCCTATTTTCTTCACCAAATATAACTACTAAATGATGACCACCGTTCTATTCCCTTGTTACCCCCGCTCGACTCAGCTACACACTTATTACCTGAAAGGAATTGTGAAGCAAAATGGTGAGCACAACTAGCTCAGTAAAGAATATCATGACTAAAGATAATTCAATTATCAATAGCCTTCATCAACAATAAATCAGAGATTTAGAACATATGGTAAATGATAAAAATTTCAACCATAGTTGCAGCGGAACGAGCAATCCATTAGAAGAGTCAAATAGACCATAAAGTCTATTATCTCCTCCATGTTAAAAATCCACCAACAATGTTTTATTCCTGTAACATCAATCAACCATTCTGGTCCACAATCATATGAATAACTCATAATCATAACTGTAGTTCTAAATTCCTCTTCTCATCCAGGACGAATATAATTTTCATCACCTATCTTTACCTCAAAAGAGCAGTACTTCTGACTGGATATCGGTTATGATGCTGAAGGAAACTTGCACTGATGAATAGAAACTCACCAAGTATCTAAAAACTCACAAAACATGCTTCATAATATAGAGAGAGAAAGAGAGAAAGCTTATGTTTCTGGTGTGATTTTCAATTCTAACTTAGCCCTCTATTTATAGGAAAATTTTGGTAGGTTTGACCTGCAACCTGATGGCTTTACCTGCTACTATTCCCACCCACCACATTTGAAATATAATTCAGCACATTTTTTCATCAACCACAAGTGGGGCCCACTAATTCTAGAATTTTCCACCAAAATGATAAACTCCAAAAATTCAACAATTTCTGAACCAGTCATCTCGTAAAATTCATAACAAATCATACGTTCATTTTTAACGGTTCAAAATTTGTGGGCATATACTCAACTTATATATGTATAACATATCCAAAAATTACCACGATCCAACGGTCGGATTAAAAATTATAACCCCCGCAAAATATCTCAAAAACCCTGATTTTTAATACCTCCATTCCGACAAAAATACGGAAAAAAATCTCAACATTAACTCCTTCATTTTTTAACCACAAAAATATATCCCTCATTTATATCCACATAAAATAAATATTTTCTTATCATATGAATCAATAATTAATTATTCACAAATAATATTACAGAATCACATTTATGACAACCAGGCCGTTCCCAGGAAAGAGGGGGCTTTCCAATAAGGATTTCTCCTTACTGGCGCGCAATTAGATGACCAAACCTCTCCTTAGACAGAACTTTCTAGACATTGCCAATAATGCTATCTAATAATATTATTCAAATAATATGAATTATTGATCTGATAATAGAAAATACTGTGCAGCAACAATTATTGAAACAAAAATAATATAAAATATCAACGCAGCAATTATTGAATCAATAAAGTAAAATATTGAACAGTAATTACTGTAACAATTATTGAGTAGTGTCTTCTTACGTAAGAATCAATAATTTTAAAAATACTGTGCAATACTGTGTGCTACTGTGCAATAACGCGTATTACTGTATTTTAACCAACGGGTATTCCAACAGTGTTAACGGTAACAACTACGCCGTTATTTGTAAAAACTCAAATTTGTCGTTTTCTTCACCCGACAGTTATTCGTTATGGGGCCCACAAAAAGCTGCGCCGTCGTACGAATATTCCCCGACAGAAAGAATATTCCACGACCAAACGAATATTTCCCGACAACAATGATTATTTTATAACCACTTGCTTATTTAGAAAAAAAAAATTCATATTTCACCCATAACTTTAAACTTTTATCAATTTAACCATTTACTGAATAGTAATTATAAGAAAAATTGAATACTTTTATTTCATAAAATTCGGGGTCTTACAAGTCAAGTAGAGAATGAATTCTACTATCTTCTAAGATTTAAAAGCCCATCAACGATATTTTATCCCTGTAACATCAATCAATATACATCTTGAATCAAATATTCATCTTTGCACTACAGGCCAAAGATATTCATTTGTATCACCAGTCAGTCATGTTCATCTCAACACCTGTTCATCTTTGCACTACAGGTCAAAGATATTCGTTAGTTAATCATTCATCTTTACACTACAGGCCAAAGATCTTCAGTAATATCATCATTTAGAACAGAGGATGATGAAAAATATTTTAAAGAAAATGAACCTAGTGAGACAGAAGGACAAATATTTGGGATTCGTATTACAGTTTATCCAAGTGCAACAATACTCCATAGCAACCAATTGTGAAATAGAATTCAAAAATAAAGATCAAAACATGGATACAATCAAAGATTGTAACCATAATAGATATTTTGGACAAAAAAGAAAAATTTTATTTTTCGGTGAATAGTATCGTATACATGAATAGTAACCCCGACACAAAAAGTTCCAAATTTGATAAAAAGTTCAAACCAATTTTTCGACATAATGATATTGAAGAAAATAATATCATTTAAGAAGAAAATAACATCCCTTACCTCAAGATAACAGTACTTCTGTGAAACCCCAGATTTTATGAATAAAGATTTAATTTTTTGAAATATTTTTTTTAAAATATTATGGTGTGAATTTAAGATAATGTTATAGTTGTGGGTAGTATTTATAAATTTTACAAAGTATGCAAGTTGTTGTATTATATTCGATTGGTCCGGGAATATTATTTTTATCGGGGAATATTCATACGACGGCACAATTATTGGTGGACCCCGCAACGGAATTATTGACGGATTGAAAAAACGACAAAAATATTTTATTAAAAATAACGGCGAAAGTTTTACGTGTGGTTGCATAGTAGCATACGGTATTGATTATTGAGGCTTACGTGATTAGTCACTCAGTTTGATTCAATTATTGTCAATTAATAATATGAATTATTTAGCGATAATGAAGTTTTGTTTTATTCGTATTATTAATGTAATAAAACAGAAACATCTTTTTATATAAAATAGAATACTTTATTAAAGTTATTCTATAAATAGAATATATTATATTTTATTTAAAAGATTTTTCTTTAAATATGGACCGTCAGATTAAAGTAAATCAATCTGGACCGTTTATGGATTAGTTACTATGCATTCCATTTTCCTATAAATAGAAGCTCATTCCTTCATTATTTTCTTACGAATTTACTGAAACTCTAGAGAGAGAAACTATAGAGAGAGTTCTTCTTCTATAATCTTGAGCGTATTTCTTTAGAGTTTAAGAAAGCTTTGAGCGTAGTATAAGTTTCTTCGAGTATATTCTCGCCCTACCAGTCGGAATACTCTTCTTTCAAAGGTAAGTGATATTATTTGTTGTACTCGTAAAGGGTATTATTTCTTTTGTATTCATGAAGAGAACTTCTGTTATTCCATTATTTATTATTCTGTTGGAATAACCTGTATACGCTGTCTACCCTATACTTGGTGACATTCTTCTATTATTCTGCTGGAACATCCTGGCTGTGTGTTTTACACCATACCTGGTTCCGTCTTTATTATTATTCTGTTGGAACATCCTGTCTGTGTATTTACACCGAACCTGGTTCCGTCTTTATTATTATTCTGTTGGAATATCCTGTCTGTGCGTTTTACGCCGAACCTGGTTCCATTATTTATTATTCTGTCGAAATATCCTGTCTGTGCGTTTTACGCCGGACCTGGTTCTGCCTTTATTATTCTGTTGGAACATCCTGTCGGTGTGAATTTTACCTGACCTGGTTCCATTATTATTATTCTGTTGGAATAACCTGTCTATGCGAAGTACCGCATGCATGGTGATTTCTTTTGTTATTCCATTCTTTATTATACTCAGTTCGTTAAAGTTTTGACTTATATACTCCATGAAATTAGTAGAATATCCTTGATATTTGCGCTTCATCCAGTATCTTTTCATGAAAATATTCTTCTGAGCATTCTTGAATTTTACTCTACACAAAAGTATCATGTTGACAATTTGGACGTTATTGGTTCCTGAACAAATTAATTCTTGAACTTGTTTTATTGAATTCTTATATTATTGTCATCATCCTCATGCTTATATTATGTTGAAAGTCATCTGTGGCCTGTAGTGCATAGATGGACTTGGTATGAATATGACCGGGGATTATTCAGTATAATTATAACCGTAATGTTACAAATGATGTGAAAAAAATTCTCATTGGCCCGTAGTGCATTGATGGACAGTTTTTGGTATGATTATGGCTATGGATTCTCTTTAGCCGTAGTGCAAAGATGAATTGTTTTATGACATGATCAGGACCGTTGATGAAAACACGATTATCTTTGGCCCATAGTGCATGGATAATTCGTGGTCGTGATACTAAAGAATATCCTTGGCCGTAGTGCAGGGGTGATTCGATGATGTGGATTATTTATTAAGCTGAGTCCCAGCGATAAAAGTCATGAAAAACCTTTTAAATCATAAAAGATAGTAGATTTTATTCTCTACTTGACTCTTTTAATGGATTACTTGATCCGCTGCAGTTAAACTTGATGTCTATTGTATTTTATTAGTTTAATATTGTTGAAGACTAATGATAATTTATTCTGCATTATCTTAGTCATAATATTTCTTATTGGGCTAGTTGAGCTCACCCTTTCTTTCACTGTTCTCTTCAGGAAATGAGAATATAGTTGGGACGAATCGAAAAACGGAGTGATGGACCAGATGATAGCATTAGTAGTCCTCACTATTCTATGTAATAGTGTGATAATAATTGTAATAAGGACTCCTTTTGAGTATAGATACTCTCTAGAAGATAATATTTGTATTTAAACTCACAGTTTATGTTTTGTCGTATTGTACACGACAGTTGTATTATTAAGTTGTATTTGAATTCTGTACCATGTATCTGGTGACTCAAGATGGGTGATGTATACTTAATTTTGGGGGCGTCACAGTTGGTATCAAAGCTTAGGGATATGATCCCTGGCTGAGATGTGAGACAAGAACTAGGAGGGGAGTGACGGAGAATTCCTTCGCTAGTATGACATACCTAAGTTTATTTAGAATTTAATTGGTCGGTCAGAGTATAGGGATAATATGTGATATGTTAATTTACCCTTGTTTTGTTACAGTATTTGAAAATGACATCTGAAAATATTGAGATAAGCAATGGAGCACAGGAGACCGTTGAGTCTCCACAGATCAATAATCAGGACAATGTGCAACAGGAAGAAAATAATCCTCATGTAAACAACAACACTGATCAATTAACGAACGATGGTACGTTTAGGAGTTTTTTAGAATTCATGCAACATCAGGAGAAGGCGGCTCATGTTCATAATGCAGGTAAAAATAATGGCAACCCACGGTTGGTCACCGCTAAGCAATTCAAGGAGCTGGGACCACCGGAGTTTTTGGGAAAGCCAGAACCACTTAAGGCGGAGACGTGGTTAAAGCAGATCACCAAGATAATTGATGTATTGGGATGCTTCGAGGAGCAAAAGGTTCCCTTTGCCACCTTTATGTTGCGTGAAGAGGCAGATCACTGGTGGAAATCTGTAAAATGTACCCAGCCTGACGCACTCAAGATGTCTTGGGAGAAGTTCCAAGAGCTGTTCAATGACAAGTACTTTCCCGAAAGCATTCGTCACATGAAGGAGGTAGAATTTATCAAGTTGGAGCAAAACAACATGACCGTGTCGCAGTACAAAGCCAAGTTTGCCTAGTTATCCCGATTTGCGTCCCACTTGGTTAATAATGAAGAAAGAATGACGCGGATATTTTTAAGAGGTTTGAAGCCTGAGATACGTCAATATCTTATCTCTCATAAACTGTGTTTGTATTCAGATGTTGTTAATAGGGCTCAGTTATTGGAGCAAGATAACGAGTCAAACCAACCAAAAGAGAGTAGCCGACAAAATGATAATACCAGTGATAACAGTCATCAAAGAGGTGACAATAAGCACGGAGAGAATCAACATGCTAGAAATGGTAACTACTTCGGTGGTAATCATGGCCAAAATAATAAGAATGGACATTTCAAGAAGAGAAGGTTCAACAATGACGTGAAGACATCGGCACCAGCACCCGTTTCAAAGGAAGAAGAACGACCACCGGTCGTATGTTTTAAATGCGGACAGGAGGGATATATCTGTCCAAACTGTACGCAGCAATCCAAAGTGTGTTTTAATTGTGAAAGAGAAGGTCACCTAGCTCGATTTTGTCGTATGGTGAAGTCAAGTCCAGCTGGGATAGTAATGCCAAAGGATGTCCCAGACAAGCCAAAGTCGGTAGTTTAAGAGAGAGCATTTTTTTTCGTGACGAGGAACCTGAATAAAATTATCACGGGTATGTTAGTCATAAACTCTTGCGAAGTCTATACCGTGTTAGATACCGGTTCTACTCACTCTTTTATTTCACCTAGTTGTGTTCAATGTTTGAACTTAACTCCGGAGAAGTTAGACTTTGATATATCTGTTTAAACTCAGTTGGGAGAAACCTTCGTTACCTCCACTATTTATAAATCTTGTTCAAATCAACACTTTCACGTTACCTGTCGATCTTATCTCTTTGAAAATACTTGCATTGATGTGATTTTTGGAAACGATTGGTTAACTACTCATCATGCTTTTCGTAAGGTTGTTAG
Source organism: Panax notoginseng (assembly GCA_016801055.1). NCBI lineage: Eukaryota > Viridiplantae > Streptophyta > Magnoliopsida > Apiales > Araliaceae > Panax > Panax notoginseng. The sequence continues at coordinate 187,279,809 of CM029016.1, read as the reverse complement.
CTTTCATATTCCTAACCAACCTATTATGCGAATTCAAGTAACCAAACCACTAAAGTCAATCATTGTCATATCAAGCCATAAGTAAAGATCCTCGTTCCCTTCGTTGTTGACTTCCTGGTGTGGAATGCACTGAAGCCAGACTTTCCGTATGAGACGTTGTAAATGACGATGGCAAGTTGATAGGTATCAATGTGACGTGTTATCCAAGTCTTGGATGAGGGTCACAGTTTTGAATGATATTCCTATTGTTAATAAATTTCCTGACGTATTCTTGAAGACTTCTTAGCCTACCCCAGAGCATGAAATCAAATTTTGTATTGACCCCAGTACAAAACCCATTTCTTAAACCCTCAAATATTTTTTTTTCAACTAAAACAAACGTATGATGCGCCAAAGACGTTGGCTCGAGCTGTTGAAGATTATGATCGTACCATTCAATATCATCGTGAAAGTGTGAACGTGGTAGCTGACGCGTTGAGTAGAAGATCGTATGCGAGTTAGATGTTGTTAACACAAAGACCCATTTTGTATAACTTACAAATGATGAAGATAGAGTTAAAGACTCTAGGGACCCACGTGAAGATAACGAATATACGATTAAAATTGACTTTAATCGATAAAGTTAAAGTCGTGCAAGCTACGGATCCGGAGCTGATGAATACTAAGAAGAATGTTCAAGAGGGCGTTATTCTAGAAGCAAGAATCGATGAAGAGGTGAAATCTCAACCCTCGATTTAATTGGCCCATTTGAAATCCTCGATCAAGTAGGAACTGTGGCTTATAGACTCGTTTTACCGCCAAGTATGTCGCGTGTTCATAACATTTTTTAACGTATTAATGTTACGTAAATATGTGGACGACCCGAACCACATTATTGATTTAGAACCGGACGAGATAGCGGATAATTTAATGTATGAAGATGTACCTGTTAAAATCCTGGAATGTATTCAACACTCAAAGGTTAAACCTCAAGAGTTAGAATCTGACGAAATGTCCTCATCTATTCGGCATACCAGGTACGTACGAAAATTTCGAGGGCGAAATTTCATAAGGAGGGGAGATTGTGAAACCCCAAATTTTATGAATAAAGATTTAATTTTTTGAAATATTTTTTTTAAAATATTATTGTGTGAATTTAAGATAATGTTATAGTTGTGGGTAGTATTTATAAATTTTATAAAGTATGCAAGTTGTTGTATTATATTCGATTGGTCGGGAAATATTATTTTTGTCGGAAAATATTCGTACGACGGCACAATTATTGGTGGACCCCACAACGAAATTATTGTCGGATTGAAAAAACGATAAAAATATTTTATTAAAAATAACGGCGGAAGTTTTACCGTTGATACTGTTGAACTACTCGGTAGTAAAAGTACAGTAATACGTGTGGTTGCATAGTAGCATACGGTATTGATTATTGAGGCTTACGTGATTAGTCACTCAGTTTGATTCAATTATTGTCAATTAATAATATGAATTATTTAGCGATAATGAAGTTTTGTTTTATTCATATTATTAACGTAATAAAACAGAAACGTCTTTTTATATAAAACAGAATACTTTATTAAAGTTATTCTATAAATAGAATATATTATATTTTATTTAAAAGATTTTTTTTAAATATGGTCCGTCAGATTAAAGTAAATCAATCTGGACCGTTCATGGATTAGTTACTATGCATTCCATTTTCCTATAAATAGAAGCTCATTCCTTCATTATTTTCTTACGAATTTACTGAAACTCTAGAGAGAGAAACTATAGAGAGAGTTCTTCTTCTATAATCTTGAGCGTATTTCTTTAGAGTTTAAGAAAGCTTTGAGCGTAGTACAAGTTTTTTCGAGTATATTCTCGCCATACCAGTCAGAATACTCTTCTTTCAAAGGTAAGGGATATTATTTGTTGTACTCGTGAGGGGTATTATTTCTTTTGTATTCATGAAGAAAACTTCTGTTATTCCATTATTTATTATTCTGTTGGAATAACCTGTATATGCGGTCTACCCTATACTTGGTGACATTCTTCTATTATTCTGTTAGAACATCCTGTCTGTGTGTTTTACACCGGACCTGGTTCCGTCTTTATTATTATTCTGTTGGAACATCATGTCTGTATGTTTTTCACCGGACCTGGTTCCGTCTTTATTATTTTTCTGTTGGAATATCCTGTCTGTGCGTTTTACGCCGGACCTGGTTCCATTATTTATTATTCTGTCGGAATATCCTGTCTGTGCGTTTTACGTCGGACCTGGTTCCGTCTTTATTATTCTGTTGGAACATCCTGTTGGTGTGAATTTCACCTGACCTGGTTCCGTTATTATTATTCTGTTGGAATAACATGTCTATGCGAAGTACCGCATGTATAGTGATTTCTTTTGTTATTCCATTCTTTATTATACTCAGTTGGTTAAAGTTTTGACTTCTATACTCCATGAAATTAGTAGAATATCCTTGATATTTGTGCTTCATCCAGTATCTTTTCGTGAAAATATTCTTTTGAGCATTCTTGAATTTTACTCTACACAAAAGTATCATGTTGACAATTTGGACGTTATTGGTTCCTAAACAAATTAATTCTTGAACTTATTTTATTGAATTCTTATATCATTGTCATCATCCTCATGCTTATATTATGTTGAAAGTCATCTGTGGCCTGTAGTGCATAGATGGACTTGGTATGAATATGACCGGGGATTATTCAGTATAATTATAACCGTAATGTTACAAATAATGTGAAAAAAATTCTCATTGGCCCGTAGTGCATTAATGGACAGTTTTTGGTATGATTATGGCTATGGATTCTCTTTAGCCGTAGTGCAAAGATGAATTGTTTTATGACATGATCAGGACCGTTGATGAAAACACGATTATCTTTGGCCCATAGTGCATGGATAATTCGTGGTCGTGATACTAAAGAATATCATTGGCCGTAGTGCAGGGGTGATTCGATGATGTGGATTATTTATTAAGCTGAGTCCCAGCGTTAAAAGTCATGAAAAACCTTTTAAATCATAAAAGATAGTAGATTTTATTCTCTACTCGACTCTTTTAATGGATTGCTTGATCCGCTGCAGTTAAACTTGATGTCTATTGTATTTTATCAGTTTAACATTGTTGAAGACTAATGATAATTTATTTTGCATTATCTTAGTCATAATATTTCTTACTGGGCTAGTTGAGCTCACCATTTCTTTCACTGTTCTCTTTAGGAAATGAGAATATAGTTAGGACAAGTCGAAAAACGGAGTGATGGACCAGATGATAGCATTAGTAGTCCTCACTATTCTATATAATAGTGTGATAATAATTGTAATGAGGACTCCTTTTGAGTATGGATACTCTCTAGAAGAGAATATTTGTATTCAAACTCACAGTTTATGTTTTGTCGTATTGTACACAACAGTTGTATTATTAAGTTGTATTTGAATTCTGTACCATGTATCTGGCGACTCAAGATGGGTGATGTATACCTAATTTTGGGGGCATCACAACTTCTATTCTGAATATCGGTATAAGCCTGAAGGAAACTTGTACTGATAAATAAAAACTCACAAAGTATCTAAATACTCACGAAATACGCTCGATAATATAGAGAGAGAATGAGAGAAAACTTATGAATTCTGGTGTGATTTTCAATTCTAACTTAGCCCTCTATTTATAGGGAAATGTTAGCACGCCGAAGCAGACTTGACATGCAACCTGATGGCTTTACCTACTACTATTACCACCCACCACATTTAAATAAAAATTTCAGCATATTTCTCACCAACCAAAAGTGGGGCCCACTCAATTCTAGAATTTTTCACCAAAATCATTTATAAACTTAATTTCTGAATCAGTCACCTCTTAAAATTCATAACAAATTATACGTTCATTTTTAACGGTTCAAAATTTGTGGACATATACTCAACTTATATATGTATAACATAACCAAAAATCACAACGATCCAACGGTCAGATTAAAAATTATAACTCACGTAATATATCTCAAGAACAGTGATTTAATTTTTAATACCTCCATTCCGACAAAAATACCTCAACATTAATTCATTCACATAAAATAAATATATCCATCAATTATATCCACATAAAATAAATATTTCCTTATCATATAAATAAATAATTAATTATTCACAAATAATATTACAGAATCACAATTATGACAACCAAGTCGTTTCCAAGAAAGAGGGGGCTTTCCAATAAAGATTTCTCCTTACTGTCGCGCAATTAGATGACCAAACCTCTCCTTAGATAGAACTTTCTAGACATTGCCAATAATGTTATCTAATAATATTATTCAAATAATATGAATTATTGATCTGATAATGAAAAATACTGTGCAACAATAATTATTGAAACAACAATAATATAAAATATCAACGCAGCAATTATTGAATCAATAAAATAAAATATTGAACAGTAACTACTGTAATAATTATTGAGTAGTGCCTTCTTACGTAAGGATCAATAATTCAAAAATACTATGCAAAATCGTGTACTACTATGCAACCATGCGTATTACTGTATTTTAACCACCGGGTATTCCAACAGTGTTAACGGTAATAACTACGTCGTTATTTATAAAAACTCAATTTTTGTCGTTTTCTTCATCCGACCGTTTTTCGTTCTGGGGCCCACAAATGGTAGCGCCGTCGTACGAATATTCCCCGACAGCAAGAATATTTCACGACCAAACAAATATTCCCCGACAAAATGAATATTTTATAACCACTTGCTTATTTTGCAAAAATTGCACATTTCACCCATAACCAAAGCATTATATCAAATTAACACCTTATTATTCACAATAATATTTAGAGAAAATTTGATTTTATTTATTAATAAGTTGGGGTCTTACAAAAGTGATAAGGCAAAGCTTTTATCCATGGGTTAAAGAAAGTATGGGAGATAATAAGGAATCAACCATTCCATTCGCTAGAATACTCCACTTTCTCTCATTCTTCTTCTTCTAACTTTTCTCCCAAGCAAGCAACTTCAAGAGAGAGAGGTTCGGCCATATAGTGAGAGAGAGAAGAGTGCTTGTTTGTTCATGCATCCTAAGTTAATCAGTTACTTTGGCAAATCAAGGAAGGTTGCCATTAAATCAAGGTATAACCTAACCTTCATCTTCTTCTTCTACTTTGTTTTATAGCTTGAGTTTTGTTAGAGTTATGAACAAATACCCAAGATACCCTAGTCCTACATATCATCATGTATGGAACTAAGTATCTTGAGTGTTAGATCAAGGGCTTAGAGGAAGAATATGAGCATATGTTCTCCAAGGGTGAAAACTCTTGTTTTCTTCCACTAAATCTTGTGTAACTCAAGTTTTCCAACTTAAATTTGTAATCCGTCGAAGGGGGGAGCTAGATACATGAGTTATCTAGTAAACCCAAGTAATAGAACACAAATCTAGCAAGTTTTGAAACCTTTGGGGCTGATTTCCCCAAAACAGTCCACTTAGAATGTTAAAGGTTCAAAACCCTAAAATAGCTTCTGTCCCGTTTTTCTTAGAACTGTTTCGGACAGTTGCATGTCTTTTAAAATTCTGGGAAAAATCACAGAATTACCTTCAGAAGTTATCTACATGTAGAAAAAAGAACGGACATGTTTCGAGTTATAGATTATGCGTAATGACTATTTCCGTGAAGGACTCCTAAATATTTATCTTCGAATATCTCACTGTGTATACACTGGAAAATTTCGAAATTTTTACAGTAGGTTCATGTATGTTAGGAGAACATACCCTGAAAATTGCAGATTTGTCTGATCAAAACTCAATTTATGAAAAATGAAGCAAGATCCTAGTGTTTTGGGAAATTTAAAAATAGTAGATCATTTTCTAAAATTCCAGAAAAATTTGGGGATCCTTGTAGGTTAATTTTCTGCCAAAATCCAGAAGATGAGAATTTTTAGAATCAATTTACTATTTTTCCTAAAAATGATTAAGTTATGAATAAAAGGAAATAAATAGTTAAATGATGTCTTTAATAAGAAAAATATGATTTTTATACTTGAATACTCATAATATATCATATCCTGACTATCTTAGAGTACTTTGGTAATTTATGATAAGAAATATTATTTATGACCTTTTATGGATACTAAATAAGAGGTTTAATAAAGGGTGAACAATTAGAATAAATTATTTATTAATCCAATAAATTATTAAAATATTATTATGATATTAATAATATTTGAATATGATATTGATAACTAAATAAAAATATTAAGATTAAAATTTCTTTAAAATATTCTTAAATGGTTAATAATATTTAATTTTAGCATTAATAAATGATTAAAATATTATTAAATGATTAATAATATTAGATTAAAATATTAACCTTAGATTAAAATATTATTAAAAGATTATTAATATTAAATTAAAGTATTATTATTGAGTAAATAATAATATTCGAGATTAAATAAAATATTATTAAAAATGTAATAACATTAGTAAAAGAATAAAATATTATTAAATGATTAATAATATTAGTAATGGAATAAGATATTATTAAATGAATAAAATATTAGTAAATGATTAAAAGCATTGTTAAATGATTAATGATACTAAAGCATAAGTAAGATATTATTAAGATAATAATATTGATACATAATTAAAATATTATTAAGAGGATTAATAATATTAGTAAGGTATTAAAATATTATTGAGATGTTAATAATATTAGTAAGCGAATGGAAGTATTATTATGGAACTAATAATACTAAGAGGTGAATTAAATATTATCAAGATTAATAATATTAAGTTGTTATCTAATAGTAACATTATCAAGACAGAATAATATTTATAAGAACTAAATGTAATGTATAATATTTATGTAATTACATAATCTAATGTTATACTATGACTAATTGAAAGATTAACTATAGGTCTCTCAAAGGAAGATAATTTAAGTGCATATTGGATATAAATTAATTGTGTAGCCGTAATCTACATACGAGGCAAGTTTCCTATCTCAAACTCGAGTTATTATTTTTAAAGCATATTAGTGAATAATTATTGATGATTATTTACATCTATAATGATTATTGAAATTCGCACTTGGTGCAATTGAATTTATGTTCTACTATTATTGAACTACGAATTAAATTAAAGTTCTTCATTCATGAACTGTTTATGAGATAGATCTAAGTTAATTGTATCAGCTAGATCAAGCATGTTTAAATTGGTTAAATCAAATGTGGTTTAAAAAGCTGTTCTTATTAAATTGATATGATAAGAACTCTTGACTGAGAAAAGGACGAATTTGATTAAGGCATGATATCAATGCTGGATTATTAAGTGTTTATGCATAAATCACGAGGTATGAAAGGTTGATCCCCTCGAATACCAAAACTTATTAAGAGGTCCAGTTTAAATGACTGAGAACCTTGGCAAATATTCATGGTTATTTCAAAACCACTCAGTTCATGTTATTCAATTATTCGAATATTCAAATGTTAATTATTAATTCACGTTCCTTCACAACCTTATATTATTATTGAACATTAAAAGTAAAACTTCTTTTCAGTCATGATATATCTCCCTTGTATATAAACTTGCTAAGCAAATTAGTTGCTTACCCTTGCTATATCATGACATTTATTTCAGCTAAGCCTGAAGGATCCAATACGAAGGACAAGGGTAAGGGCAAGATCCATGAATAGTTTAGAATGAATGTTAATTATTATTATCTAATGGGATTTCTTATGTAAACCTTTTGTAATATGAATGGTGTGTTTAAGTTAAGGTTAAGAAGACCTTGGGACCATGTTATGAAACTTTATTATAATGAACAATGTATGTTTATTATTTTCAGAATAGTTATAGAAATCTTATGATGATGATAGATCGTGAGCACCGAATCTGAGGTTAGAGAACTTGGATTTGGGGGCGCTACAAGTTGGTATCAAAGCTGTAGGTTATAAACATTAGGAATGCGAAACCTAGGTTATAACCTTAGTAGAAAACTCTTATAGAGTATGTTAGGGGATGGATTATGGAAATTCATCAAGTTTGTGTTGTACTTAATAAAATATTATTTCATTTTATCAATGAATATATTTTATTGTGGTACTGATGTTGGTTTTATTTATGGTGTTTGTAGGATGTCTGACGAGCGCCAGGGCAGTCACTCAGTAGATCAGGATCCCATTGAGCATGAGGTCACAGAAGAAGCCCCTCATGGTCCTCTGATAGAGTATTTGTTGAGGAGAATCAGTCAATTAGAAGGCAGGGTGGGAGAACTGGAGGTTGAAAACCACACACTCCAGTTCACAGAAGGTCAATACAAGGAGGCGGCTTATCAAACCCATATGGAGGTAGTCGAGCAGAAGGGAAAGTTGGATGAGTCCCAGTTGCAAGTTGGGATGCTGAGGGTACAGCTAGAGCTTGAAAAGGCAAAGTTTATAGAGTTGAGCATAGAGCATCTGGCGATGCGGGACGAGTTTGACGTCAAGATTACAGACAAGATTCGTGTGGCAGAGGAATTTTATGAGTCAGCCCAGCGGGTGAACCAATTGGAGATAGCACTGCAGGCCATGAAGGTCAGGGCCGAGACTTTAGGACTGGCGCTAGACGCAGCGTATGAGGGCCAATGCAGTGGGACTAGGAGGGTGCAGTTCGAGATAGGAGAGTCGAGCCAATCCATTCGACGTAGAGTTATGGAGGGGTTGTTTCCCCAGGAACTTGTTCAGGTGACCCAACAGGGCCACCAGTGATGATTATGCTATAGACCAGCTGTAGATAGATGCATTAGTACCCCTTTTGTGTAATAGGGTTTTATGTTGATTTAAACCTCAGCAGGTGTGAGGTAGTAGGTAGTTGGGTAGTATCCCTATTTGTGTTTATAGGGAAGTATCATTTTGAGTTAATCCCATCTTTTGTGTTTAAAATGGGATAATAGCATTTATAAAAATATACTTATATTGAACATGTAAGACACCGAAGATTAGTATATGAATATAAATGCGTTATTATGATATGTGTTGGAAAATTTAAATAGTAAATTGTCTATTTAATGTTATGTGAATCCAGTAAACTGATTTGGAAAATTTTCTTTAAAAACAAACTTAACCCACTAATCAGGGAGAAAGACTTCCAAAATCTTGGTAATTTAAAACTCTCCCATAATGATCATCTGATTGTTGAATACAGTAGCGTGTTACATGCTAAGTACTTATATGATAATAAAACTTGAGTAACATGTTAGAATTTTGTTTCACTAGATAATGTCGCCCAGACGTGTACTAAGGAACCAAGAGATCGAATAGTCAGTTAATAATGCAACGGGAGCTCAACCAAACCCAATACAAGACTTTGTCAACATGATGGCTGAAGCCATGAGGAATCAAGCTCAACCTGGGTGAAATCAGGTGGGAAACCAATTAGCCAACTTTAAGGACTTCAAGGCAGTAGGACCGTCGCAGTTTAGAGGAACAACAGACCCGATAGAGGCCCAGACGTGGATGAAGGAGATTAAGAAGGCCTTCATTATTGCTAGAGTACAGAAGAACAGAAAACAATTTTGGCTACCTACTTAATGAAGGGTGAGGCTAATTATTGGTGGGAGGCCAACCAGAACAAAGTCGGGACTGGAATCGTGACTTGGGTAGTGTTCAAGAAGTTGTTCTTTGAGAACTACTTTCCTGAGAGTACACAAGGGAGAATGGAGATCAAGTTTTTGGAATTGAAACAGGAGAATATGTCAGTGTCAGAGTACGCCGAAAAGTTTAATGAATTGGCCAGATTCGCTCCACATCAGGTAGACACGGAGGTGAGGAAAGCAAAAAGGTTCAAAAATGGACTAAAGCCGTGGATTTACAGTAAGGTAGCGGTTCTACAAATCACGTCATTCTCAACTCTGTTGGAGAAAGCTCTCATAGCGGAAGGTGGAAGCAAAGCGGTCTCAAAGTACAATCGGGAGAAGAACAAGAAGAAAGTAGAAGGTGGGAATCAAAATGTTAGCAGTGGTGGTAGCAACAACAAGAAGCGGAAATAGAGCAGTGGGGGTAGTAATTTAGAGAGTCAGCAAGGTAGTGTGCAATAAAAGAAGCCGGTGTGTGGAAACTGTGGAAAGGGTCACTCGGGAGAGTGCTTAAAAGGAAAAACGGTATGTTATACCTATGGACAAGAAGGGCATACCTCACCCAATTGTTCTAAGGTGAAGAAGGGAGGTTGTTTTAACTGTGGTGAATTGGGACATTGGATCAAGGATTGCCCAAAGAAGAAAAGCACGGATGACAAAAACGACAACAGGGGCAATAACACTAGGACAACCAGTGGAGGACCAGCCCAGCCAAACAAGCCGACAGCAAGGACATTCAATATAACAGTGCAAGATGTCGTGGCATCCAGGGAGGTGGTGTCAGGTATAATTCTGATCAACGATATAAATGCCTATGTGTTATTCGATTCGGGAGCTTTATGTTCTTTCGTATTTGATGAATTTGCTCAAAGATTAAGTCCACCTCGTGAACTATTAGAAAACCCAATGAATGTAGAAGTAGCAAACAAAGAAATTATCCCTGTAGACTACATCCATAAGAACTGCTGTGTTGATGTAAGAGGGTTTAAGCTTAACGTGGATTTGATATCGATTCGTCTTAGAGAGTTTGATGTAATCCTCAGGATGGATTGGTTATCAAGTCACGGGGTGGTCATTGACTGTAAGAAAAAGTGCGTACACCTAAAGACTCCGAATAAGTCAAAGGTGGTATTTCATGCCAGTAAATCACCGAGATAAACTTATTATCTGACGATGATGCAAGCAAAGAAGTTACTTAAGAAGGGTTATATAGGTTATTTGGCTCATGTTGTGGATACCCACAGAGTCGAGGGTGAACTGGGTCAGATACCTATTGTAAGGGAATTCGTTGACGTTTTCCGAGATGAGATTCCGGGATAGAGAAATAGAGTTTGTTATCGATTTGGCACCAGGGACATCACTGGTATACAAAGCGCCGTATCGTATGGCTCCGGTTGAAATGAAGGAATTGATGACTCAACTAGAAGAATTATTAGATAAGGGATACATTCGACCGAGCGTATCACCGTGGGGAGCACCAGTCTTATTCGTAAAGAAGAAGGATGGGTCATTAAGGCTTTGTATTGACTACCGAGAGTTGAACAAGGTCACCATTAAGAACAAGTACCCATTACCCAGGATCGACGATTTGTTTGATCAGTTGAAGGGGGTGAAATATTTTTCAAAAATCAACTTAAGGACCGGTTATCACCAACTGAAGGTGAGGTAGGAGGATGTTCCAAAGACGGCATTCAGAACTCGGTATGGACACTTTAAGTTTTTGGTAATGTCTTTTGGGTTGACGAATGCGCCAGCAGCATTCATGGACTTGATGAAAAGAGTGTTTAAATAGTATTTAAATAAGTTTGTTGTCGTGTTCATCGATGACATTCTAGTATATTCAGAGACAGAGGAAGAGCACGCTGAACATCTGAGGATAGTGTTGGAGACGTTAAGGAGGGAGAATTTGTATGTAAAGTTCTCCAAGTGTGAGTTTTGGTTGCGGAGAGTGCAGTTTTTTGGTCACGTTATCGGCACGGATGGTATTTTGGTGGATCCAGCAAAGGTAGAAGCGGTTATCAACTGGGAACAGTCAATGACGCCGACAGAAATTAGGAGTTTCTTGGGATTAGTAGGATACTATTGGAGATTCATCCAAGATTTTTCAAAGATAGCATCACCGTTGACCAACCTTACCAGAAAGATAGTGAAATTCGTTTGGATGGAGAAATGTGAAGAGAGTTTCATGGAATTGAAGAAGAGGCTCAGTCAGGCACCTGTGTTGACTTTACCAGATAACACAGGAGGATTTGTAGTGTATAGTGATGCGTCACACAAGGGTCTTGGCTGTGTACTAATACAGCATGGCAAGGTCATTACGTACGCTTCACGTCAGCTGAAGGACTATGAGAAGGGTTATCTGACTCATAACCTGGAATTAGCAGCAGTAGTTTTTGCCTTAAAGATTTGGAGGCACTATTTGTATGGCGAGAAGTGTGAGATATATGTGGATCACAAGAATCTGAAGTATATCTTCATGCAGAAAAAGCTAAATATGAGGCAGCGCCGATGGCTAGAATTGATCAAGGATTATGATTGTGAGATTCTATACCATCCAGGAAAAGCAAATGTAGTGGCAGATGCCCTGAGCAGAAAAGGCAGAGAAAAGTTACTGAAGTTGACCATGCAAGAGGAATTGGTGAAAGATTTCGAATGACTTGACTTAGAGGTTAAGTATCCGATGGAGACTAACGAGAAATTATTTACAGTGACAGTGAGCCCGACTCTATTAGATAAGGTTAAAGAGGCTCAAGAAGAGGACGAAGATTGTAACATCATCAAGAAGCGGTTAGCTGAAGGGGATGAATTGAAATACAAGGTTGATGGCACCGGACTACTGTGATTCAAAGGGCGAATTTGGGTAACGCTAGTACCAGAACTAAGAGAAGAGATTTTGCAAGAAGCGCACAGTACGAGGTACTCGATACACCCCAGGAAGCACAAAAATGTATCAAGATTTGTGTCAACACTTTTGGTGGCCAAACATGAAGAGAGAGGCTGCCGAATGCGTTAGCAGATGTCTAACTTGTTAGAGAGTCAAGGAAAAGCATCAACGACCGAGTGGATTACTACAACCTTTAGAAATTCCAGAGTGGAAGTGGGAGCACATCACGATGGATTTTGTGGTGGGACTTCCAGCAACGCAAAAAGGACACGACGCCATATGAGTGATTGTAGATCGTCTTACGAAGTTGGCTCACTTTGTGCCGATCAAGATCAGGTATAGTTTGGACCAGCTATCCAAATTGTATATCAAAGAAATTATCTCGAGACATGGCGTACCAGTATCTATTGTGTCGGATAGGGATCCGCGATTCGCATCATACTTCTGGAAGAGTCTTCAGGAAAGAATGGGGATACAACTACGGATGAGCACCGCGTATCATCATCAGACCGATGGGTAAAGCGAGAGAACAATTCAAACACTTGAAGACATGCTCAGAGCTTGTGTGATGGACTTCAAGGGTAGCTGGCAGGATCATCTTCCATTAGTAGAGTTTGCATACAACAATGGCTATCACGCCAGCATCGGAATGTTGCTGTACGAAGCACTGTATGGAAGGAAATGTAGAACACCCTTATACTGGGATGAAGTGGGTGAACGTCGACAGTTGGGACCAAAACTGGTGCAGTAGACTATAGAGATCATCAAGGTGATAAGAGCCTGAATAGTAGCAGCTCAAGATCGCCAGAAGAAGTATGCAGACTTACATCGCCAGAAGAAAGATTTTGAGGTGGGAAGCCATGCATTTTTGAAAGTATCTCCTTGGAAATGGAAGATAAGGTTTGGAAAGAAAGGTAAACTAAGTCCGAGATTTATTGGACCTTTCGAGATCTTGAAGAAGATAGGAGAAGTGGCGTATGAGGTAGCTCTACCTCCTGAACTGGAACATATTCATAATATGTTTCATGTGTCAGTGCTACGACCATACAAACCTGATTACAAGCACGTGATATCGTACGAGCCAATTCAAGTCGAAAAGGATTTGTCGTACGAGAAAATTTTGATTGAAATTTTAGATAGAAAAGAGCAGAAATTGCAAAATAAGGTTATACGTTCTGTAAAAGTTCTTTGGAGGAACCACAATACTAAAGAAGCTACGTGCGAATTCGAAGAAATGATGAGGGAAAATTATCCACATCTTTTTGAGTAACCCTATAGGCAATTCCGGGGACGAAATTCTTATAAGGGGGAGGATGTAATAATCGTGAATTTTAAGTCATTATATATATGTATGTACATTATTGATATTTAAAACTTTGTGTTATATAGTGAGCTAATATGTGACAACATATGTGAAGTGGTGCATTGGTCAATTAACATATATACTATAGTTATGGATATATACATTTATAGATTTCATTAAAAATGAAAGCTTCGTAACCTAATTATACATTAGGTAAGACAATTAAATAACCTAAGGGTTATGGTAATAAGGAGAGGTTAGTATTTAATATGTATACTAACTTAAGTGGATAATCTTATTATTTCAAGTGACTAATAATTTTTAACCTAATTTTTGTGAACCTAATTAGGTTATAAGCTAAAGTCACATGTATAGGTAATTAAATTTCATAAGATTAAGAATGGAAACCCTAAATAATGAAATTGGGTAACATATATTAAAATTGCTAGACTATGTTTATTACATAGCCCAAAACAATTAAGGAGGGGGCCCAAAGGAAATAAAATGCAAACCAATACTTAGCCAATTTGATTAAGGGTATTTTAGACTTTTGATTACTCAAATTTGTGAATTAAAATAAAAGTAAATTGGGAGATAAAATGGGGCTAGAGGGACCGGCCAATTAGGCCTTTTATGGCAAGATGATTAAGCTAAACAATGTCCATTAGTAGTAACTCTTACACCCAAGGATATGGTTGTCAAGCTCCCATTGGTTGCCAATTTATTAAGCATCCTTAATCATGATTAGACTAATTAAAGTGATAAGGAAAAGCTTTTATCCATGGGTTAAAGAAAGTATGGGGGATAATAAAGAATCAACCATTCCATTTGCTAGACTACTTCACTTTCTCTCATTCTTCTTCTTCTAATTTTTCTCCCAAGCTAGCAACTTCAAGAGAGAGAGGTTCAGCCATATAGTGAGAGAGAGAAGAGTGCTAGTTTGTTCATGCATCCTAAGTTAATCACTTACTTTGGCAAATCTAGGAAGGTTACCATTAAATCAAGGTATAACCTAACCTTCATCTTCTTCTTCTACTTTATTTTATAGATTGAGTTTTGTTTAAGTTATGAACAAATACTCAAGATACCCTAGTCCTACATATCATCATGTATGGAACTAAGTATCTTGAGTGTTAGATCAAGGGCTTAGAGGAAGAATATGAGCATATGTTCTCCAAGGGTGAAAACTCTTGTTTTCTTCCACTAAATCTTGTGTAACTCAAGTTTTCTAACTTAGATTTGTGATCCGTCGAAGGGGGGTGCTAGATACATGAGTTATCTAGTAAACCCAAGTGATAGAATACAAATCTAGCAAGTTTGGAAACTTTTGGGGCTGTTTTCCCCAAAATAGTCCACTTGGAATGTTAAAGGTTCAAAATCCTAAAATAGCTTCTGTCCCGTTTTTCTTGGGACTGTTTTGGATAGTTGCATGTCTTTTAAAATTCCGGAAAAAATCACAGAAGTACCTTGAGAAGTTATCTACATGTAGGAAAAAGAAGGACACGTTTTGAGTTATAGATTGTGCGTAATGACTATTTCCGTGAAGGACTCCTAAATATTTATCTTCGAATATCTCACTGTGTATACACTGGAAAATTCCGAAATTCTTACAGTAGGTTCATATATGTTAGGAGAGCATACCCTGAAAATATCAGATTTTTCTGAGCAAAACTCAATTTATGAAAAATGAAGCAAGATCCGAGTGTTTTGGGAACTTTAAAAATAGTAAATCATTTTCTAAAATTCCAAAAAAATTTGGGGATCCTTGTAGGTTCATATTCTGTCAAAATCAAGAAGATGAGAATTTTTAGATCCAGTTTGCTATTTTTCCTAAAAATAATTAAGTTATGAATAAAAGGAAATAAATAGTTAAATGATGTCTTTAATAAGAAAACTGTGATTTTTATGTTTGAATACTCATAATATATCATATCCTGACTATCTTAGATCACTTTGGTAATTTATTATAAGAAATATTATTTATGACCTTTTATGGATATTCAATAAGAGGTTTAATAAAGGGTGAACAATTAGAATAAATTGTTTATTAATCCAATAAATTATTAAAATGTTATTATAATATTAATAATATTAGAATATGATATTGATAAGTAAATAAAAATATTAAAATTAAAATTTTTTTAAAATATTCTTAAATGGTTAATAATATTTAATTTTAGCATTAATAAATGATTAAAGTATTATTAAATGATTAATAATATTATATTAAAATATTAATCTTAGATTAAAATATTATTAAAATATTATTAATATTAAATTAAAGTATTATTATTGAGTAAATAATAATATTCGAGATTAAATAAAATGTTATTAAAAATATAATAACATTAGTAAAGGAATAAAATATTATTAAATGATTAATAGTATTAGTAATGGAATAAGATATTATTAAATGAATAAAATATTAGTAAATGATTAAAAGTATTGTTAAATGATTAATGATACTAAAGCATAAGTAAGATATTATTAAGATAATAATATTGATGCATAATTAAAATATTATTAAGATGATTAATGATATTAGTAAGGTATTAAAATATTATTGAGATGTTAATAATATTAGTAAGCGAATAAAAGTATTATTAGGGAACTAATAATACTAAGAGGTGAATTAAATATTATCAAGATTAATAATATTAAGTTGTTATCTAATAGTAACATTATCAAGACAGGATAATGTTTATAAGAACTAAATATAATGTATAATATTTATGTCATTACATAATATAATGTTATACTTTGACTAATTGAAATATTAACTATAGGTCTCTCAAAGAAAGATAATTTAACTGCATAGTGGATATAAATTAATTACATAGCCGTAATCTACAGACGAGCCAAGTTTCCTAACTCAAACTCGAGTTATTATTTTCAAAGCATATTAGTGAATAATTATTGATGATTATTTACATCTATAATGATTATTGAAATTCGCACTTGGTGCAATTGAATTCATGTTCTACTATTATTGAACTATGAATTAAATTAAAGTTCTTCATTCATGAACTATTTATGAGATAGATCTATGCTAATTGTATCAGCAAGATCAAGCATGTTTAAATTGGTTAAATCAAATGTGGTTTAAAAAGCTATTCTTATTAAATTGATATGATAAGAACTCTTGACTGAGAAAAGGACGAATTTGATTAAGGCATGATATCAATGTCGGATTATTAAGTGTTTATGCATAAATCACGAGGTATGAAAGGCTGATCCCTTTGAATACCAAAACTTATTAAGAGGTCCAGTTTAAATGACTGAGAACCTTGGCAAATGTTCATGGTTATTTCAAAACCACTCAGTTCATGTTATTCAATTATTTGAATATTCAATTGTTAATTATTAATTCATGTTCCTTCACAACCTTATATTATTGTTGAACATTGAAAGCAAAACTTCTTTCCAGTCATGATATATCTCCCTTGTATATAAACTTGCTAAGGAAATTGTTGCTTACCCTAGCTATATCATGGCATTTATTTCAGCTAAGCCTGAAGGATCCAATACGAAGGACAAGGGCAAGGGTAAGATCCAGGAATAGTTTAGAATGAATGTTAATTATTATTATCTAATGGGATTTCTTATGTAAACCTTTTGTAATATGAATGGTGTGTTTAAGTTAAGGTTAAGAAGACCTTGGGACCATGTGATGAAACTTTATTATAATGAACAATGTATGTTTATTATTTCCGTAATAGTTATAGAATGCTTATGATGATGATAGATCGTGAACACCGAATATGAGGTTAGAGAACCTGGATTTGGGGGCGCTACAGGCGCGCGTGTTCCAGCTTATTTAATCGTGCAGCCGCGCGGCTTCTGTGTCCTACATACTTGTGTTCTGCTACTATTTTTTGTTGTTCCACATGCTTGTTGCTTGCTCTTCCATCATTGCTCAGTTTTGTATCTCCACTCAGTCCATTTGCCCAGCCTAGGTTAGATCTGTACCACAATGCCAACGTCAAATCATGCCATTTCCTGCATTTCCATACCAGAGGGAATCTAATTATAAGTAATGCAAAATTAACACAAAATGCACTTAAAACACACTAAAATGTACTTGAGATGAGCATAATTCTTGTGAATTGATATCCAATAAGTAGGTATAAAACCTACTTATCAAATACCCCCAAACTTGAACTATTGCTTGCCCTCAAGCAATGCATACTACATAAAACACTGAAAATGCAACTACATGCTATGCAACTAGATTACGATGCAAATGAGTCCTATATTTTTCCAGCCAGAATAGAATTCCAATCCAATATGCCTCAGCGAAGTATCCAGATTCAAGAATAAAACTTCAAACTAATCCATAGACATAATATCATACACTCAAGTAATCCATACATGCTATAAAGATGTTGTGTGTGTGTGTTGTGTTCACCAAAACTTGACTAAAACAAAGAATACGCGTGCTAAATGGCTCAAAATAGAAAATTATAGTCTAAATCAAGATTTATGTATACTAATGCATCAAAGACTATTATAACATATCAATACAAACTAAGGTTCAACAATGGGTTTAAACTGCTTTATTTCTACTCACGAGGGCGATTTTCGCTCTTTCCCGCGGTGTTTATTGCTATTATTTTTTATATCACATGGCTGTGCAATGCCTCATTCCATTAGGCTAATAGTGTTACCCCTTAGCGAGCTTTCAACCAACGACTCCCAGACCATAAAAGACCTTAGGGAGCTAGGTGTAAAGACAATCCCCTCGGGCGTACTTGCTCAAGTAACAAAGGCCCCGAAATAAGACTAACCATTGTCGACGTCGGGATTTTTATTTGTCCCTTTTTGTTACCTGTTCTTTTGTGTTATCATTTTATGTGAGATTTATTTGAAAAAATAAGTGAAAAAGGTCTGACATGTGTAATGTCGACGATTGGACTATAAGAGTCGCCAGTTGGTTTTTTAACTGGTTGTACCAACACAATCGAGAAAAGGTTTGCACATTGACCCAGTGATGTGACACTGCTAAACGGGTTGGTGAAATCGAGATTCAATTAGGGTCCAGGGACTTGCTTATACGGAGGGAAGGTGTTAGGCACCCCCTGACATTCGTGTTGCCACGATGACCGCCACTTTTCAAGAAACTGTTATATGAATGTGTGTGTGTGTGTGTGTGGGTCAATGTGTTGTTATTTGGAAGTAGTACGAGGCATCGTTTGCACCTATATACACAGGGTTTGAATTTATATAAAAAAATAATTTTAATCAAGATATGGCAGTGATGTTTTAAAAAAGGTTTTTCAAACCCAATGCTCAATAGTAATTGAGACCTTTTACACTCCCATTTTATTCAATATTCAGCTTGGTTGATTTTATTTTACAGATGCGAGACATCTATATGAAAATAAAGTACAAAAAGGTGTTGAATTCCTCGTGGGTATGAGAACCATCTGAGGAAATTCAAACATCACAGATAAATTTATAAGCTGCTTACAGCTGAAAAGGTCCATCACGGGAACCGAATCTAGATTCAATTGACTGAATCTGTGATCACATGATTCCTAGGCTCACATGACGCCACAGTTGATATAAATGCAGTAAGCAGGTATATATATAAAAGCTGTAAATATATATATACAGACATGATCACCAACCACGAAACACCTCCATGGGGGATCAAAAATATAAATATAGCTGTAAAAGCTATCAACCGCCACGGAGGAAACTCTAGGCGGGACGAAATGCACAGAAAGATTTAAAAACGGTCAACCACCACGAAGTAAACTCCAGGTGGGACGAAATGTAAATATATATATATATATATATATATATATATATATATATATATATATATATATATATATATGAACTGTGTGTCGAAATCTGTTCGATAAGCCTAGACTTACGTCTGGAGCATTTAATTACTTTTTCCAGACGTAAGTCTAGGCTCATCGAACAGAGTTCGACACGCAGTTTATATATATATATATATATATATATATATATATATATATATATATATATATATATATTCGAAAGCAAGTAAACGCTCGAGCGTAGACTTCGGTCTGGAGCGTTTACTTGCTTTCGAATATATATATATATATATATATATATATATATATATATATACAAACTGAAATAAAACCACGGACCAAAGTCTGCGCAAACACACGCAACACGACTCTCAACGTGAAAAACAGTGTGTCCAAAGATGAAGAGAAAGACTTTAAAACGTGTAAGAAGGCTTATAGTGGGCTGCCAAAGAAGACTTCTATATCTTTAAAGTAGATGAACACTGGCTTCTGCCTTTATAAAAGTAGCTATATATGAGCTTACAAGTGTTTAAAATGAGAAAGCACTCATTATAGGGTAAGTACAGAGCAAATTGGACAGGGCTTTCTCACCGTTTTTTCTTACAAAATGGCCACCCCAAGCCCTCTATTTATAAAGGGTGGAGCCGCAGGTGTACCAGAGGCTGCCCGAGGTGCCCCAGGCTTTACGAGTCCCGTCGTCTCAAAGTACGTGCACGTAGACAACGTGATGTCCGCTCGAACTTTCAGAATTGAAATCCGGGCATTCGATTGAGGTATATAGAACCTATTTCGGACCGCCGTTGTCGAGAGTTACGCAATGACATGGGATTAGAGGTTGTACGAAGTCATGAAGATGGGACGATGCCCTCCGGTCTTCTGCTTCAAATTTTATCCGTTATCTTACGTAATAGTCACTCGGGATTGGTTTTCCTTGGCTGTTGTGGGATATTGTTGTGTAGAAATGTATGTCTGAAATGTTGAGATGGCGTGATGTGGCGTCAAGTTGGCGAGATGACGACTTTGCGCCTCACGGGGGTTATCTCCGATTTAGGCTGATAAAGCAGACGTTGCTCAAGGTTATCATTGAGATTGGACTGCTGCAAATATTAAATGTCCTCAGTGTCATCTCTGAGGTGTGCATGTCTTGTACTGAGTGCCTTGGTGTGAGCGCCGAGGTTGAAGCTGATAGCATACATTTGAAACAAGCATTTTCGGGTTATCTCCGGAACTGCCACTGCCTTCTTTGGGGTTATCTTCAAAGTTGGAATATGCTATTCCCCGTGTTAGGACTAAGACGGAACATCTCGGGGTTGTCTCCGAGATGAATCGGTCTTCTCCGGTTTGTGTTTCGGTATTCGATCTGCATGCCTCGGGGTTATCTTTGAGGTTGGAATTGTTACTCCCAGTGTGGGTTCCGGGGTTGAGCTGTTACTCCCAGTGTGTGTTCTGGGGTTGAGTTGTTACTCCCAGTGTGTGTTCAGGGGTTGAAATTTTCCTCCCGGTGGTATCCGGAATGGATATGAACCGTCTTCCAGGGTTTTCTCTTGAAAGACGAATCTGCGCTCCTGCGATGTTAATAACAGATATGCAGAAAGTTTTGAGTGTCTACAGATGCCCCTCTTTATCATATTCATGCAATGCAATGCATGGATAGGTTAAAGAATCCTAGACACTTGAAATATAATATGAGGTAACTGGGTGATGCATGTGTATGGGGTTGTTGCCCAACATGCTGAGGATGATTGCTATCTCCCTATAGCTTCTACTGGGGATTTGGCAATGATGACCAAATTAGATGTGCGATCCAAATCTTTGAGGATGTTGACGATGGGATTATCACCAAAGTTCTGAATCCTTGATACAGACTTAATTCTGAAGTAGTGCCTCTTATATGTAAGAGATCTGTGGGGATAAAGCTTTGTCTGTTTGAGGATGTGTATAACATATTCCGACATCAATCCTCCTTGATGACGTTTTCCCTCTCCTGGTTTGTATCGCCAGAGTACGTCAATGTTATGTTGGTTTTACTGCCAATAGCAAATGTTGTCAGGGTTACCTGACCTTCGTTGACATGTGAACCAACGGTTTATCACGCGTTGTAACCCCCGTCGGGGATACCTTTAATCTTTTGTTGATGTGTAGACCAACGAATGAACTCCCTGCTGGGTATAAATGCCAAGGCTACTTGGACTTTGTTGATGTGTGTATCAACTGATGAAATCACCGGATGGTTTCTGATGCGACGTTGGGTTTAATTGCCAATGGCTGAAATGATGTCAAGGTTGCCTGACCTTCATTGATACGTACATTAATGGATGACAATGCATTGTGATCCCTACCGGGGTTATTGTATTATCGTTGATGTGTGTGTCAACCGAACACGCTTTGTAACCCCCGCCGGGGTGACGTGTTGGATCATCGTTGATGTGTGTGTCAACGGTTGAAATCATCGGATGGATTTTGACGTTTCGTTGGATTTACTTGCCAACGGTTATAGTGATGTGAAGGCTACTTGACCTTCGTTGATATGTATGTCAACAGATGATATGCGTTGTAACCCCCGCCGGGATTATGTGCTTCGACATATGTACCTCGTTGTGACCCCCGCCGGGGTTGTTGTGGCAAAGTAGGATGACGATCCTACACGAGAGGAAATAGACCTGTGTGAGGTCTTGCTGAGCGTCACTTGTATCGTTTGAGATCATTGGCATAGTTTACCCTGTGGTTGGGCGAATACCAATAAATGATGTGAAGACTCACGGTTCAACCAGGATTGCAGGCTATTCTGCTCAATAGCGTAGCGTTTTTATCCCTGATTTGGCCCTTTTAGCTTGTGAGAACTCTTTTGTAACTCAAACTAGACCAAGCCAGAGGGGTGGGACCCACATACGGGTGCCACAGGTACACCTGTTGCAGCCGCAGATGGACCTGCAGCCAACCGTAGATCATAAAGACCAGCAAGTTGCTTTCATAAGTCATTTTCAACTTGCGCTGTGAAGGAAATCTGAGAGCTCTTCTTCAGATCTTTTGAGTTCGGACGTCTTTCTACAAAATCTGTCACCGTACAAGTGTTCTACACTATCCTGGTAACGTATGCATGTAATTTTTTCTAGGTTTTATCCTTTGGAAAATGATTTATCATATGAAATGCATCTAAACACATAGTAGTGATTATGTGTGCTCAAATGATTTGATAAAAAATATTCAACATAGTAAATATTAGTATTAAACTATGCTGAACATAATGATGTAAAAAAATTTGACTTTTGAGACAGTCAAATTGGCACATTTTTCTGATTTTTTATCCTATTTGAGGACATTTGAGCACAAGGTAAGAAGGCAAAATACTCCTACCATTGAGGTTAACCTTATGTGTTGATGATTTTGAATATAGTATGTATATGACTGTGGGCAGGTGTGCTACTGAATGGCCACCTAGTCATGCCTATGTGCATGTGGATAGTCCTATTTATAGAGAAAACTATGGCAAAATTTTCTAAAATGTAGGAATTGTGATAGTCATGCATTTTTAACCTTACTGTGGATGTACGTTAAAATAATTCATTCACGCAGATAGTCATTAAATGCATTTTAAAAAGCTCCAGGTTAGAAGATACACCCTTTCTGAGGTGATTTGGAGACTTGTTGTCCATATATTATGGATCAGGATCAGCCGAGTAGTTCCCGTAGGACCACTTCTGGTGTACGGAGGAGGGCTTCTGAAGTGCCTCGACCCCGCTCTGTTAGATAGCATTGTCGGTTGGTGGAGGCGATGATACGTCCAGTCCGGGTTGATGTACCGGACGTCGAGGACGAGGAGGAGGATGTTTCAGTTGCGGACCCCGTTCCTGCTACACATATTCCCCGTAGGGAGCTCCCGAGTATTTAGGTGGCAAACCCAGAGCTTCTGGCTGACTTGAGTCGACATCCCTCGATGTATTTGCATGCTAACGAGGTATGACGTCAGAACTTGATCTTCCTTCTTTCCTATTTATGAGGAGTAAAAGGATTTAATATTGATATGCATTTCATGCAGGTTCCTAGCTTTACACAGCCTCGAGGGAACTGGTTCAGTATACACTCTATGTACCAGGCACTTCATCCTGATTATAGAGCGATTGTGCATGACTGGGACTTTGGAGTATTCTTTTCCATCCTTCCCCGTCGTTGTCCCTGGGGTTACCTCAGGGTATTATCTGAGCGGTGGTTTCACCAGACTCAGTCACTCCATTTGCTGGAGTTCGGAGGGGCGCCAGTGTCTTGCACGGTAGATATTACCCCTACTGCTGTCAGATCCTTGTTAGGAGTTCCGGCGGAGGCGCTCAAGGGCAGGATTATCCATTTAGGTCCTTTGAGCGTAGATGCTATGAGTGGGCTATTAAGCGAGCCCATGCCAGATGATGTTAGAGTCAGGGATAGCATTCTTCGGCGATTGTTTCTAATGATCATTAGGGGCTACTTCATAGCAGATAACTCCTCTACGGTGTCGTTCGCTTTGATCAGCGCCACTAGGCATGTGGACCATATTGGAGAGTATGATTGGGGTTCCTATACCTTTGCCTATTTCCTCAGGGGCATGCATATGCTCTCATAGGGCTTGACCGAGGCTTGGCTAGGATTTTACCCATTTCTGCTGGTAAGTATTTCTCTTGTCATTTATCATGTATAGGTTAAGAGTGTTAACTGACAGCAGATATTTGCCTTTGTGTTGGCATTTTTGGGCCTATGAGAGGCTCCCATGTTTACTTCCAGTGAGTGTGCTAGGATTGGATACCTACCCACGAGGACAGCGATGGCATCATTCTATATTGGCGGAGGTCCATGTAGCTGAGGGTTTCACTCACTGCCGCTTGCAGTTGGAGTTACTGACAGTTGATATTATCACATAGATTCCCTATTCTGGGGAGCATTTGGCCATCAAATTTGAGGATGGATACCTGACTAGTGTCGAGTACGTGATTTCCACCCGGAGAGTTCCTCTCTTCACGGATGGAGGCTGGAGCTCTATTTAGGAGAGCGTGATATTAGGAGCACCACAAGAGAGATCGGTATTCCGATCTTACCATCTGCCAGGTGTTATTGGCCTGTATTACAGTCACCCGTCATTGATATCCCATTGTTGGGTGTTGACGGTTTTGCACTGTCAGAGGGTCCTTGCACTCAGGATGTATTCCAGCGCTGGTGGATCCCTCGTACTATTGGAGCCCAGACCCGCACCACTCAGTTCATGGGGGATATGGTTCCTGGATCCGTGATGATGACGGATTGGTTAGCCTGTGTCCGAGATCCGACTCATGTGACACAGATTGACAGTTTGACCCAGTAGTTGGACCAGGCACATATTTTTATCATGTATTTGGGTAGAGATCCGGCAGAGGCAGATTTGTTTTATCCTTCCAGCTCAGGCGCTGGCCCCTCGAGTGACCCATTTGGTTTTGCTGACGCAGATCCTCCTTTGTATCAGCATGACATCCCTGTTGATAGAGATCCAGTGACTTAGGATGAGTTACATCAGGTGGACAGGATTGATGATGTGGACATCAACACCATTGTCTTCTTCTGATGTGTATTCTCGTTATATCTTTTGATAGGCCTCTGTTAGCTATTCGGTGGCTGTGCCCCATTCTCGCTATATCTTTTGATAGGCCTCTGTTAGTAGTAGGGCGTCTGTGCCCCATTTCCCTGTATTTTTTAGCTGTACAGAGAAGATGTGTTATATGATGATATACTTAGGATTGTATGCATAGTTTTCTATTCCCTATATCATATTGCCATCTATTATCTGTAATGCATGTATCCTGTTATGCATATGTATGTATGTCCAGAGATATTCAGCATTGACCCCTGGATGGTCTTATGACACGGCCCGTGCAGATGTCTTCTTCGACAGTTAGCCGTATTGATCATACCCCACCATCATCGGTGGCATCTGGTATGCTATTGTGGTATGATAGCATGTCATCATCAGACAGGATGACCATAGATCATTTATTACAGCATACTATGACCCTGTTGATGTTTCAGGTTCCCACAGGATTTATGGATGGCATGCTAGAGCACTGGGTAACGGAGAGGCAGGATTTTTGATTTGGGACCCAGGAGTTGACTCCCACTCTGGAGGATTATACACGGTTGACGATGCTGCCACTGGACAGACCTTACATGCATATGGCTTTGGGGGACATAAGTCGACGTTTCATGACCCTCACTGGACTGAGGCGTAAAGTGGTGTAGGATGAGCTTACATCTAGCCACGTTATATCCCAGCACTTTCTGTTTGACAAATTTGGCTCTGAGGATAGTTATAGACGACATTCCGGGGATTTCACCACACTAGAGGATTATTGGCGTCTGGCCAGGGTGGATGTATTGCTATTGTGCGTACTGTCATATGTCTACATGCCACTGTATATGCATGATATGGACATAGGAGTTATCATGGCGGTGAGAGCTCTCAAGGAAGGTTATACCATCATACCTATGATTATAGCTGAGACATTGAGGTCAGCTACATACTGCTGTACTTATCCGACAGGAGTATTTACGGGCATTTCGGTCATGCTATACGTGTGGTTTTTGTCACACCTGAGACCGATTGGCACTTTCAGACGGCATGGGTATTGCTTCTCCCATGATATAGCCAGGTCATTTTCATTTTAGCCTGCGGAGTGTACGGATGCTATGTCTTGGTCCGCTTTCTTAGCTGATATTATAGACCCGTTTAGTATACTATCGTGCTCAAGGCTCAGCTCACCTTACAACTTTATTACTCATGCTCCGGGCATGGATTACATCCCGTGGCTGGTTTGAGGGGCATGACTACTTACCATCCACTGGCCGTGATGTCGCAGTTTGACCAGTTTCAGGATTTTCATCCTTTTGAGGGGGCGTTGGGCCAGCGCTTAGCTTCTCGCTATCTTTCAACAGAGGACAGATCCCATGAGTATGCATGTTGGGATCAGCGTGAGATAGCCGCTTTCTCTATTAGTCATCCAGGTTATTCTGTAGAGTATTCCACATGGATAGAGACAGAGACTACACCGGCTGAGGTAATATCCCTATTACCGAGTATTGACTCAGATGGTGGAGAGCCCATGGAGGACATTGATTCTCACACCGAGGAGGAGCCATCTACTGGGTTGCCAGTATTTCCTTTAGATTCTCCCAGTACTAGCACTGTCGTGATTCAGCATTCAGCACAGCACCTAGAGCAGAGTCTTCATCTGATGACCTTTGAGAGAGATCAGGCTAGAGCCCTGATGTTGACAGCTCTTGATGGGAGAGACGCAGCCCTATTAGAGAGGGACGAGTCATTGGCTCGTATAGATACCACTATTGTTGAGCGGGATGAGGCCAGATCAGCTAGAGATGCAGTGATAGTTGAGAGGGTTAGTGTCATATCTGCTCGGGATGTAGCCATCACAGATAGTACTGCAGTGAGGTCCCTTACCACTGGCATGCTTATAGAGATGAGCACATGGTCACCATGCAGATGGTTTTAGATCTGTTGGGTCGTGTGGATATCCTTGTACAGGAGACCACAGCTTTACCTCATTCTTCTGAGAGAGATGCCATGTTGGGCTTGTTAGCTCGCATATACACTGATTTGTAGATGGGCTTGTATTTTCCTGCACAGACTAGCTTAGCCATTTTGTCATGTACAGTTTACATTATGTATATCAAACAGCATTATATAGCAAGGAAATATATTTTTGTTCACTTCCCTTTTAGATATGCTATGATACTTGCTTGATATTTTTCTGCTTCTTTAGGGCTTGTTATCTTGATGTATTCTGAATTCCTTCTTGTTGGATGGACATTAAGTTGTCTCTGGATTGCTCAGAATAGATCATGGATCTGGGTGTATCCCTACCATTTTTCGGTGTCTTGGGACTGGTTTCTGTATGGAAATGTGGAGAGGATTGTGGCTTTCCTCTCTGAGATTAACCGCACCACAGATGGTCGCTAGTACCCCTATTTAGGACGAACCTAGTTAATTTTATCTCTTAAGGATTGGTGTTGCTCTTCAAGGTACAACCGCAGCTTACATAGTCGCCGAATCTCCTATTTACGAGGAGAGGTTGGGTAATTCCATCCCTTTGGTTTGAAGCCAATGAAATGTGGTGAATTGAAGTTTGATCCCAGTACCGTTGACAAGTATTTGTGTTTTGGTAGGGGGTTAGACCGAACCATAAATGGCTGCCTACGTACTCCTATTGAAGAGGAGATCAGGTCTGCGTAGTTCGAACCTGGTGTAGGAGGTTCAACGCTGTTTATGAAAGGCAGATGGGTGTAGAAGCTTTATTGATGAAAAAGGTTGTAGTAGTGTTTTTGTGGTTTTTGTTTTTTATAGAAAAGGGTAGAAATATTTTTGTTATTTTTTTGTTTATTGTGACCGGGCCATATAGAATATGGTTGCCTACGTAATCTCGTGTATCAAGGAGATCAGGCCGACGTAGTTCACCCCTCAGGATGAGTTGAAAAGCGTGATCCCATGTGCAGGATAAACTGCGGGGAAGAAAGATTAATCCCATATATAGGTCAAACTGTGGGGAAGAAAGTTTAATCCAATGTGCAAGATAGACTACGGGGAAGAGAAAGTTTGATCCTAAGTTGAGGACAAACTGCAGGTACCAGAAGTTTGATCCCATGTATGGGTATCCAAACTGCAAACGTGAGAGGTTCAATCCGAAGTGGGATGACCTAAATTGTATGAGCGCAATGAAGCCAGGCTGCTGGCTTGAAGAGTATGTTTCCCTGAGGGGCAAAGTGTGGACAAGAGTTGTATGTGGTAAAGGGTTAAAGAACCGGAATGACTGATGTAACAACCCGATATTTTCTATATAATTAAATCAGAAATTTTGCATATAATTTTTTTTTATTATTATTACTTATTTATTTTAAGGATGAGGATTTGTACAAGATAATACGTGTATGTAATTATGTAATAAATAAAAATATATTTATTACATGAATGTTTACAAATAATTTTATTTTTGAATTATTGACTATTATAAAGTTTATTCTTTTAATAATTAATTTTATAGTAGAAATATTTTTATTATTTATTTTCCATAAAAATATAATTATATATTATTTAAATAATATATGAAATAATTTTTAGAATTATTATAATAATATTTTATTTTATTATATGAATTTATGCAAGATTAATTAAGTTAATTATTTTAACTTAATTAATAATGTTATATATGAAAAATAAATCAGATATGGAATCCAAAATTTAGATTTTTATCAATGAATAAGAATAATAATATAATAATATTATATTTTAATTTTTCAGTGCTATAAATATGTACTGTATGCTTGTGGACTGACAATGGTTGGTCAATTATGGTGTATTATGACCAAACCCTAGTGTTACTGATAAACACTAATTTTGCAGTCAAATAAGACTTTAAAATCTGTTAAGTCACTGTGTTATATGAATAATGACATGTATTATTAGAATTTAATTTTAATTAGGAAAACCTTAATTATTATGTGAAAAACTCTAATTATTAATTTAAAACCCTAATTTCTAAAAGTTAGAAAC
This sequence comes from Panax notoginseng, assembly GCA_016801055.1. Classification (NCBI taxonomy): domain Eukaryota; kingdom Viridiplantae; phylum Streptophyta; class Magnoliopsida; order Apiales; family Araliaceae; genus Panax; species Panax notoginseng. The sequence continues at coordinate 187,250,688 of CM029016.1, read as the reverse complement.
CCTAATTTAAAACTCAATTTGAGTTCGAGACTATTATATAATTGTGTAATGTGATTTGAGTGGTGTATTAAAGAATTTAATATTAATTAGAGAAATCCTAATTAATATTTGAAATCCTAATTTTAGAAACCCTAATATTTAAATTATAAACCCTAATTGATTTGAAACCCTAATTCAAAGGTCATTTACGACTTTAAGAATTTGTTATGTAGTTATGTAATCATGATAATGTTTGTAATGACTGGTATTAAAGATATTAACCCTAGTTAGGGAGAATCTTAGTTGTTTTCAAAACCCTAATTTTTTTTGGGTATAAATCCTTATTATTAATTTTTCTAAATTATAAACCCAAATTTGCTAATTATAAACCCTAATTGCTAATTAGGCACGCTTAATGATAATTAGTAAAACATAAACCTAATTATCAAGTCCATGTGGTTAGGAAACCTAATTAATTAAGAAACCTTAATTTTGTATTTTAGAAACTAAAATTTTATTATTTTTTTATTTTTTTATTTTTTTATAAACCCTAAATTGTAAATTCTAGAAATCATTTTTAAACCCTAAAATGGTCCAAACCCTAAACCTTAACCCAAACCTTAAACCCTAAGGGTTTGCCATGTTTACAAGTTTGCCCTTAATTGTAAAAGCCAAAAGATATTTTTGCCCTCATGTATAATTGAAGCTAGCAATAGGTTTTGACCTTAGGGGAAGTTGGTGACCAAATCCAACCACCCCATGTGCCTTAAATCTCAGCAAATCAGCCCAATTTCCAGCCAAATACATAGCATACAAGTTGTATATATAGATTTGAAGAGAGAGAAATGTCATTTGTTATTTACATTTTTCACAAACACTCAACTACTCTCTCTCAAGCTCTCACCTCCGAAAATATCAAGATATATCAGTCACAAATCAAGCCCCACGATCATCCATAACCAAATCAGTGGCTAGAATCAAGGATTTGATCAAAAGAGGTAGAACCCTAACTTGAAAATCTGTCCATCGATCTGATGTTAGATGTTAGTTTTTTTGTGTTAAATATGTTATATGTAGTGTAAAGAGATGATCTGGGTTGCTAGATGTTAGATCCATAACATCTAGAGGCTTGGATTTGGCATTTTACAAAAATCTGAAAAAAAATAATTTTATGTTCTGACAACAGATGTCAGAGGCTGTAGATCTCATTGTGTTATGTGTTTTTGCTGTTTAAATGTTTACACATGTATCTTGTTAGATCATCTTTCATATGGAACATGAATCAGGTCCATAGCTGTTGTAGATTAAAAGTTATAAGCGGTCAAACAAGGTTGACCGGCCATGACTATGTGAAAATCTGGGTAACCCAGATTACCAAGAACACTGACAATGTTTTTTCAGAGCTTTGATCTCGCTGGTTTTAGTTAGTTATGTTATGTTATTGTTTTGATGTTGTAAACTGGTATATGGAGTACACTTGAAAGTCATTATAAAACCTAGATTGTGACCAGGATGAAAGATAATCACAGTCAAACTTGGGTTGACCACCTGTTCTGGCGATTTTCTGGAAAACCCAGGTGGCTGATGAACAAAGTTTCTGACATGGTTTGACCATGCTAGATTTTGTTCATTTTATGTTGTTAGAGTAATATAGTGTTATACGAATGGACCCTGACATTGTGGCTACATGGTTGAACAAATATATCTCACAAACGAGAACCAGAACGTAAGTTAGAAGGATCTAAATATAGTACCATCAACTGTTCTTAATTTTCTGGAAAAACCAGAAACGAAGAACAGCCTTGTCAGACTTTTTGAAGACCTATAATTATCTGATCTGTTGTTCTACGACCATGAAACCCGTTTGTATATGTAGTATTACATGTGTACTGCATGTGTAATAACATTAGATACCCAGAAAATATTAGATCATACATTCAAATGATGGTCAATGTCGCTCACTCGTTCGCTGATTATGATGTTCTGGATTTCATCAAGAACACCAACAACACCTATAGCGACAGTTCTGTCGCTATAGGGCCTTTTTAGCGACAGTTTATTTAAGAAATTAATATATTAATTAAATAAATAGAAATAAATAGTTTTTAATTATTAAAAATACAAAATAAATTATTATAAATTATTTTAAAATCCGAAAATTAGTTTTTCATTATTTTGAATATATTTCATAAATATTTAATATTTTTAGAATATTAAAAGTTTTTAATTTATTTAAAATGATTTTAATACATGAAAAATTATTTAAAATTATATTATGGTATAAGAAAATAATTTAAGTTATTTTTGATAACTTTTAATATTTTGTGATGAATTTCATTAATTAATTGATATTAATGGTAATTAAGTTATTTAATAAATGTATTAAATAAATTATAAAAAATAGAATTAATGATTTATAAATCATATAAAAATGATTTAAAGGTTATAAAAGTATTTTAAGTTATAAATATAACTTTTGATATTTTGTCATGAAAAATATTAATATTTTAATATTAATGATATTAGATTTAATTGATAATTATATTAAGTAAATTAGTTTTAAAATGATTTTAATATTAGAAAAATTATTTTAAATGAAAATAAATAGTTTAAAAATATTTTAAGTTATAAAGTATAACTTTCAATATTTAAAGGTACATTTCATTAATTAGTTACTATTAATGAAATTAAAGTTATATTAAATAAATTAGTTTAAAAATAATTTTTATATTATAAAAATTATTTAAAATGAAAATAAAGTGTTTAAATATATTTTAAAGTTATAAAATATAACTTCTAATATTTAAAGGATAATTTCATTAATAATTTAGTATTAATGATATTGATTTAATAATAAATGATATTAAGTTTATTTAATAATTATATTAAATAAATAGTTTTAAAATAGTTTTATTTATTTAAAAATCATTTAATAAGGATATAAATGAATTAAAAATATTTTAAGTTATGATTAATGACTTTTAATATTTTGATAAATAATGCATTAATACTTTAATATTAATGATAATTATTTAAAAATAATTTTAATTCTTTTAAAAATCATTTAAGTATAATATTAATACTTAAAGTATTTTGAGTTATTATAAATAACTTTAACCTTTTGGCAATGGTTTCATTAATAGTTAATATTAATTAAATATTAATGATAATAGAATTGTTTAATATTTAAATTATTTAATAGTGATTCTAATATTTGAAAAATTATAATTAATTATAATAAATGTTTTAAAAAAATTATTATAAGTCATTTAAAAATAATATAACCGATACTAAGTTATAGGACAGAGTCTTAGACTCGATAATTACCCGATAAAGCCGTCGGTACACTGACATGTTTCAAAAATTGATCTGGACTTAGATAATTTGATTAGATATGTGTTTATTTGTGATTCAATGGTTATGGAACATATGTGACAATGTGATTAGGTTATGTGCTGACTGCAATAAGCAGTGCTATGTGTTATAGTATGTTATTCGAATTGATCAAATGATCTTATTAATGATAGGTTTCGATATAAAGATAGAACTAAGTTACGAACTGTAAGCAGCGCATCAGGCAAGTATCTTACCTTTGCATTTTCTTTATGCAATGGACATGAATAAGAATATTTACGAATTATATTATTAATGTACAGATTATTAACTTTATATTATATACGCTCATTGATTATCAACATATTAATATATGATAATTCAGATATATATATATATATATATATATATATATATATATATATATATATTATGTTCGTTAATTTCTGTAAATGGTTATACAAGTGTCCCCACTTGGATAATCATTGTATTTAATCACATGTTGATATACATTTATCAATTACCCGTATATATATATGTTGAATTATAGATTATTGTTGAAACAAGATAAAACCTTTGATTTGGAACCCAGACAAGTATGAACATCCCTACACCGGAAAACTTTTATGCGCCCAAGGCGGACAGAGTGAACAATAACATCGTTCTTGCATGTAGTATTGATCAATACAGGGTACATGGGAAGTACAACCTCGTGCCCATAAGTTATGACGGTTTGCAGATGAAGTTCTGTCTAACCTTATCAAAAATTTAAAACAATATTCATAGTATGTCGACTACCCTATATATATAGTCAATACGAAGTTTCAAAAATTTTGGGATAGAATTGTTATGTTATTATTATCGGTTCAGTTTACTTCACAACTATAAATTCGTTGTAGAAGTGATGTACAAAGAAAATATTTATTTATTTCAGCTAAGTATATTCATAATTGTTATTACTTGCTGGGCACCCAAATGCTCACCCTTGCTTAAATTTAAATATTTTCAGCTAGGCAAGATCAACCCGAAGGTTCAGACAAGAATAAGTGAAAAGAAAAGCAAACGGAACATGTTTAATGGTGTCTTTTATAATAGTTAGACAATATATAGACAATTATATGTATTATATATCATGTAAAGATTTATAGTAAAGGTTGCGTAATTGGGATTAGACTCTGATAAATGTAAGTTAAGTTGGATTTTTATATTATTGTTATTATTATTAGTATTATTCCGCTCATAGAAATGGTATCGTGAAGCACCGAGTTCGGGTTTCAAGTACCCGAGTTTGGGGGCTTTACAAGTTGGTATCAGAGCTTTAGGGTTAAAAACCTTAGGTGGGTTAGACTTTAGGCTATAACTTTGGAACAGAGGAAAACGTTGAAAATACAAATAACTCATTTAGAGTTTAAAAGGAGATGAATTGAACAAATTCATCATTAGGCAAAATAAAAGATAACTTGTATAAAACTATTATTTGTTATGAGTATATATTAATTGATAATCAGGATAACTTAGGTGTGTAGTTGTCAGATAGAAAAGAATTAGAATGCCCTTAGATTGTAAAGAAGAAGTCAACCTCCATAACCGAGCCAATATCAAAGCCAATAGCTGAAATAGAGGCTCACATTGAAAGCTACCTCAATGAGGTGGTGGTTTTGAAAAGTATAGTATCGGACCCTGAAACGATAGTATGACTGGTAGGTCTTTAAAGAATATGTGGTCAATGTCGAGTTCTTAAACTCATATGTTTGTGGTAAGTTCTTAAACTCATAATGTATGGTAAGTTGGACGAACTAGGTATAGATAGGTGTGAATGGATTATTGAGGATAATGAGGATAGACAGATTACTAAGTAAATGATCCTTAGTGGAGGCGTAAGAAATAAATAGTAATAGTATTACTTAAAAAGGTATGATTATATGTTATGTATATAATAGGTATGTTTGTATATGGTAGTATTTTTCAAATTTTGTATAAGTTGTGTCAGCGATTCCTTACTTTTGAGTCACAAAGGGATATCGGATGATTAAAGCAATATGTGTTATGGTATGTCAAGTGTTATGAATATGAGTCTATGAAGGATTAATGAAATAAGTTGGTATAAAGATAGTAATTATTTACCTGAACACTAGTTAATACGGTAAACCAAAGTTTTCAAAGTCTAATATTTTGAGTACATGATTATTTGAGTAGAAAATTTTACGTTATATCTATACGATAAAGCTTAGAATGTAAGAATAATTTATAATAATGCCGCTAAGGAGATGAAAACGAAATACACAGACAAAAGAACCTGTCAACAAAGCTGGAAGACAACCATACCCGATACAAAATTTTGCTAATATGGACGATCAAGCTATACAGGACGGAATACCAGTCACCGAAAGATCAGCCAAATAATCGATCGACGAACGTCAAAGACTTTAAGGCCATCGTACTGCCAGGATTTGGAAGATCAACTGACCATGTTGACGCGTTTGTGATAGCTAGGGTAACGAAGGGGCAAAAGATAGTTTTGTCACCTATACGATAAAAAGGAAAGAAGATAAAGGGCAAGCCTGCGTGATTTAAGTATGGATCAATGGAGTATAAGGTGGAAGACCGTTCAAGGAGGAGAAGGCCGGAGGCAAGGAATGTGAATACGGGAAAAGGCAGCAGGACATTGGCGACGACGGGGCCAACATCAATAATCAAACCAACGAAATCAACCGCAAGCGTCTTCAACATGACAGTTCAAGATATCGTGGCAGCCGGTGATGCAACTCCAGGTATTACTCAAACCAATTTTATTTCTTATACGTTATTATTTTCTTATATGTAGTAAATTATTTTATAAATTATTTTGAAGGAGAAAATTGAGTTCTATTAGAAATCAATTCTCCGTATAAGCAGATAGATAAGCTTTATGATGAATAGTTAAAGATTAATTCGATCAATTTTGATCATGATTTACTTGCAATGATTATGTATGTTATGTACCCTGGTATTTATAGGTTTTAAAATGGTGATTCCGGGGACGGAATCTTTATAAGGGAGGTTGAATGTAACAACCCGATATTTTCTATATAATTAAATCAGAAATTTTGCGTATAATTTTTTTATTATTATTATTTATTTACTTTAAGGATTAGGATTTGTACAAGATAATACGTGTATGTAATTATGTAATAAATAAAAATATATTTATTACATAAATGTTTACAAATAATTTTATTTTTGAATTATTGACTATTATAAAGTTTATTCTTTTAATAATTAATTTTATAGTAGAAATATTTTTATTATTTATTTTCCATAAAAATATAATTATATATTATTTAAATAATATATGAAAAAAATTTTAGAATTATTATAATAATTATTTATTTTATTATATTAATTTATGCAAGATTAATTAACTTAATAATTTTAACTTAATTAATAATATTATATATGAAGAATAAATCAGATATGGAATCCAAAATTTGGATTTTTATCAATGAATAAGAATAATAATATAATAATATTATATTTTGATTTTTCAGTGCTATAAATATGTACTGTATGCTTGTGGACTGACAATGGTTGGTCCATTATAGTGTATTATGACCAAACCCTAGTGTTACTGATAAACACTAATTTTGCAGTCAAATAAGACTTTAAAATCTATTAAGTCACTGTGTTATATGAATAATGACATGTATTATTATAATTTAATTTTAATTAGGAAAACACTAATTATTATGTGGAAAACTCTAATTATTAATTTAAAACCTTAATTTCTAAAAGTTAGAAACCCTAATTTAAAACTCAATTTGAGTTCGAGACTGTTATATAACTATGTAATGTGATTTGAGTGGTGTATTAAAGAATTTAATGTTAATTAGAGAAATCCTAATTAATATTTGAAATCCTAATTTTAGAAACCCTAATATTTAAATTATAAACCCTAATTGATTTGAAACCCTAATTTAAAGGTCATTTATGACTTTAAGAATTTGTTATGTAGTTATGTAATCATGATAATGTTTGTAATGACCGGTATTAAAGATATTAACCCTAGTTAGGGAGAATCTTAATTGTTTTCAAAACCCTAATTTTTTTAGGGTATAAATCCTTATTATTAATTTTTCTAAATTATAAACCATAATTTGCTAATTGTAAACCCTAATTGCTAATTAGGCACGCTTAATGATAATTAGTAAAACATAAACCTAATTATCAAGTCCATGTGATTAGGAAACCTAATTAATTAAGCAACCTTAATTTTGTATTTTAGAAATTAAATTTTATTATTTTATTATTTATTATTTTTATTATAAACCCTAAATTGTAAATTCTAGAAATCATTTTTAAACCCTAAAATGGTCCAAACCCTAAACCTTAACCCAAACCTTAAACCCTAAAGGTTTGCCATGTTTACAAGTTTTCCCTTAATTGTAAAAGCCAAAAGACATTTTTGCCCTCATGTATAATTGAAGCTAGCAATAGGTTTTGACCTTAGGGGAAGTTGGTGACCAAATCCAACCACCCCATGTGCCTTAAATCTCAACAGATCAGCCCAATTTCCAGCCAAATACATAGCATACAAGTTGTATATATAGATTTGAAGAGAGAGAAATGTCATTTGTTACTTACATTTTTCACAAACACTCAACTACTCTCTCTCAAGCTCTCACCTCCGAAAATAACAAGATATATCAGTCACAAATCAAGCCCCACAATCACCCATAACCAAATCAGTGGCTAGAATCAAGGATTTGATCAAAAGAGGTAGAACCCTAACTTGAAAATATGTCCATCGATCTGATGTTAGATGTTAGTTTTTTTGTGTTAAATATGTTATATGTAGTGTAAAGAGATGATCTGGGTTGCTAGATGTTAGATCCATAACATCTAGAGGCTTGGATTTGGCATTTTACAAAAATCTGGAAAAAAATAATTTTATGTTCTGACAACAGATGTCAGAGGCTGTAGATCTCATTGTGTTATGTGTTTTTGCTGTTTAAATGTTTACACATGTATCTTGTTAGGTCATCTTTCATATGGAACTTGAATCAGGTCCATAGCTGTTGTAGATTAAAAGTTATAAGCTGTCAAACAGGGTTGACCAGCCATGACTATGTGAAAATCTGGGTAACCCAGATTACCAAGAACACTCTTACAATGTTTTTCAGAGCTTCGATCTCGCTAGTTTTAGTTAGTTATGTTATGTTATTGTTTTAATGTTGTAAACTGGTATATGGAGTACATATGAAAGTCATTATAAAACCTAGATTGTGACCAGGATGAAAGATAATCACAGTCAAACTTGGGTTAACCACCAATTCTGGCGATTTTCTAGAAAACCCAGGTGGCTGATGAACAAAGTTTCTGACATGGTTTGACCATGCCAGATTTTGTTCATTTTATGTTGTTAGAGTAATATAGTGTTATACGAATGGACCCTGACATTGTGGCTACATGGTTGAACAAATATATCTCACAAACGAGAACCAGAACGTAAGTTAGAAGGATCTAAATATAGTACCATCAACTGTTCTTCATTTTCTGGAAAACCCAGAAATGAAGAACAGCCTTGTCAAACTTTTTGAAGACCTATAATTATCTGATCTGTTGTTCTACGACCATGAAACCCATTTGTATATGTAGTATTACATGTGTACTACATGTGTAATAACATTAGATACCCAGAAAACATTAGATCATGCATTCAAATGATGGTCAATGTCGCTCACTCGTTCGCTGATTATGATGTTCTGGATTTCATCAAGAACACCAAGAACACCTATAGCGACTGTTCTGTCGCTATAGGGCCCTTTTAGAGACAGTTTATTTAAGAAATTAATATATTAATTAAATAAATAGAAATAAATGGTTTTTAATTATTTAAAATATAAAATAAATTATTAAAAATTATTTTAAAATCCAAAAATTAGTTTTTAATTATTTTGAATATATTTCATAAATATTTAATATTTTTGGAATACTAAAAGTATTTAATTTATTTATTATAATATTAAATAAATTATTTAAAAATAATTTTAATACATGAAAAATTATTTAAAATTATATTATGGTGGAAGAAAATAATTTAAGTTATTTTTGATAACTTTTAATATTTTGTGATGAAATTCATTAATTAATTAATATTAATGGTAATTAAGTTATTTAATAAATGTATTAAATAAATTATGAAAAATAGAATTAATGAATTATAAATCATATAAAAATGATTTAAAGGGTATAAAAGTATTTTAAGTTATAAATATAACTTTTGATATTTTGTCATAAAAAATATTAATATTTTAATATTAATGATATTAGATTTAATTAATAATTATATTAAGTAAATAGTTTTAAAATGATTTTAATATTAAAAAATCATTTTAAATGAAAATAAATAGTTTAAAAATATTTTAAGTTATAAAATATAACTTTCAATATTTAAAGGTACATTTCATTAATTATTTACTATTAATGATATTAAAGTTATATTAAATAAATTAGTTTAAAAATAATTTTTATATTATAAAAATCATTTAAAATGAAAATAAAGTGTTTAAAGATATTTTAAAGTTATAAAATATAACTTCTAATATTTAAAGGATAATTTCATTAATAATTTAGTATTAATGATATTGATTTAATAATAAATGATATTAAGTTTATTTAATAATTATATTAAATAAATAGTTTTAAAATTGTTTTATTTATTTAAAAATCATTTAATAAGGATATAAATGAATTAAAAATATTTTAAGGTATGATTAATGACTTTTAATATTTTGATAAATAATGCATTAATACTTTAATATTAATGATAATTATTTAAAAATAATTTTAATTCTTTTAAAAATTATTTAAGTATAATATTAATACTTTAAAAGTATTTTGAGTTATTATAAATAACTTTAACCTTTTGGCAATGGTTTCATTAATAGTTAATATTAATTAAATATTAATGATAATAGAATTGTTTAATATTTAAATTATTTAATAATGATTCCGATGTTTGAAAAATCATAATTAATTATAATAAATGTTTAAAAAAAATATTATAAGTCATTTAAAAATAATATGACCGATACTAAGTTATAGGACAGAGTCTTAGACTCAATAATTACCCGATAAAGCCATCGGTACACTGACATGTTTCAGAAATTGATCTGGACTTAGATAATTTGATTAGATATGTGTTTATTTGTGATTAAATGGTTATGGAACATATGTGACAATGTGATTAGGTTATGTGCTGACTGCAATAAGCAGTGCTATGTGTTATAGTATGTTATTCTAATTGATCAAATGATCTTATTAATGATAGGTTTCGATATAAAGATAGAACCAAGTTACGAACTGTAAGCAGCGCATCAGGAAAGTATCTTACCTTTGCATTTTCTTTATGCAATGGACATGAGTAAGAATATTTACGATTTATATTATATACGCTCATTGATTATCAACATGTTAATATATGATAATTCAGATATATATATTTTGTTCGTTAATTTCTGTAAATGGATATACAAGTGTCCCCACTTGGATAATCATTGTATTTAATCACATGTTGATATACCTTTGTCAATTACCCGCATATATATATATATATATATATATATATATATATATATATATATATATATATATATATATATATATATTGAATTATAGATTATTGTTGAAACAAGATAAAACCTTTGATTTAGAACCCAGACAAGTATGAACATCCCTACATGGGAAAAATTTTATGCACCCAAGGCGGACAGAGTGAACGATAACATCGTTCTTGCATGCAGTATTGATCAATACAGGGTACATGGGAAGTACAACCTCGTGCCCGTAAGTTATGACGGTTTACAGATGAAGTTCTGTCTAACCTTATCGAAAATTTAAAACAATGTTCATAGTATGTCGACTACCCTATATATATAGTCAATACGTAGTTTCAAAAATTTTGGGATAGAATTGTTATGTTATTATTATCGGTTCAGTTAACTTCACAACTATAAATTCGTTGTAGAAGTGATGTACAAAGAAAACATTTATTTATTTCAGCTAAGTATATTCATAATTGTTATTACTTGCTGGGCACCCAAATGCTCACCCTTGCTTAAATTTAAATGTTTTCAGCTAGGCATGATCAACCCGAAGGTTCAGACAAGAACAAGTGAAAAGGAAAGCAAACAGAACATGTTTAATGGTGTCTTTTGTAATAGTTAGACAATATATAGACAATGATATATATTATATATCATTGAAAGATTTATAGTAAAGGTTGCGTAATTGGGATTAGACTCTGATAAATGTAAGTTAAGTTAGATTTTTATATTATTGTTATTATTATTAGTATTATTCCGCTCATAGAAATGGTATCGTGAAGCACCGAGTTCGGGTTTCAAGTACCCGAGTTTGGGGGCTTTACAACTGATGATCTGATGATCCAACACCATGATGTTTGCTTGATGGTAACTTCAGACATAGTACCATTTCACGGTGTCTGAGTTGATGAGTTGTGGAAATTCATCGCCGTCCATTTCCTACAATCTGAGAGCGCCTCCTGTCAATACTTCCTCGACAACAATCGGGCCTTCCCAGTTAGGAGCGAATTTTCCCTTAGACTGATCTTGGTTGTCAATGATCTTCTTCAAAACCAAGTCATGTTGTTTAAACTGCCGTAGGCGAACTTTTCTGTTGTAGAATCGGGCGATCATTTGTTGATATAATTGACCATGAAAGATAGTCGCGGTTCGCCTTTCATCTAGTAGAGACAATTGGTGATACATGTCTTGTACCCATTGATCTTCATCCAGCTGAGCGTCCATCAACACTCTGAGGGATTCCATTTCTACTTCTATATCCCATAGGTTAATGCGTAGGTGGTTGCCCCAGTTGAAGTGCGCATTGATGTTATGTAGGCTAACAGAGTAAGAGGCAATAGGTCAGGCCATCATTTGTGATTGGCGGACATCTTTTGCATAATCTTCTTGATATTTTTGTTAGCCGCTTCAATAGCACCATTCATCTTTGGAAGATATATGACGGAGTTAAGGTGTTTGATGTGGAATTTACTGCATAATTCCTCCATCATTTTGTTATTGAGGTTCTTAGCATTGTCCGACACAATTACCTCGGGTTGTCCGTATCGACAAATGACATTGTTTTTGATGAAAGAAATGATGACTTCTTTAGTAACCCTGGGGAAGGAGGCTGCTTCTACCCACTTGATAAAGTAGTCGATCATGGTGAAGATGAAACAATGTCCATTACTGGCTTGGGCTCGATGGGCCCAATCACGTCCATTCCCCACATTGAGAAGGGCCAAGGTGAACTCATATTATAGAGCTCCCGTGGAGGGGCGTGGATAGCATTCCCATAAATTTGGCATTGATAACATCTCTTGACGTGGTCATAACAATTCACCTTGAGAGAGAGCCAGTAATGTCCTGTCCTGAGGATCTTCTTAACAAGGAGGAGGCCACTCATGTGTGGGCCACAGACTCCACCACGGATCTCATCCATGAGTCTCTGAGCTTGGTCTTTGTCTAAACATCTGAGAAGGCCTAGTCCTGCATCTCTCTTGTAGAGTGCATCTCTTCTTAGGTAGAATTTTATAGCAAGTCGATGAATCCGCCTTTGTTCAGTCAGGCTCGCCTCAGCGGGTGTAGAGCCATCTCGTAGGTACTCCTTGAAATGCTGATACCAAGGTTGTTGGATGGGAAGTAGCTCATCCGATACTTCTCCAACATAGTTCCCATAGGCTAGTGCCTTTTGTAGGGCTAATGTGACGCTTGGCATGTGTTCCTTGCCAGGTATATGCATAAAGGAGGCCAAAGTTGCTAATACGTCCGCAAAGTCATTCCTATTACAAGGAATGTGTATAAAGGAGATTTCTTCGAACTCCAAAGCCATCTGTAAAACTTTCCGATGGTAAGGCAGTAATCGCGGCTCTTTGGTTTGATAGATTCTTGTGGATTGTCTGATTACCAATTCTGAATTCCCAAAGACAGTTAACCGTCTGATACCCAATGAACGGGCAAGTTTAAGCCCCATGATATAGCCTTCATACTCAGCTGTGTTGTTGGTGCTGATAAACTGTAATTTGACGATGACGGGATACTGCTCCCCCGTACCGAATACTAGAACTGCTCCAGCTCCAGAACCTTTCATATTTACAGCTCCATCAAAATACATCTTCCATTCTTGGCGTGTATCGTACTGATGTTGTGGATGAATTGTCATTACCCCTTCATCGGGGAAGTATGTTTCGAAGGGTTTGAAATCCCCTGAAGGTGCAGTGACCAGTTGATCTGTAATTCCTTGACCTTTAATGGACTTTTGAGTCTCGTAGACAATGTCAAATTGTTGTAGGATCAACTTCCATCTGGACAGCCGACAATTCAGTATGGGTTTGCTGAACACATACTTGAGAGGATCCATATGGGATATGAGATGGGTTGTGTGCCCACGGAGGTAATGTTGTAACCTCATGGCAACCCATGCTAAAGCACAACAAGTCCTCTCAATCAGAGTGTACTTGTGTTCACTGCTGTTGAATCTTTTATTGAGGTAATAGATAGCTCATTCTCGGCCTCTATCATCTTTCTGTCCCAGCATGCAGCCCATGACATTGTCACTGATGGACAGGTACAGGAACAGGGGAACATCATCCCTGGGTGGTACCAAAATAGGAGCTTTGACTAGTTGCTCTTTAATTATAAGGAAGGCATTCTGGCACTCATCATTCCATTTTCGTAATGATCCAGCTCAATTCCTTTGTGGCTGACTAGAAATCCTAGTAACTTGCCTGATTTAACACCAAAGGCGCACTTGGCAGGATTCAACTTCAAGTTGTACTTACGCAACCTGTTGAAGAGCTTTCTGAGATGGTCTAAGTGGTCCTCCTCCTTCCTGGACTTAACAATGATGTCATCCACGTTGATCTCGATCTCTTTGTGCATTAAGTCATAAAAAAGAGCCATCATAGCTCTCTGATAGGTAGGTCCAGCATTGATGAGGCCGAATGCCAATCGTCTGTAGCAAAAGGTTCCCCAAGGCGTGATGAAAGCAATTTTTTCACGATCTTCCTCAACAACCATGATCTGATGGTACCCCGCAAAGTAATTAGCGAAGGAGTACATGCCTTATTACGCAGTATTGTCAATGAGAATGTGGATAAAGGGCACGGGAAAGCTATCTTTAAGGCAAGCTTTATTCAGATCCCGATAATCCACGCAGACTCGCACCTTTCCTCCAGGCTTAGGCACGGGAACGATGTTAGATATCCATTCAGGATATGTGGACACCATGATAATCCCAGCTTAAAATTGTTTCACAATTTCTTCTTTCACCTTTAAACTCCACTCAGGTTTCAATTGCCTGAACTTCTGCCTGACTGGCTTGAATCCTTCTTTAATGGGAAGGCGATGAAGAACAATGTCAGTAGACAAACCCACCATGTCTTCATGAGACCATGCAAACACACCCTGGAATTAGGTTAATAGCGTAACCATGTCATTCCGTTGGTTTGGGGTAAGGTCGGAACCAGTCTAGATTAACTTAGGGTTTTCTAAGGTTCCAAGATTGAAGGAGGTGGTTTGATTAAGGGTGGGTTTAGGCTTGTCTTCGACCCATTCTTTGATCTTCGAAGGCACCTCAATGTCCTCTTGTATTTCCAGCAAGTCTGAGTCCAACTTTTCATCAAAGTTACAATCCTTGTGGAGAAGAGGCAACTTATCAGCAAGTACAGACACCTCTAAGTTCAGAGTTCTGAAACAAAATATGCTTTCACTTAATATATATGAAACTGTTTAATCATACATAATGTTAGCATATACGGACAAAACAACTGCTAATACTGTACAGAAAAGTAAGCAGTTATTATATCTACAGGGCAGAAAGAAGTCCTGCCCATTTTACCCTTATCGACCAATGCAAGGAGTGCTGCTCCAATTGGCAAGGATAAAGTCTAGATGGACTACATTGATGGAGGGGCTGTCATCGTCCTCCTTTTCCCAAATGATGACCATGACGTCTGGGCAATCATCGTCTGGGGTATATCTATTTGTATGTTCATCATAAACATTGATGCGCATACCCGACATTATTCGGACGACGTTTTGTTTGATTCTTTATTTCTCTTCCTCCACTCTTGGATCTGGAACAAAGACTTCTTTTGCTTTGAATGGCACGGGCTTGGGAAATAGCATAGCCATCACGTTGGTTTGCACCTTTGCAAGAGGTTGTGCGGACTCAGTGTTAGAATGCGAAGATAAACAAAGTTGAAGGAATCTGTTGATGCTTATGAGGATTCCTCTGACTAGAACTGGCATAATAGCCTAGTCCAGCTGTCCCAATTTGACTGGCTACTTGGATGGGATATTTGATACCTTGGTGATCTTTACCCAGCCCTTGTCCTGGCTGATGACCCAAAGACATCATTTCCTGAGTAGCCGACATTACTTCGGTAGAGATCTTGGGTACGGGAAATGGCGTTCCCAGGGCATGAAGTTAAGGGTTGCTTACTTCCAAGGTGTGGAAACTGACCGGCTCAATATCAAAATTAAAACTGATGAACAGTATGTCACCTTGTTGAGGGCATTCTGGTTCAGCGTTGACTGTAACTAGACTATTGTTGATAATGTATTTTAGTTGCTGATGAAGGGTGGAGTGGACTGCCCCAGCCATATGAATCCATGGTCTTCCCAAGAGCAGGTTGTATCCTGAATCTATCTTGAGTACGTGAAAAGACACGCAGAATGTATGGGGACCAATCTCAATTGGCAGCTCAATCTCTCCGACTAAATTTTGCCGGGATCCATCAAAGGCTTTGATGATCGTATGGCAACTTCGGATTCGATTGAGATTGATGTTCATCCTCAACAATGTAGCGTATGGACAGATATTCAAAGATGAACCTCCGTCTACTAAGACTCCAGCTAGCATATATTCGGAGGACAAGACCGCAATGTGTAACGACTTGCAATGACCGGTCCCTTCGGGCGGTATGTCATCATCATTGATAGAGATCACATTGTTGTTAAAAATGTGATCAGCCAGATGTTGAAATTTTTCCACATCCACTGATTTGGCAAGTAGGCTTCTTCTAAAACCTTTAGTAGAATCTTCCTGTGATCCTCGGAAGTTAAAATCAAATCTAGTATTAAAATTTGATGTGGAGCTTCTCTTAAGCTTAAAACCACCTTGGCTTCATTATGACCCATGGCACGGAGGAATTTTTCAATCTTCTCCATGTGAATCTTCCCCTTTGATTTGATGGTAGACTTCATCACCCGTTGGGAAGATACAGTGGATTCTCCTTCATCACTACAGCAGTTGTATGCGAAGTGGATCCTTCAGCTTCTCCATAATTCCAAGGAACTTTTTGTAAGCTGACAACAGGATATTGTGGTCGGAAGGATAATTTAATTGGCTCTGGAGCAGCCACTTTCAAAGGATTGTTGCTTCCTCTGAGTTGAATGGTAGATATAGGGCGTGGCTTGACAATGCCGTCAGCCTCAATGGAGATAACTGCTACCAATCCTTTCCATTTAGTAGGACAGGTATTCTCACTTTCCCGTAGCACAGTATCATCGTCTGCTAGTTGCAGGACACCGCTATCAATGAGATTTTGGATAAGGTGGCGGAGTGCCCAGCATTCTTCTGTGCTGTGGACGCGAGAATGGGAGTGATATTAACATACTCCATCATAATTTTACCGTCCTGAACGCGGATTGATTGGAGGTAGAAGGGAATTAATCCTTCCTTCATTGATTAGCATTTGAAGGATTTCCTCCATAGGTTGGCCCAGATATGTAAATTCCCTTCTGTTGGCAAAATCCCGACGAGCTTTGGCGTTCGCTCTCCTTGCCAATTTGTCCTCCATTGTTTCACTTTCTGGAGGTGAAGAGGGAATATTCATGACAAGAGAAAGGAGACTAGCATGCTCCTAGCTGATTAATTGGCGAGTGACTTGATGCTGGTATATCATCAGTTCTGCCAATTGCTCAATTTGCTTGCATGGAGCTTTCATCTTTCGTTCCATTGAGAACTGGAACTTGGCATAATCCCATTTGTCAGCACCGTCTTTGGTGATCTGGGATGCTTCACCCTTAGAATTGGAACTTTGTCCAGTGCTCAAATTAATCATATTGACTTCTTCCTCTTTCTGTGGAGGAAAAGGGTTGTCTTGAATGTGAGGTTGATCGGGTTTGGTGACCACGATCTCCACGTTGTCTATTAGGTCTTGGATCTTATGTTTCAAGGTCCAACAATCTTGAGTATCATGTCCAGGTGCCCCAGCATGATAAGCACATTTCTGAGCAGCATTAAAACCTGTACCATTAGGGCTGGCTGGTTGAAGAAGATGCGTGATTTTTTTCTGCGTGGTCAAAAGAGTGAGAATATTCTCGAGAGAGTCCCCTAAGGGTGTGAAGACTCGAGGGCATTTGACTTCTCCACCTTTTGGTACTGGAGGGTTTGAAGACTGTGCTTGAAAGGGAGAGTAATTTCTCCTCTAAATAGGTATATTCTGATTACCTTTTTGACCCTGTAATATCAGGGAAACATCCTCTTCTTTCTTTTTATGGACCCTCCGGGGGTTGTTTCCATAATTTCCGGATTGGATGTGTTCAGCAACAGCTTTAAGGGCAGCTAGGTCTTGAATCTTTCCTGACTTCAATCCCATCTCAGCCATTTCCCCATGTTTGATCATTTCAGAAAATGGTTTATCGATGCCAGCTAAGACTCTCTCATAGAAAGGAGCTTCTTATATGTCGATAATGGTCATAACCATCTCTGACTTTGTCATAGAAGGAATAACTTGAGTAGTAAGGCACCTCCACCTTTGAGCATACTCTCTAAAAGACTCATTGGACTATTTCTTGACCTTGGTAATCTGGTACCGGTCAGGAGCCATCTGAGACTGGAAACTGTATTGTGTAAGGAAGGCGTGAGCTAGCTCTTCCCAGCTATGGATCTTTGAGTTGTCTAATCTGGTATACCATGAACGGGCTTCTCCAGTCAGACTTATTTGGAATAGCTGCATTCTGAGCTTCTCGTCCTCTACATAAGATCCGAGTTCTCCAATGAATACCTTCAAATGTGTGTAAGGATCTCCTAACCCATCATACTTTTCAAACTCAAGAGTTTGAAATTTTTTTGGATAATGAACACTAGGGAATATACAAAGTTCGGCATATGAAACACTCCCGTGTGCTCCAATTCCTTTGATAGAACGCAGGGTTTCTTCCATTTGAAGAACTTTCTTTCTGATGTCACCGGTGTCTGGATCTCTTGTGAGATGGGCGGCATCATGACTTTTGTTGGTTATATCCAACTACAGTTCAGGTATTGTAATGGCTTTATCAGGACCTTGAGTTCCTCCTTGTGTAGAGGATTTTGCATGTACGGGTACTTTTGGACCCTGCGTAGATTGATGTAGTTCTTTAAGCAGAACAGCCAAGTCTGTAATTTGTTTAGTTAATCCGTCGAATTCTTCGCGAGAAACTGGATTAGACTGGTCAGATGAAGACATGATTGGCTGTAGGCATGCGGCCTTTTTGGACTTTGACCGGGTAACATGTCTGAATGCTTCCCTGTGACAAAACTGGCATAGTTTAGTTTTTAGGGAATGTGTAAATATTAGCATGCTATGTGATGTGTCCATTTTAGGAATTTTGTCCTGCAAAACGGATGTTACCTGTTCATAGTACAAGATAACATGTTAATGTAAATATGTACATGCACATATTTCTTCATATTTCTCATTACATGGAGATGAATATGGATTGTAAATTACAAGTAATTATTTTTGCAAGTAACTAAAAATGAGAAAGAATGAAGAGACTTTCCTCCGCATTTGGTTTATCAGAGGCTGACCTATCTTAGGTTACTCTCGAGACTTTTCGGCATGAAGGTTCCCAAATTATCGCAATTTACTCAACGGGAAGTTAATTCGGTCTTTTAACTGGATCGAATTTGGGTGGTGCCTTTCCTGAGCCTCGAGGAATTAGTCTTCCCACGAGTCCAGTAATCAAACACTGACAGGATAGCCTCCTGGTAGAGGGACCACACAATATACATTCACATACAAAGTGTCTCACCGTATATGAAAATGATGACATGTGTGAAGCACTAATATCACAAGCAGATATAGTGTAAAGCATTAATCGCAGTAAAGATATGCATTCGTACACATTCATCATAAATGTAAATGCAACATCCACACACAAGCATATAACAGTTTTGAAAAGCTTGTAATAGCGGCCTAAGTCCTCTTACTGGAGTCCCCAGCAGAGTCGCCACCTGCCGACATCGAGATTTTTATTTGTCCCTTTTCGTTACCTGTTCTTTTGTGTTCTCATTTTATGTGAGATTTGTTTGAAAAAACAAGTGAAAAAGGTCCGACATGTGTAATGTCGACGATTGGACTATAAGAGTCGCCAGTTAGATTTTTAACTGGTTGTACCAACACAACCGAGAAAAGGTTTGCACATTGACCCAGTGATGTGACACTGCTAAACGGGTCGGTGAAATCGAGATTCAATTAGGGTCCGGGGACTTGCTTATGCGGAGGGAAGGTGTTAGGCACCCCCCGACATCTGTGTTGCCACGGTGACTGCCACTTTTTAAGAAACTGTTATATGAATGTGTGTGTGTGTGTGTGGGTCAATGTGTTGTTATTTGGAAGTAGTGCGAGGCCTCGTTCGCACCTATATACACAGGGTTTGAATTTATATAAAAATTCAATTTTAAACAACATATGGCAGTGATGTTTTAAAAGAGGTTTTTCAAACCCAATGCTCAATAGTAATTGAGACCTTTTACACTCCCATTTTATTCAATATTCGGCTTGGTTGATTTTATTTTACAGATGCGAGACATCTGTATGAAAATAATGTACAAAAAGGTGCTAAATTCCTCGTGGGTATGAAAACCATCTGAGAAAATCCAAACATCACAGATAAATTTACAAGATGCTTACAACTGAAAAGGTCTATCACGGGAACCGAATCTAGATTCAATTGACAGAATATGTGATCACATCACAGTTGATATAAACGCAGTAAGCAGGTATATATATAAAAGCTGTAAATATATATATATACAGACATGATCACCAACCACGAAGCACCTCCATGGGGGATCAGAAATGTAAATAAACCTGTAAAAGCTATCAATCGCCACGGAGGAAACTCCAGGCGGGACGAAATGTACAGAAAGCTGTAAAAACGGTCAACCACCACGAAGTAAACTCCAGGTGGGACGAAATGTATATATATATATATATATATATATATATATATATATATATAAGCGATAAACGCACCGGATGTAAAATACAGGCTATCGGACAAAGTTCAACAACAGTTAATATATATATATATATATATATTAAAGCAGTAAACGCACCAGATGTAAAATCCAGGCTCATCGAACAGAGTTCGACACACAGTTCATATATATATATATATATATATATATATATATATATATATATATATATATATATATATATATATATATATATATATACGAAAGCAAGTAAATGCTTCAGACCGAAGTCTAGGCTCAATCGAGGCATAAACCGAAGTCTAGGCTCAATCGAGGCATAACTCGATGGTGTTAGTCAATATATATAAAATATATATATATATATATATATATATATATATATAAAATATATATATATATATATATATATATATATATACAAACTGAAATAAAACCACGGACCGAAGTCCGGGCAAACACACGCAACATGACTCTCAACGTGAAGAACAGTGTGTACAAAGATGAAGAGAAAGGCTTTAAAGCGTGTAAGAAGGCTTACAGTGGGCTGTCAAAGAAGACTTCTATATCTTTAAAGTAGATGAACATTGGCTTCTGCCGGTACAAAAGTAGATATATATGAGCTCACAAGTGTTTAAAATGAGAAAGCACTCAGTATAGGGTAAGTACAGAGCAAATTGGGCAGGGCTTCCTCGCCGTTTTCTCTTACAAAATGGCCACCCAATCCCTCTATTTATAGAGGGTGGAGCCGTAGGTGTACCTATGGCTAGGCCGCAGGTGTACCAGAGGCTGATCGGGGTGCCTCGGGCTTTGGGGGTCCCGTCGTCTCAAAGTACGTGCATGTAGGCAACGTGATGTCCGCTCGAACTTTTAGAATTGCAATCCGAGCATCCGATTGAGGTATATAGGACCTATTTCGGACCGCCGTTATCGAGAGTTACGCAATGACATGGGATTAGAGGTTGTACGAAGTCATGAAGATGGGACGATGCCCTCCGGTCTTCAGCTTCAAATTATATCTGTTATCCTGCGTAATAGTCACTCGAGATTGGTTTTCCTTGGCTCTTGTGGGACATTGTTGTGTAGAAATGTATGCCTAAAATGTTGAGACGGTGTGATGTGGCGTCAAGTTGGCGAAATGATGACTTTGCCCCTCACCGGTGTTATTTCTGATTTGGGCTGATAAAGCAGACGTTGCTCAGGGTTATCGTTGAGATTGGACTGCTGTAAATGTTGAAGGTCCTCAGTGTCATCTCTGAGGTGTGCATGTCTTATACTTAGTGCCTCAGTGTGAGCACCGAGGTTGAACCTGATGGCATGCATTTGAAACAAGCATTTCTGGGGTTATCTCCGGAACTGCCACTGCCTTCCTTGGGGTTATCTCCAAGGTTGGAATCTGCTATTCCCCGTGTTGGGACTGAGACGGAACATCTCGGGGTTGTCTCCGGGATGAATCAGTCTACTCCGATTTGTGTTCCGGTATTGGATCTGCATGCCTTGGGGTTATCTCTGAGGTTGGAATTGTTACTCCCGATGTGTGTTCCGAGGTTGAGCTATTACTCCCAGTGTGTGTTCTGGGGTTGAGCTGTTACTCCCAGTGTATGTTCAGGGGTTGAGCTGTTCCTCCCGGTGGTATTCGAAATGGATATGAACTGTCTTCCAGGGTTTCCTCTTGAAAGACGAATCTGCGCTCCTACGATGTCAATAACAGATATGCAGAAAATTTCGAGTGTCTACAACCATGGTAGTTTTTTTTATATAATAATAATAAGCATACCCATGTGTTCCCAAAGCTTGATTATTCATGTTTTCATAATATAAGTCCATTTTCCACACAATTCTATTTTTAAAACCACATTTCCTACCAAGCAATAAAACACGTAACTCTTATGCCAACAAGCATTTGTGAACACGTTAGTGCAGACCGAAAACATCTAAACAGTATTATGGATTACATCATGTAAAACGTTATATCTAAGCTTATTTTATCCATTAAACTCAACAATCCTTCAATATTCAAATTCATCATTGGTTACACATAAATTCCACATAGCTAGAAATGCAGGACATGCAACTAAACAAATAATGCAACTAACATACTAACACATATCATCATGACTAAAAATAAAAACATAAAATGCAAACAAAACATGCAAAAAAAATGCAAAATTAAAATTTCAACTAACATGCAAACACTACATGCAACTACCTACTACCCAATACCCCCAAACTTCAAATATTCAGTGTCCCAATGAATGAAGGTATATGGTTAGAAGAACTCCCCTACTGGTTAGCTGCACCACCCTCTTCGGGTGGTGAATCTGGTGGTGGAAATGGCACGGCTGTCCCAAATTGTGGCCACTCGAGTGTAGTACCCTGCTGCGCAAATGCCTCCGCTAGCGACCTTGTCAACCCCGTAGCAAACGCTACAAAGTTATCATACATAGCATCGACCTTCCGCTCCAACCTTCGGAGCTAACGGTCATCATGGATAACAGTGGCTTGAGTGGCTTATGTTGACGTTCCTGCTTCAGTTTCCTGTGTAAACTGTAGCAGAGGCGCCGAGGATGCGGGTTGAAGGATGAAACCTTTTCCCCTTCGGGTGTGGCTCACCTTCTGCTCAATCCTCGAATTTGGAAATTATCGCATGAGTTATATCTTGACTAGGCATTTGCATCTGTTCATCATCCCACTGCACTCCTTGTTATGCACACAGACTCGCAATAACGGACGCATGTGGGATACTTCACGTAGTTCTCCCCCTCATGTAACGTAACATGTTCTGATTAATGAGATAGCCCACATCGATGTATTTGCCTGTGACTATTCCCTATAATATGATAGCCATCTCAGTTGTGATTTTATGCTGATGCGTTGAAGGTACAAGCTTCGCACATATGAATAAATTCCAAGCCTTTGCATAGCAATTGAGGGCTGAGGCAGGGAAAGTGCGAGGCTGATTCATTCCTGCTCTATAAGTCCATTACGTTCCTGGAATGCAAAAGTCAGTGATGACTTCATCCAAATTCATCTCAATACGGGCAGAGTCGACCCAATTATCATTCCCAGTCAATGGAGTGTCGAGTATTCTGAAAACTGCCCTGATTGATTGAGGGGTATAATCAACTTGAACTCCTCGAACCATTGATAAACCACTCATAGTATCTTCGGCATTAACATAAAATTCTCGAACAATACCCATGGGAGCAGGCATAGGGGTTACAGTAAATCCTCCCCATCCTCTTTCTCGAATCATATTCCACAGTTGTCCATCCTACTTCCCAGGCTTGAAGCCTCGTTTCTTCATAAACGTCTTTGTCACTATTCTATATGTGACGCCCCCAAAATAGGTCCAATCCATCCAACCCATTCTGAGTCGCCAAATACATGGTACAGAAAATAACTACAACTTTATTATTACAATTGTCGTGCAAAATACGACAACACATATACTGTGAGTTTAAATACAAATATTGTCATCTAGACAGTATTCATACTCAACTAAGAACTCATTATACTTATTGATACACTATTTTACAAAATAGTGAGGACTACTAAAACAACTGTCTTGAACCATCATTCCACACCCCGACTAGTACTCGCTACATTCTCGCCTCCTGAGAAGAAAATGGAACAACAAGGAAAAGGGTGAGCTCAACTAGCCCAGTAAAGAATATTATGACTAAGATAATATACAACAAATTATCGTTAGTCTTCAACAGGGAAAAATTTAATAGAATACAATAGACAACAAGTTTTAAATCAATATTCGCAGCGGAAAATAATAATTCATAGAAGAGTTACGTAGAGAATGAAATCTACGATTATCTATGAATTTAAAAGCCCATCATCAACATTTTATCCCTGTAACATCAATCAATAAATATCTTGAATCAAATAGTCATCTTTGCACTACAGGCCAAAGATATCCATCAGTTGGTCATGTTCACCTCAACACCTGTTCATCTTTGCACTACGGGCCAAAGATATTAATCAGAAATAATTAATCTTTGCACTACAGGCCAAAGATATTCAATTATATCATCATTTAGGACTGAGGATGATGAAAAATATTTAAAAAAAACGAATCCAGTGAAACAAAATAATAAATATTAAGGATTCGTATTCAGCTATTCCATGTCCAAAAATACCTCATAAATAATCATAGTGGAGTAAAATTCAAGAATGATCAAAACATGGATACAGTCAAAGCTAGTATCCAGAATAGATATTTTGGACGAAAAGAAGAAAATTTCATTTTTCGGTGAATAGTAACTCGTGAATAGTAACTCGTGAATAGTAACTCATGAATAGTAACCCCGACATGAAAAGTTCCAAATTTGATAAAAAGTTCAGATCAATACTTTGGCATAATGATATTGAAGAAAATAATATCATTTAAGAAGAAATAATATCCCTTACCTCAGCAAAAACAGTACTTCTAGTTGAAACACCGGATATAGGTTATGACTTGAACTTGCACCGTATAGCAATACTCAAAGTATTAGAATACTCACAAGAATACGCTCACTAATGTAGAGAGAGAAAGAGAGAGAAACTTGTGTTTCTGGTGTGATTTTTAATTCTAACCTAAGCACCCTATTTATAGAAAAATGCTTAGAACACCAAAGCAGAAAATTGAATATAATATTAATATAATTATACAAATTTTCCTTAGCCCACCTTTGGTCAAAAACACCAGCCACACATGTTAATGATGTCCAACAAAATACAAAAAATGTTTTTCTTCAAACTAATAAATAAAACTTCCAAAAATCAATTATTTCGGAACTTCAGAACTTCAATAATTCATAATAAATAGCCCTTTTATCAGAAAATTCGAATCTCGCGAGTTTTTATAGAAATTCAATTCTCTACAACTTTGCAGAAGAAAGTTTTTCCAAATTCCAAACAGAAATTGACCGAAATCCACAAACGGCGATTTTACAGTCAATAATAAATTTTCGGTCAAGAATTGTGTCCACCAACACACAAAATATGTGTTAATCATTTAATCCAACAAAAATACTCTTCTCCTCATATACTCATATATCCCACATTCATTGTAAAAATACCACCATCAATATATTATTAAAATAATATATTTAAATGAATTATTTTATCAGAAAAAGATAAAATATTAATTTTTAACAATTGTCACATTAAAATATTTCTCCATCTATATCCACATAAATTAATATTTTCCTCATCATATAAATCAATAATTAATTATACACAAATAATATTACAGAATCACAGTACTAGCAACCAGGCCGTTCCCAGGAAAGAGGGGGCTTTCCAATAAGGATCTCTCCTTACTGACGCGCAATTAGATGACCAAACCTCTCCTTAGACAGAACTTTCTAGATATTGCCAATAATGTTATCTAATAATATTATTCAGATAATATGAATTATTGTTCCGATAATAGAAAATACTGTGTAGTGACAATTATTAAAACAACAGTAATATAAAATATCAACGCAGCAATTATTGAATCAATAAAAAACAATATTGAACAGTAATTACTGTAACAATTATTGAGTAGTGCCTTCTTATGTAAGAATCAATAATTGGTGCAATACCGTGTGCTACTGGCTAAATGTGCAACAACGCGTATTACTGTGTTTAACCACCGGGTATTCCAACAGTATTAACGGTAACAACTACGCCGTTATTTATAAACAACTTATTTTTGTCGTTTTCTTCATCCAATCGCTTTCCGTTATGGGGCTCACACAAGGCTGCGCCGTCGTACGAATATTCCCCGACAACAAGAATATTCCACGACCAAACAAATATTCCCCGACAACAATGAATATTTTAGGACCACTTGCTTATTTGAAATATTTGCGCATTTTACCCATAACTAACCACATTAATCAAATCAACCCTTACTATTTCAAAATAATAAATAGAGGAATTTAAATTTCATTTATTAATAATTTGGGGTCTTACAACCTCCCCTCCTTATGAAATTTCGTCCTCGAAATTAACATACGTACCTGGTGTTTTGAAAAGATGAGGATACCTCGCTTTCATTTCCGTTTCCAACTCCCAGGTCATTTCCTCAATAGCATGATTTCTCCACAAAACTTTAACTTGTGGTATGACCTTCGTGCGTAGGACATGCCTTTCCTTCTTATCCATGATCTTGACAGGTACCTCCTCGTACGTTAAGTCTTCAGCTATCTCGTCCGATTCTAACTCAATAACATGGTTCGGGTCTTTCACATATTTACGAAGCACAAATATATGAAAAACATTATGAACACGAGACATACTTGGAGGTAACGCGAGTCTATAGGCCACATTTCCTACTCGGTCAAGAATCTAAAATGGACCAATAAATCGTGGATTGAGCTTTCCTCTCTTTCCAAATCTTGTAACTCCTTTCCATGGAGCTACACGTAATAATACATGATCCCCAATGTCAAATTCCACGTCCTTTCGATGAAGATCCGCATAACTCTTTTGTCGATCCTGTGCCGTTTGTATACATTGTCGAATCATTTGGATCTTCTCTGTAGTCATTCGTACCAACTCTGGTCCCAACAACGTTGCTTCTCCCACCTCATCCCAACATACTGAAGAGCGACACTTTCATCCATACAATGCTTCAAAGGGAGCCACACCTATACTTGCCTGATAACTGTTGTTGTAGGAGAATTCCACCAATGGTAGGTACTTATCCCAACTCCCTTTGAGATCTAGGACACAAAGTCTTAATAGATCTTCAAAAGTTTGAATAGTCCTCTCTGATTATCCATTCGTTTGAGGATGGTATGCCAACTGAATCGTAAATCCGTACCCATAGCTTTCTGCAAGCTACCCAAAATCGTGAAGTGAATCTTGGGTCACGATCCGAAACTATGGATACTGGCATGCCATGCAACCTCACAATCTCATTCACGTACATACTAGCAAGACGTTCAAGGAAATAAGTCTCCCGTATCGGAAAGAAATGAGCAGACTTGGTTAATCTATCAACTATAACCCAAATAGCATTTATGCCTTGAAAACCTTGGGAAGACCCGTAACAAAATCCATGGTAATGTGTTCCCACTTCTATTTCGGAATCTCAAGTGGTTGCAATGGACCCTTTGGTACTTGATGATCCGCCTTTACACGTTGACAAGTTAAACACCTCGAGATAAACTTTGCAATCTCTCTCTTCATATTGTTCTACCAAAATGTATGTCGAAGATCACGATACATTTTAGTACTTCCAGGATGGATTGCAAATGGTGTGTTGTGTGCCTCCATCATTATTCTATGCTTCAAGTCAAAATCGTTAGGAACACAAAGTCTGGAGTTGACTCGAAGTATTCCTTCTTCATCGATTCTTGCTTCTGGAATAGCACATTCTTGCACTTTCTTCTTCATACGCATCAGCTCCATGTCCGTAGCTTGAGCAACTTTAACTTTATCGATTAAAGTCGGTTCTACGCGTATACTTGACATTATTACACTCGTTCTTGCATATGATCTTCTACTCAATGCGTCAGCTACCACGTTTGCTTTTCTAGGATGGTATTGGATGGTATGATCGAAATCTTTCAACAGCTCGAGCCAACGTCGGTGTCGCATGTTGGAAGCTCTTCTCGCATTCCTCGGTCCATTCGAAATTTGTATCTTTTCGAGTCAGCTGAGTTAATGGAGTAGCGATTCGAGAAAATTCTTTTACGAATCTCCGATAATAACCAGAAAGCAACGTATTTCGATTACTAACTTAGGTTGCTCTCAACTGTGACTCATATCCCAATCTTGGATATCACGTCACAATGGCACCTATCAGTTACTACCATACGAATATGGCATCCCCTACGGAGAGTTTGGCTTCAGTGCATTCCACAAAGGAAGTCACCAGATAGAGGCTCGGGTACAAACTTCTACAGTTAGATTTTTAACTCCTGAAGTTCAATAGGAGCCATTCAATATGAGATTTTAGAAATGGGTTTTGTACCGGGTTCAAAGTCGATACAAAATTCAATATCACGCTTTGGGAGTAAGCCAAGAAATTCTTCAGGAAATACGTCAGGAAACAAACAACAGAAATATCACTCAAATCTGACGTATTTTTATTCAAGTCCATGACATGGATAAGAAAGCTTGACATCCATTTTTCAATAAATGAATGACTTTACGGCTTGATATGAAAGAGTTTGACTTCAATGGTTCGGTTGCTTGAATTTGAATAACATGTTGCTTAGGAATATGAAAACTAACAACCTTACAAAAGCAATCAATTTTGGCATGATGAGTAGTTAACCAATCAATTCCTAAAATCACATCAAAAGCAAGTATCTTTAAAGAGATAAGATCAACAGGTAATGTGATAGTGCCAACTTGGATCAAACAAGATTTATAAACAGTGAATGTGATGAAAATTTCTCCTAACAGAGTTTCAATAGATAAGTCAAAGTCTAATTTTCTCCGGAGTCAAGTTTAAACGTTGAACGCAAGCAAGAGAGATAAAAGAATGGGTAGAACCGGTATCTAATAAGGTATAAACTTCGCAAGAATTTATAATTAACTAACCCGTGCTAACTTCGTTCGGGTTCATCGCATTCTGACCAGTCACGAAAAACGCTTTTCCAGGAACCGTAGACTTTGACTTTTCTGGGACAGCCTTTTGAGTCACCGTCCCCACTGAACTTGGTTTCGCTATCATACAATCTCGAGCGATATGTCCTTCCTTTCCACAGTTATAACATACCTTAAACTGTTGTGGACATTTTGGGCTGATATGTCCTTCCTTTCCGCACTTATAGCATATGACCGTGGTCGTTCACCTCCCTTGGAACCAGTTGCTGCTGGTGCTGACATCTTCGTATTATCAATGTTGAATCTCCTCATTTTAAAATCTCCTCC
>CM029016.1:186971586-187221128 GCA_016801055.1 Panax notoginseng | reverse complement strand
AATTTTTTAGGCATAATTATTGGTATAGAATCATGTTTTTGGGAGAAATTACTACATCAATTCACGAACTAGAAAAAATTAAATTCTAGAGTTTGGCGCCGCAGCGCCTGATTGCAGTACAATCATGGCACTGCAGCACAAAGTTTCGTGTTTTTGATACTGATGAACGTGGCACCGCAGCTCCTGATGCTAGTTCATTAGCAGCGCCGTACGTAGCGCCACTCTCCAAAAATAAATATATATTTTTTTATTTTGAATTTTATTAAGATTGTGATATTAGTGCTTCGCACATGTCATCATTTTCATAACGGTGAGACACGTTGTATGTGAATGTATGTTGTGCGGTCCCTTCACTAGGAGGCTATCCTGTCGGTGTTTGATTACTGGACACGTAGGAAGACGAATTCCCAACGAGGCTCAGGAAAGGCACCACCCAAATGCGCTCCAGTTGAGAGACCGGATTAACTTCTCGTTGCGATGATTTGGGAACCTTCATGCCAAAAAGCCCGCGAGAGTAACCTAAGATAGGTCAGCCTCTGATAAAGCCTCTGAAAACCAACACGGAGGAAAGTCTCTTCATGCTTTCTATTTTAAAATTACTTGTAAAGTCAATTACTTATAATTTATATTCCATATTCATCTCCATGTAATGAGAAAATATGAAGAAATATATGTGCATATACATATTTAAATTAACATGTTATCCTGTATTACGAACAGCTAACATCCGTTTTGCAGGACAAAATTCCTAAAACGGACACATCACATAACATGTTAACATTTACACCCTCCCTAAAACTAAACTATGCTAGTTTTGTCGCAGGGAAGCATTCGGACCTATTACCCGGTCAAAGTCCAAAAAAGGCCGCAGGCCTACAGCTAATCATGTCTTCATCTGACCAGTCTAATCCAGTTTCTCATAAGAAATTTGATGGATTAAGTAAACAAATTACAGATTGGTTGTTCTGCTTAAATAACTACACTATTCTACGCAGGGTCCAAAAATACCCGTACATGCTAAATCCTTTACACAAGGAGGAATTCAAGGTTCTGATAAAGCCATTAAAATACCTGAACTGCAGTTGGATACAACCAACAAAAGTTATGATGCCGCCCATCTCAAAGGAGATCCAAACACCGGTGGCATCAAAAAGAAAGTTCTTCAAATGAAAGAAACCCTTCGCGCTATCAAAGGAATTGGAGCAAACGGGAGTGTTTCATATGCTGGACCTTTGTATATTCCCTGGTGTTTATTATCCAGAAAGGTTTTAAAACTCCTGACTTCGAAAAGTATGATGGGTTAGGAGATCCTTACACACATTTGAAGGTGTTTATCGGAGAACTTGGATCTTATGCAGAGGACGAGAAGCTCAGAATGCAGCTATTCCAAAAGAGTCTGACTAGGGAAGCCCGTTCGTGGTATACTAGATTAGACAACTCAAAGATCCATAGCTGGGAAGAGCTAGCTCACGCCTTCCTCATACAATACAACTTCCAGTCTTAAATGGCTCCTGACCGGTATCAGATTACCAAGGTCAAGAAACAGTCCAATGAGTCTTTTAGAGAATATGCTCAAATGTGGAGGCGTCTTGCTGCTCAAGTAACTCCTTCTATGACAGAGTCAGAGATGGTCATGACCTTTATCGATATACAAGAAGCTCCTTTCTATGAGAGAGTCTTAGCTGGCATCGGTAAACCATTTTCTGAAATGATCAAACATGGGGAGATGGCTGAGATGGGATTGAAGTCAAGAAATGTTCAAGACCTAGCTGCCCTTAAAGCTGTTGCTGAGCACATCCAATTCGGAAATTATGGAAACAACCCCCGGAAGGTCCATAAAAAGAAAGAGGAGGATGTTTCCTGATACTACAGGGTCAAAATGGCAATCAGACCATGCCTATCCAGAGGAGAAATTACACTCCCATTCAAGCATAGTCTTCAAACCCTCCAATACCAAAAGGTGGAAAAGTCAAACTCCTCGAGTGTTCTCACCCTTAGGGGACTCTCTCGAGAATATTCTCACTTTTCTGACCACGCAGAAGAAAATCACGCATCTTCTTCCACCATCCAGCCCTAATGTAGGGGTTTTAATGCTGCTCAGAAATGTGCTTATCATGCCGGGGCACTTGGACATGATACTCAAGATTGTTGGGCCTTGAAACACAAGATCCAAGATTTGATAGACAACGGGGAGATTGTGGTCACCAAACCGGATCAACCTCATGTTCAAGACAACCCTCTTCCTTCAACACAAAGAAGAAGAGGTTAACATGATCAATTGGAGCAATGGACAGAGTTCCGATTTCAGTGGCGAGTCATCTCAAACCATCAAAGATGGTGTTGACAAGTGGGATTATGCCAAGTTCAAGTTCGCAATGGAACGAAAGATAAAAGCTCTTTGCAAACAAATTGAGCAATTGGCAGAACTGGTGACCTACCAGCATCAAGTTACATGCCAGTTAGTAAGCCAGGAGCATTCTAGTCTCCTTCCTTTTGTCATGAATATTCCCTCGTCACCTCCAGAAAAGAGAAACGATGAAGGACAAAGTGGCAAAGAGAACGAATGCCAAAGCTCGTCGGGATTTTGCCAACAGAAGGGAATTTATATATCTGGGCCAACCCATGGAGGAAATCCTTTAGATGCTAATCAATGAAGGAAGGATTAATTCCCTTCTACCTCCAATCAATCCCTGTTCAGGATGGTACAATTCTGATGGAGTATGTCAATATCACTCCCATTATCGCGGTCACAGCACAGAAGAATGCTGGGCACTCCGCCACCTTATCCAGAATCTCATTGATAGCGGTGTCCTACAACTAGTAGATGATGATACTGTGCTATGTGGTAGTGAGAATACATGTCCTACTAAATAGAAGGGATTGGTAGCAGTTATCTCCACTGAGCCTGATGGCATTGTCAAGCCACTCACTATACCAATAATTCAACTCAGAGGAAGCAACAATCCTTTGAAAGTGGCCGCTCCCGAGCCAATCAATTTACCATGCAGAGCACAATATCCTATTGTTAGCTTGCACACAGTTCCGTGGAATTATGAAGAAGGTGAAGGATCCACCTCGCATACAACTGCTACAGTATCGAAGGAGAATCCACTGTATCTTCCCCAACGGGTGATGAAGTCTACCACCAAATCAAAGGGGAAAATTCCCATGGAGAAGATTGAAAAATTCCTCCGTGCTATGGGTCATAGTGAAGCCAAGGTGGTTTTAAGCTTAAGAGAAGCTTCACATCAAATCTCAATATTAGACTTAGTCTTAACTTTCGAAGATCACAGGAAGATCCTACTAAAGGTCTTGGAAGAAGCCTACTTGCCAAAATCAGTGGATGTGGAAAAATTTCAACATCTGGCTGATCACATTTTTTAACAACAATGTGATCTCTTTCACTGATGATGACATACCGCCCGAAAGGGACCGGTCATTGCAAGCCGTTACACATTGCGGTTTTTATCCTCCGGATATATGCTCGCTGGAGTCTTAGTAGGATGGAGGTTCGTCTCTGAATATCTGTCCTTATGCTACGTTACTGAAGATGAACGTCAATCTCAACCGAATCCGAAGTAGCCATACGATCATCAAAGCTTTTGATGGATCCCGCTGGAATTCAATCGGAGAGATTGAGTTGCCAATTGAGATTAATCCTCATACATTTTGCGTATCTTTTCACGTGCTAAAAATAGATACAGGATACAACCTACTTCTAGGGAGACCGTGGATTCATATGGCTAGGGCATTCCCTCCACTCTTCATCAGCAACTGAAATACATTATCAATAATAGCCTAGTTACAGTCAACGTTGAGCCGGAATGCCCTCAATAGGGTGACATACTGTTCATCAGTTTCAATTTCGATGTTGAGCCGGTAGTTTCCCACACTTTGGAAGTGAGCACCCTCAATATCATGCCATTGGGACACCATTTCCCATACCCAAGATTTCTGCCGAAGTAATGGCAGCTACTCAAGAAATGATGTCATTGGGACGCTAGCCGGGCCAAGGCCTGGGAAAAAATCATCAGGGTATTAAGCACCCTATCCAAATGTCTAGTCAAACTGGGACAGTCGGACTAGGCTATTCTGCCAATTCCAGGTACAGGAATCCACATAAACATAAGCAGATTCCTTCCACCTCAGCCGCGCGGCTATTATTTACACCTGTACATCCAGAGTCTCACAATCTCCGATAAAGGTGTCAGCCAACGTAATGGCTATGTTATTTCCTAAATCGATACCGGTAAAGGAGAAGGAAGTCTTTGTTCCCGATCCCAAGTGGGAAGAAGAAGAGGAACGGAGAATTAAACAAGACATCGTCAGAATGATGTCAGGTGTACGCATCATTATCCATGATAAACATACAAATAGATGTACCCCAGACGATAATTGCCCAGATGTAATGGTCATCATTCGGGAGAAGGAGGACGATGACAGCCCCTCCATCTTTGCAGTCCCCCTGGACTTTGCCCTTGCTAATTGGAGCAGCACTCCTTGCATTGGTCGACAAGGGTAAAATGGGCAGGACTTCTTTCTGCCCTGTAGATATCATAGCTGCTTACTTTTCTGTACAGTATTAGCAGTTGTTTTGTTCGTACATGCTAACACTGTGTATGATTAAATAGTTTCATATATATTTAGTGAAAGCATATTTTGTTTCAGAACTCTGAACTTAGATGTGCCTGTACTTGCTGATAAGATGCCTCTGCTCCACAAGGATTGTAACTTTGATGAAAAGTTGGACTCAGACTTGCTGGAAATACAAAAGGACATTGAGGTGCCTCCGGAGATCAAAGAATGGGTCAAAGACAAACCTAAACCCAACCTTGATCAAACCACCTCCTTCAATCTTGGAACCTTAGAAAACCCTAAGTTAATCCAGATTGGTTCAGACCTTACCCCAAACTAACGGAATGATTGGTTACGCCACTAACCCAATTCCAGGATGTGTTTGCATGGTCTCGTGAAGATATGGTAGGTTTGTCCACTGACATTGTTCTTCATCGCCTTCCCATTAAAGAAGGATTCAAGCCAGTCAAGCAGAAACTCAGGCGATTGAAACCTAAGTGGAGTTTAAAGGTGAAAGAAGAAATTGTGAAACAATTTTAAGCTAGTATTATCATAGTGTCCACATATCCTGAATGGATATCCAACATCGTGCCCGTGCCTAAGCCTGGAGGAAAGGTGCGAGTCTGTGTGGATTATCGGGATCTGAACAAAGCTTGCCTTAAAGATAGCTTTCCCATGCCTTTTATCCACATTCTCATTGACAATACTGCTCAATACGGCATGTACTCCTTCGCCGATTGCTTTGCGGGGTACCATCAGATCATGGTTGTTGAAGAGGATCGTGAGAAAACTGCTTTCATCACGCCTTGGGGAACCTTTTGCTATAGACGGTTGTCATTCGGTCTTATCAATGCCGGAGCTACCTATCAGCGAGCTATGATGACTCTTTTCCATGACTTAATGCACAAAGAGATAGAGATCTACGTGGATGACATCATCGTCAAGTCCCGGAAGGAGGAGGACCACTTAGACCATCTCAAAAAGCTATTCAACAGGTTATGTAAGTACAACTTGAAGTTGAATCCAGCCAAGTGCGCCTTTGGTGTTAAATCAGGCAAGTTGCTAGGATTTCTAGTCAGCCATAAAGGAATCGAGCTGGATCCCACCAAAATCCAGGCCATTACGGAAATGTCCATTCCTCATACAGAGAAGGAAATACGGGGGTTTTTGGGAAGAGTCAACTTCATTAGTAGATTCATTTCTCAACTCACAGCAACCTGTGAGCCTATCTTCAATCTGTTAAGGAAGAACTCCTCCATGAAATGGAATGATGAGTGCCAGAAGGCCTTCCTTACCATCAAATAGCAGCTAGTCAAAGTTCCTATTTTGGTACCACCCAGGGATGATGTTCCCCTGTTCATGTACCTGTCCATAAGTGACAATGTTATGGGATGCATGTTGGGTCAGAAAGACGATAGAGGCTGAGAACGAGTTATCTATTACCTCAGCAAGAAATTCAGCATCAATGAACACAAGTACACTCTGATTAAGAAGACTTGTTGTGCTTTAGCATGGGCTACCATGAGGTTACAACATTACCTCCATGGGCATACAACCCAACTCATATCCCGCGTGGATCCTCTAAATTATGTGTTCAGTAAACCCATACTGAATTGTCAGATGTCCAGATGGCAGTTGATTCTGCAACAATTTGACATTGTTTACGTGACTCAAAAGTCCATTAAAGGTCAAGGAATTGCGGATCAACTGGCCGCCGCTCCTTCAGGGGATTTCAAACCCTTGGAGACATACTTCCCCGATGAAGGGGTAATGACAATTCAACAACACCATCAGTACGACACACGCCAAACATGGAAGATGTATTTCGATGGAGCTGTTAATATGGAAGGTTCTGGAGCTGGAGCAGTTCTAGTATCTGGTACGGGGGAGCAGTATCTCGTCGTCGCCAAATTGTATTTTGTTAGCACCAACAACACAGCTGAGTATGAAGGCTGTATCATGGGACTAAAACTGGCCCGTTCAATGGGTATCAGGCGTATAACTGTCTTTGGTGATTCAGAGTTGGTAATCAAACAATCCACGGGAATCTATCAAACCAAAGAGCTACGTTTGCTGCCTTACCATCGGCAAGTTTTACAGATGGCTTCAGAGTTCGAAGGGATCTCCTTTCTGCACATTCCTCGTAATAGGAATGACTTCGCAGGCGCATTAGCAACTTTGGCCTCCTTGATTCACATACCTGACAAGGAACACATGTCAAGCGTCACATTTGCCCTGCAAAAGGCGCCAGCCTATGGAAATTGTGTTGGAGAAGTATCGGATGAACTACCTCCCATCTAACAACCTTGGTATCAGCATATCAAGGAGTACTTGCGAGATGGATCTAAACCTACTGAGGCGAGCCTGACGGAGCAAAGGCGGATTCATCGACTTGCTATGAAATTCTACCTGAGAGGAGATGCACTCTACAAGAGAGATGCAGGAC
Organism: Panax notoginseng; assembly: GCA_016801055.1. Taxonomy (NCBI): domain Eukaryota; kingdom Viridiplantae; phylum Streptophyta; class Magnoliopsida; order Apiales; family Araliaceae; genus Panax; species Panax notoginseng. The sequence continues at coordinate 187,214,107 of CM029016.1, read as the reverse complement.
TAGGTCTCCTCAGATGCCTGGACAAGGATCAAGCTCAGAGACTCATGATGAAATCCATGGTGGAGTATGTGGCCTACACATGAGTGGCCCCCTCCTTGTTAAGAAGATCCTCAAGACATGACATTATTGGCTATCTCTCAAAGCTGACTGCAATGACCACGTCAAGAGATGTTATCAATGCCAAATTTATGGAAATGCTTTCCACGCCCCTCCACGAGAACTCCACAATATGAGTTCGCCTTGGCCCTTCTCAATGTGGGGAATAGACGTGATCGGGCCCATCGAGCCCAAAGCCAGTAATGGACATCGATTCATCTTCACCATGATCAACTACTTTACCAAATGGGTAGAAGCAGCCTCCTTCCCCAGGGTTACCAAAGAAGTCGTCATTGCTTTCATCAGAAACAATGTCATTTGTCGATACGGACAACCCAAGGTCATTGTATCAGACAATGCTAAGAACCTCAACAATAAAATGATGGAGGAACTATGCAGTAAATTCCACATCAAACACCTTAACTCCGTCATCTACCGTCCAAAGATGAATGGTGCTGTTGAGGCGGCTAACAAAAACATTAAGAAGATTATGCAAAAGATGTCCGCCAACCACAGAGGATGGCCTGACTTATTGCCTCTTACTCTGTTAGCCTACAGAACATCAATGCGCACTTCAACTGGGGCAACCCCCTATGCATTAACCTATGGGATGGAAGCAGTATTCCCCATAGAAGTAGAAATGGAATCCCTCAGAGTGTTGATGGACGCTCAGCTGGATGAAGATCAATGGGTACAAGACAGGTATCACCAATTGTCTCTAATAGATGAAAGGCGAACCGCAGCTATCTTCCATGGTTAATTATATCAACAAAGGATCGCCAGATCCTACAACAGAAAAGTCCGACTATGGCAGTTTAAACAATATGACTTGGTTTTGAAGAAGATCCTCGACAACCAAGATTAATCTAAGAGAAAATTCGCTCCTAACTGGGAAGGCCCCTTTATTGTCAAGGAGGTATTGACAGGAGGTGCTCTCAGATTGCAGGAAATGGACGGCAATGAATTTCCATAGCTTATCAACTCAGACACCGTGAAACGGTACTATGTCTGAAACTACCATCAAGCAAGCATCCTAGTATTGGATCATTAGATCACCAGTCAATCTGGTTCTTTAACCCTTCACCACATACAACTCTTTTCCACACTTTTCCCCTCAGGAAAACATACTCTTCAAGCCAGCAGCCTGGCTTCACTGCGCTCATCCAACTTAAGTCATCCCACTACGGATTGAACCTCTCGCGTTTGCAGTTTGGCTACCCATATATGGGATCAAACTTCTCGTACTTGCAGTTTGTCCTCAACCGAGGATCAAACTTTCTCTTCCCCGCAGTCTATCTTGCACATGGGATTAAACTTTCTTCCCCACAGTTTAACCTGTACATGGGATTAATCTTTCTTCCCCACAGTTTATCCTGCACATGGGATCACGCTTTTTTAACTCGTCCTGAGGGGGGAACTACGTCGACCTGATCTCCTTGATACATGGGAGTACGTAGGCAACCATATTCTATATGGCCCGGTCTCAATAAACAAAAAACAACAAAAACATTCCTACCCTTTTCTACAAAAATAAAAACCACAAAAACACTTCTACAACCTTCTTCATCAATAAAGCTTCTACACCCATCTGCCTTTCATAAACAGAGTTGAACCTCTTACACCAGGTTCGAACTACGCAGACCTGGTCTCCTCTTCAATAGGAGTACATAGGCAGTCATTCATGGTTCGGTCTAACTCCCTACCAAAACACAAATACTTGTCAACGGTATTGGGATCAAACTTCAATCCATCACATTTCATTGGCTTCAAACCAAAGGGATGGAATTACCTAAACTCCTCCCAAATAGGAGATTCGGCGACCATCTAAGTTGCGGTTGTTCCTTAAAAAGCAACACCAATCCATAAGAGATGGAATTAACTAGGCTCCTCCTAAATAGGAGTACTGGCGACCATCTGTGGTGCGGTCAATCTCAGAGAAGAAAGCCACACTCCTCTCCACATTTCCATACAGAAACCAGTCCCAAGACACCAAAGATGGTAGGGATACACATAAATCCATGATCTATTCTGAACTATCCAAAGACAATTCAATTTCCATCCAGCAAGGAGAAATTTAGAATACATCAAGAGCACAAGCCCTAAAGAAGTAGGCAAATATCAAGCAAGTATCAGAGCATATCTAAAAGGGAAGTGATCAAAAATATATTTCCCTGCTATATATAATACTGTTTGATATACACAATGTAAACTGTACATGACAAAATGGCTAAGCTAGTATGTGCAGGAAAATACAAGCCCATCTACAAATCGGTGTATGTACGAGCTAACAAGCCTAACATGGCATCCCTCTCTGAAGAAGGAGGCAAAGCTGTGGTCTCTTGTACGAGGATATCCACACGACCCAACAGATCTGCAGCCATCTGTATGGTAACCATATGCTCATCAATAAATGTGCTCATCTCGGCAAGCATGCCAGTGGTAAGGGACCTCATTGTAGTACTGTCTGTAACGGCTGCATCCCGGGCAGATATGACACTATCCCACTCAACAACAGCTATATCACTACGAGCTAATGCCTCGTCTCTCTCTAATAGAGTTGCGTCTCTCCCATCCAGGGCACTCAACATCAGGGCTCTAGCCTGATCCCTCTCAAAGGTCATCAGATGAAGACTACGCTTAAAATACTATGCTGGATGCTGAATCACGATAGTGCTAGTACTGGGAGAATCTAAAGGAGATGCTGGCAACCCAGTAGATGGCTCCTCCTCGGTGTGAGAATCAATATCCTCCATGGGCTCTCCACCATCTGAATCAATACTCGGCAATGTGGATACCACCGCTCTGTCTCCATCCATGCGGAACACTCTGCAGAATAACCTGGATGACTAATAGAGAAAGAAGCTATCTCGCACTAATCCCAACATACATACACAGGGGATCGGTCCTCTGCAGAAAGATAGCGAGAAGCTAAACGCTGGCCCAACGCCCCCTCGAAAGGATGAAAATCCTGAAACTGGTCAAACTGCGACATCACGACCAGTGGATGGTAAGTAGTCATGCCCCTCAAACCAGCCAGAGGGATGTAATCCATGCCCGAAGCATGAGCAATAAATTTATAAGGTGAGCTGAGCCCTGAGCACGGTAATATATTAAACGAGTCTACCACATCAGCTAAGAAAGCGAACCAAGATGCAGCATTTGTACACTCTGCAGGCTGAAATGAATATGACATGGCTATATCATGGGTGAAGCAATACCCATGCCGTCTGAAAGTGCCCATCGGTCTCAGATGTGACATAAACCACACGTATAGCATGATCGAACTGCCCGTAAATACTCCTGTTGGATAAGTGCAGCAGTATGTAGCTGACCTCAATGTCTCGGCTATAATCATCGGTATGATGGTATGACCCTCCCTAAGAGCTCTCATTGCCATGATAACTCCTATGTCCAACTCATCCATATACCGTGGCATGTAGACATATGATAGTACGCACAATAACAGTACCTCAACCCTGGCCAGACCCTAATGAGCCTCCGATGTGGTGAAATCCTCGGAATATCATCTATAACTATCCTCAGAGCCAAATTTGTCAAACAGAAAACGCTGGGATATAACGTGGCCAGATGTAAGCTCATCCTGCACTACCCTACGCCTCAATCCAGTGAGGGTTATGAACCGTCGACTCATGTCCCCCAAAGCCATATGCACGTAAGGTCTGTCCAGTGACAGCATCGTCAACCGTGCATACTCCTCCAGAGTGGGAGTCAACTCCTGGATCCCAAATCGAAAAACCTGTCTCTCGGTATCCAGTGCTCCAACATGCCCTCCACGAATCCTGTGGGAACCTAAAACATCAAAAGCGTCATGGTATGCTATAATAGCTGATGAATGGTCACCCCATCTGAGGGTGACATACTATCATACCAATATCTCAGACGGGATACCACCAATAATGGCGGGGTGTGATCTATGCGGCTGACTGTCGAAGAAGACATCTGTGCGGGCCGTATCATAATATCATCCAGGGATCAATGCTGAATATCTCTGGACATACATACATGCATAACATGATACATGCATAACAGATAATAGATGGCAATATGATAGAGGGAATGGAAAAACTGTACATACATTCCTAAGTATATCATCATCTAATACATCATCTCTGTACAACTAAAAATACAGGGAAATGGGGCACAGATGCCCTACGACTAACAGAGGCCTATCAAAAGAGATAACGAGAATACACATCAGAAGAAGACAATGGTGTCAATATCTACATCATCAATCATGTCCACCTAATGTAACTCCTCCTGAGTCACTGGATCTCTATCAATAGGGATGTCAGGACTATACAAAGGAGGATCGGCGCCGACAAAACCAAATGGGTTATCTGAGGGGCCAGCTCTTGAGCTGGAAGGATCAAAGGAATTTGCCTCTACCGGATCTCTGCCCAAATGCCGGATAAAGATATGTGCCTGGTCCAGTCGCCAGGTCAAGCTGTCAATCTGTGTCACATGAGTCAGATCTCGGACACAGGCTAGCCAATCCGTCATCATCACGGATCCTGGAACCATGTCCCCCATAAACTGAGTGGCGCGGGTCTGGGCTCCAATGGTACGAGGGATCCACCAATGCTGGAATACACCCTGAGTGCAAGGACCCTCTGACAATGCAAAATCGTCAACACCCAACAATGGGATATCAATGACGGGTGACTGCGACACAGGCCAATAACACCTGGCAGGAGGCAAGATCGGATATGGATCTCTCCTGTGGTGCTCCTAATAGTACGCTCTCCTAAATAGAGCTCTCATCCTCCATCTGTGAAGAGAGGAACCCTACGGGTAGAAATTACATACTCGATACCAGTCGGGTATCCATCCTCAAATCCAACGGCCAAATGCTCCCCAGAATATGGAATCCATGTGATGACATCAGTTGTCAACAACTCCAACTGTAGGCGACAATGAGTGAAACCCTCAGCTATAGGGACCTCCGCCAGTATGGAATGATGCCATTGTCGTCCTCATGGGTAGGTATCCAACCCTAATACACTCACTGGACGTAACTATGGGAACCTCTCATAGGCCCAAAACTGCCAACACAAAGTCAAACATCTGCTGTCAGTTAACACTCTTAACCTATACATGGTAAATGACAAGAGAAATGCTTACCAACAGAAAAGGGTAAAATCCTAACCAAGCCTCGGTCAAACCCTGTGAGCGCATACGCATGCCCCTGAGGAAATAGGCAAAGGTGTAGGATCCCCAATCGTACTCTCCTATACGGTCCACATGACAAGTGGCGCTTATCAAAGCAAACGACACCGTGGAAGAGTTACCCCTAATGATCATAAGGAACAATCGCCGAAGAATGCGATCCCTGACTCTAACATCATCTGGCATGGGCTCGCTCAATAGCCCGTTCATAGCATCTACGCTCAAAGGACCTGCACGGACAGTCATGCCCTTGAACACCTACCCGGCGGGGCACACAACGCATGTTCTGCTGATATACACATCAGCAATGATAGAACACCTCCCCAGCGGGGGTCACAACGTATGTTCTGCTGATATACACATCAGCAATGATAGAACACCTCCCCAGCAGGGGTCACAACGTATGTTCTGCTGATATACACATCAGCAATGATAGAACACCTCCCCGGCGAGGGTTACAACGCATGTTCCGTTGACATACACATCAACGATGATCCAACGCAGATCCCCCACGGGGGGCTACAATGCATGTTTACCGTTGATACACATGTCAGTGAAGGTCAAGCAACCTTGACGTCAATTCAGCCGTTGGCAAGTAAACCCAACGTCGCATCAGAAGCTATTTGATGATTGCATCAGTTGATACACACATCAACAAAGTCCAAGAAACCTTGGTATTTATCCCTAACAGGGAGTTCATCCGTTGGTATACACGTCAACAGAGGATTAAATGAGGTTACAACGCGTGGTCAACCGTTGGTTCACACATCAACGAAGGTCAGGCAGCCCTGATAACATCTACTGTTGGCAGTAAATCCAACAGAACTTTGTTATGACCTGGCGATACAAACCAGGAAGATCAACATTATCAGATAGGATTGATGATGGAATATGTTATACACATCCTCAAACAGACAATTTTATCCCCACAGATCTCTTGTACACGAGAGGCACATCTTTGGAGTAAAGTCTGTATCCAGGATTAAGGACTTTGGTGATAGCCCCAACGTCAACATCCGGATAGGTTTAGATCACACCTCCAAGCTTGACACCATTACCATCACCGGTAGAAGCAACAAGGAGCTGGCAATCATCCCAAGCGTGTGGGAAAGCAATGCATATGCATCATATTGCTCCATATTGCATCGTGTTTATCTTGTTGCATTTCAAGTGTCTGGGATTCTTTATCCTATCCATGCCATTGCATTGCATGAATATGATAAAGAGGGACATCTGTAGACACTCAAAATTTTCTACACATCTGTTACTGACATTGCAGGAAGGCAGATTCGTCTTTTAGAGATAACCCTAGAAGATAGTTCACATCCAGTCTGGATACTACCGAAAGCTCAGCCTCAACCCCCAGAACACACACTGGGAGTAACAGCCTCAACCCCGAAACATACATCGGGAGTAACAGTTCCCAACCTCGGCGATGACACCGAGGCCTGCAGTTCCAATATCGAAACACACCGGAGAAGACCGATTCATCCCGGAGATAACCCCGAGATATTCCGTCTCAGTCCCAACACTGGGAATAGCAGATCCCAACCTTGGAGATAACCCTAAGGAAGGCAGTTGCAGTTTCGGAGATAACCCCAGAAATGCTTGTTTCAAATACAATCAACTTTAATCTCAGCGCTCATAACGAGATACTCAGTACCAACCTGGAGATAACACCGAGAGGATAGGCACACCTCAGAGATGACACTGAGGACCTTCAACACTTACAGCAGTCCAATCTCAGCGATAACTCTGAGCAACGTCTGCTTTATCAGCCCAACCGGCGATAACCCCGGTGAGAGGCAAAGTCGTCATCTCGCCATCATGATGCCACACCGTACCATCTCAACGCTTTGATACATACACAATGTCCCACAAGAGTCAAGGAAAACCAATCCCGAGTGACTATTATACAGGATAACGGATAGAATTTGAAGCTGAAGACCGGAGGGCATCGTCCCATCTTCATAACTTCGTACAACCTCTAATCCCATGTCATTGCGTAACTCTCAACAACAGCGGTCTGAAATAGGTCCTATATACCTCAGTCGGATGCCTGGATTACAATTCTAAAAGTTCGAGCGGACATCACGTTGTATACGTGCACGTACTTCGAGACGACGGGACTCGCGAAGCCCAAGGCACCCCGGGCAGCCTCTGGTACACCTACGGCTTAGCCGCAGGTACCTTCTATAAATAGAGGGCTTGGGGTGGCCATTTTGTAAGAGAAAAAGGCGAGGAAGCCCTGTCCAATTTGCTCTGTACACACCCCAAACTGAATGCTTTCTCATTTTAAACACTTATGAGCTCACATATAGCTACTTCTGTACCGGCGAAAGCCATTGTTTATCTACTTTAAAGATATAGAAGTCTTCTTTGGCAGCCCACTGTAAGCCTTCTCACACACTTTAAAGTCTTTCTCTGCATCTTTGCACACACCTTTCTTTACATTGAGAGTCGTGTTGAGTGTTTTTGCCCGGACTTCGATCCATGGTTTTATTTCAGTTTGTATATACATATATATATATGGACTAACATTATCGAGTTATGCCTCGATTGAGCGTAGACTTCGGTCTGGAGCATTTACTTGCTTTTGTATATATATACATTTATATATATGAACTGCGTGTCCAACTCTGTTCGATGAGCCTAGACTTCGGTCTGGAGCGTTTACTGCTTTAATATATATATATTTATATATATTAACTGTTGTCGGACTTTGTTTGATGAGCTTAGATTTTATATCTGGAGCGTTTATTTGCTTTAATATATATATATATATATATATATATATATATATATATATACACATATATAAGCGGTAAATACACCGGATATATATATTTATTATATATATCAACTGTTGTCGAACTCTGTTCAATGAGCCTAGATTTTATATCCGGTGTATTTACCGCTTATATATATATATATATATATATATATATAAATTTCGTCCCGCCTGGAGTTTACTCCGTGGCGGTTGATCGCTTTTACAGCTTTCTGTACATTTTGTCCCGCCTGGAGTTTCCTCCGTGGTGGTTGATTGTTTTTCTAGCTTTATTTACATTTCTGATCCCCCATGGAGGTGTTTCATGGCTGGTGATCATGTCTGTATATTTTTATATTTACAGCTTTTATATATATACCTGCTTACTGCATTTTATCAATTGCGGCATCATGTGAGCCTAGGAATCATGTGATCACAGGTTCAGTCCACCGAATCTAGATTCGGTTCCCGTGATGGACCTTTTCAGCTGTAAGCAGCTTGTAAAAATTATCTGTGATGTTTAGATCTGCTCAGATGGTTTTTATACCCACGAGGAGTTCAGCACCTTTTTTGTACATTATTTCCTTACAGATGCTTCGCATCTCGAAAATAAAAGCAATCAAGTCGAACATTTTAATAAAATAGAAGTGTAAAAGGTCTCAATTACTATTGAGCATCAGGGTTTGAAAAACCTCTTTTATAAAATTTCATTGCTATATCTTGTTTAAAACTGAATTTTTACACAAATTCAAACCCTGTGTATATAGGTGCGAACGAGGCCTCGCACTACTTCCAAATAACAGCACATTGACCCACACACATACACATTCATATAACAGTTAATTGAAAAGCGGCGGTCACCGTGATAACACGGATGTCGGGGGGTGCCTAACACCTTCCCTCCGCATAAGTAAGTCCCCGGACCCTAAATGAATCTCGGTTTTACAGACCCATTTAGCAGTGTCACATCACTGGGTCAATGTGCAACCCTTTTCTCGGTTGTGTTGGTACAACTAATTAAAAAACTAACTAGCAACTCTTATAGTCCAATCGTCGATATTACACATGTCGGACCTTTTTCACTTAGTTTTTCAAATAAATCTCACATAAAATGAGAACACAAAAAAACAGGTAATGAAAAGGGACAAATAAAAATCCCGACGTCGACAGGTTGTCGACGTCGGGATTTTTATTTGTCCACATAAAATGAGAACACAAAAAAATAGGTAACGAAAAGGGACAAATAAAAATCCCGATGTCGATAACCTGTCGATGTCGGGATTTTTATTTGTCCCTTTTCGTTACCTGTTTTTTGTGTTCTCATTTTATGTGAGATTTGTTTGAAAAAATAAGTGAAAAAGATCCGACATGTGTAATGTCGACAATTGGAGTATAAGAGTCGCCAGTTGATTTTTTAACTGGTTATACCAACACAACCGAGAAAAGGTTTGCACATTAACCCAATGATGTGACACTGCTAAACAGGTCTGTGAAACTGAGATTCATTTAGGGTCCGGGGACTTGCTTATGCGGAGGAAATGTGTTAGGCACCCCCCGACATCCGTGTTACCACGGTGACCGCCGCTTTTTAATAAATTGTTATATGAATGTGTGTGTGTGTGTTGGTCAATGTGCTGTTATTTGGAAGTAGTGCGGGGCCTCGTTCGCACCTATATACAAAGGGTTTGAATTTATATAAAAATTCATTTTTAAGCAAGATATGGCAGTGATGTTTTAAAAGAGATTTTTCAAACCCAATGCTCAATAGTAATTGAGACCTTTTACATTTCCATTTTATTCAAGATTCTGCTTTATTGATTTTATTTTCCAGATGCGAGGCATCTGTAAGAAAATAATGTACAAAGAAGGTGTTGAACTCCTCGTGGGTATGAAAACCATCTGAGGAGATCCAAACATCACAGATAATTTTTACAAGCTGCTTACAGCTGAAAAGGTCCATCACGGGAACCGAATCTAGATTCAGTGGACTGAACCTGTGATCACATGATTCCTAGGCTCACATGATGCCGCAATTGATAAAATGCAGTAAGTAGGTATATATATAAAAGCTGTAAATATATATATATATATATATATATATATATATATATATATATACAGACATGATCACCAGCCACGAAGCACCTCCATGGGGGATCAGAAATGTAAATAAAACTGTAAAAGCAATCAGCCACCACGGAGGAAACTCCAGGCGGGACAAAATGTATAAAAAGCTGTAAAAGCGATCATCCGCCATGGAGTAAACTCCAGGCGGAACGAAATTTATATATATATATATATATATATATATATATATATATATATTAAAGCAGTAAACGCTCCAGACCGAAGTCTAGGCTCATCGAACAGAGTTCGACACGCAGTTCATATATATAAATGAATATATATACAAAAGAAAGTAAATGCTCCAGACCGAAGTCTAGGCTCAATCGAGACATAACTCGATAATGTTAGTCCATATATATAATATATATATATATATATATATACAAACTGAAATAAAACCACGGACCGAAGTCCGGGCAAACACACCTAACACGTCTCTCAACATAAAGAAGGGTGGCAGATATAGTGTAAAATATTAATCGTAGTAAAGATATACATTCGTACACATTCATCATAAATATAAATGCAACATCCACATACTAGCATATAATAGTTTTGAAAAGCTTGTAATAGCGGCTTAAGTCCTCTTACTAGAGTCCCCAGCAGAGTCGCCACCTGTCGACATCGGGATTTTTATTTGTCCCTTTTCGTTACCTATTTTTTTGTGTTCTCATTTTATGTGAGATTTGTTTGAAAAAATAAGTAAAAAAGGTCCGACATGTGTAATGTCGACGATTGGACTATAAGAGTCGCCAGTTAGTTTTTTAACTAGTTGTACCAACACAATCGAGAAAAGGTTTGCAAATTGACCCAGTGATGTGACACTACTAAATTGGTTTGTGAAACTGAGATTCATTTAGGGTCCGTGGACTTGCTTATGCGGAGGGAAGGTGTTAGGCACCCCCCGACATCTGTGTTACCATGGTGACCGCCGCTTTTCAATAAAAAGTTATATGAATGTGTGTGTGTGGGGGGGGGGTCAATGTGCTGTTATTTGGAAGTAGTGCGAGGCATCGTTCGCACCTATATACACAGGGTTTGAATTTATATAAAAATTCATTTTTAAGCAAGATATGGCAGTGCTGTTTTAAAAGAGGTTTTTCAAACCCAATACTCAATAGTAATTGAGACCTTTTACACTCCCATTTTATTCAAGATTTGGTTTTATTGATTTTATTCTCCAGATGTGAGGCATCTGTAAGAAAATAGTGTACAAAAAAGGTGTTGAACTCCTCGTGGGTATGAAAATCATCTGAGGAGATCCAAACATCACATATAATTTTTACAAGCTGCTTACAGCTGAAAAGGTCCATCACAAGAATCGAATCTAGATTCAGTGAACTGAACCTGTGATCACATGATTCCTAGACTCACATGATGCCGCAATTGATAAAATACAGTAAGCAGGTATATATATAAAAGCTGTATATATATATATATATACAGACATGATCACCAGCCACGAATCACCTCCATGGGGGATCAGAAATGTAAATAAAACTATAAAAGCAATCAACCACCACGGAGGAAACTCCAGGCAGGACAAAATATACAGAAAGCTGTAAAAGCGATCAACCGTCACGAAGTAAACTCCAGGCGGGACGAAATTTATATATATATATATATATATATATATATATATATATATATATATATATATGTATATGTAAGCGGTAAACGCACCGGATGTAAAATTCAGGCTCATCGAACAGAGTTCGACAACAGTTGATATATATATATATATATATATATATATATATATATATATATATATAGACTAACATTATCGAGTTATGTCTCGATTGAGTAAGTAAACGCTCCAGACCGAAGTCTAGGCTCAATCGAGACATAACTCGATAATGTTAGTCTATATATATATATATATATATATATATATATAGGGAGCAGATCCTATCCGGACTCCCGCATTTTAAAAAAATGCGGGCCTTTTTTTTTTTTTTTTGCTTTTTTTTTTAAACAACTAAAAAAAATATTTAATATTTTATGGAATTAAAATTTTTTCATAATAAAGTGTTTTGGGCGTGATTTGGGTACGTATAACAAAACATGGTGGTACAGTCTGTGCAGACTGTACCACCATTTTTTGGTATAGGTATTCAAAACACGCCCAAAACACTTTATTATGGAAAAATTTCAATTCCATAAAATATTAAATTTTTTTTTAGTTGTTTTAAAAAATAAAAAGCAAAAAAAAAAAAAAGGTCCGTCTTTTACTAAAATCCGGGATCCCTGATAGGATCCTGGTTGTATATATATATATATATATATATATATATATATATATATATATATACAAACTAAAATAAAACTACGGACCGAAGTTCGGGCAAACACACGCAACACGACTCTCAACGTAAAGAAGGGTGTGTGCAAAGATTAAGAGAAAGGCTTTAAAGTGTGTGAGAATGCTTACAGTGGGCTGCCAAAGAAGACTTCTATATCTTTAAAGTAGATAAAAACTGGCTTCCATCGGTACAGAAGTAACTATATGTGAGCTCACAAGTGTTTAAAATGAGAAAGCACTCAGTTTGGGGTGTCTACAGAGCAAATTGGATAGGGCTTCCTCGCCTTTTTCTCTTGCAAAATGGCCACCCCAAGCCCTCTATTTATAGAGGGTTTCTACGGCTGGGCCGCAGGTGTACCAGAGGTTACCTGGGGTGCCCCAGGCTTCGCGGGTTCTGCCGTCTCGAAGTACGTACACGCATGCAACGTGATGTCCGCTCAAACTTTCAAAATTGCAATTCGGGCATCCGACTGAGGTATATAGGACCTATTTCGGACCGCCGTTGTCGAGAGTTACGCAATGACATGAGATTAGAGGTTGTACGAAGTCATGAAGATGGGACGATGCCCTCCGGTCTTCAGCTTCAAATTCTATCCGTTATCCTGCATAATAGCCACTCGGGATTGGTTTTCCTTGACTCTTATGGGACATTGTGTATGTATCGAGGCATTGAGACGGTACAGTGTGGCATCATGATGGCGAGATGACGACTTTGCCTCTCACCGGGGTTATCGCCGGTTGGGCTAATAAAGCAGACGTTGCTCAGAGTTATCGCTGAGATTGGACTGCTGCAAGTGTTGAAGGTCCTCAGTGTCATCTCTGAGGTGTGCCTGTCCTCCCGGTGTTATCTCCGGGTTGGTACTGAGTATCTCGTTGTGAGCACTGAGATTGAAGCTGATTGCATTTAAAACAAGTATTTTTGGGGTTATCTCCGGAACTACAACTGCCTTCCTTGGGGTTATCTCCAAGGTTGGGATCTGCTATTCCCAGTGTTGGGACTGAGACGGAACATCTCAGGGTTATCTCCGAGATGAATCGGTCTTCTCCGGTGTGTGTTCCGATATTGGAATTGTAGGCCTCGGTGTCATCGCCGAGGTTGGGAACTGTTACTCCCGGTGTGTGTTCCGGGGTTGAGGCTATTACTCCCAGTGTGTGTTCCGGGGTTGAGGCTAAGCTTCCGGTAGTATCCTAACTGGATATGAACTGTCTTCCAGGGTTATCTCTGAAAGACGAATATGCCTTTCTGCAATGTCATTAACAGGTGTGCAGAAAATTTCGAGTGTCTACAAAGATAAAAGGTTTATTTTAGTTCAAATTAAATTAAATATTTTTTCAGTAATTCTAAATTAAAAATAAAAGAGTTTATTTTGATTTGGAATTGGAATAAAATAAAGTTGTTTATTTTAATTGGAATTGTAACTCACGTTTGTTTAAATAAAAGAGTTTATTCAAAAGTTTTATTTTAATTGGAATTGGATTCCACGTTTGTTTGAATAAAAGAGTTTATTCAAAATTTTATTTTAATTAGAATTAGATTCCACATTTGTTTGAATAAAAGAGTTTATTCAAAAGTTTTATTTTAACTTGGAATTAGATTCCACGTACGTTTGAATAAAAGAGTTTATTCACATATGGAATATGATTCCATATTTCCTAGAATAAAGGAGTTTATTCACTTATGGAATAGGATTCCATGTTTCCTAAAATTAAAAGTGTTTAATTTTAATAAGGAATAAGATTCAACATATTTTATTTTTCTAATAATTTTAAGTTAAAATAAAAGAGTTTATTTTGAACTTGAAATTGGATTCCTTGTTAATTAAAATAAAAGAGTTTATTTTAATTTAGAATTTGACTAAAAATAAAGTAGTTTATTTTTATTCAAAATTGGATAAAAATAAAATAAAGAAATTTATTATGATTTTGATTAAAAATAAAGGAGTTTATTTTGTTTCAAAATTAGATTTTATGCTAATTAAAATTGTCCAATAAATCAATATCAATGTATATATTGAATGTTTATTATTCATAAAATGAATGTTATTTATTGATGCATATGTTGATGTGTATGATAATAAATAGGATTGATTATGGACTATTGACCAATGTGATTAGATTTTATTTTAGTTGGATGCATGAATGTATGAGTTTTATTAAATGGGGTCTGCGTACTTCGTCTTCTCTAATTTTTTCATAATATAAATTCTATCTCCCTCCTATGTACTTCCCCTTGACTGTTGATCAAGGTTTATATTTATTTTAAATAGTTTTGTAGTTGGAATAGTTAGAATTAATTTTGAAGAATTGGAGATCAAGGAGAAAGGAGCGCTTGAAGATCCGTTTGTAATGGAGCCCGTGTTTAAATGTAATAGTTATATTTAAATTTAATTCTTGTACCCTAGGTTTGACCTCTTGGTTCACTTGGTGGATCTAGTAAACCAAACTAGAATAAAGTCCACAATCAATCTGGGTAAAATATAGTATTCTATATGTGCATGCTTTCACTATATATATATATATATATATATATATATATATATATATATATATATATATATATATATATATATATATATATCGAACGTCACCTTCTAGCATGATAAAAAATAATAGAGTATCAATTAATTATTATAAGTTTGTTGTGTCACCACAAGGCTTATCTTAATTTTTTGAGATGTTAATTTTATCACATTTGATGCTTATAAAGAAAATTAAACAATGTTGTTTTGTTGTGTCACCACAAGGACAATGTTTTTCTTTTTTGAATATATGGAAGTGCTAGGTTGGACTTAACTTGGATAATTTTGATTCAAATGTGCCACCACTTGATCAAAATAATCTAAGAGGCAAAATAAAAGAAGTTACATGATGATGTAATTGACAAGAGTTGTCTACCTATTTATTTATATATAGTTTGTTGTGTCACCACAATGCTATATACATTTGAAATGAGATCCTTATTCTCACTAGTAAATCTTTAATTAGATTTTGTCGAACTATATAAGTGAGAGTAATATAGTTTGAAAAAAATAGTGGGAGATACCAATTTAAAACAAGACCTAATTTATTTTGGTAATTAATAAAAGAATGTATGCTAAAATGTTGTTAATTAAAAATTCATTCACAAAATTTTACAATGTCTAAATTACTATCACGGCGTGGCATATTAGATGCTAAATTAACAAGACTGAATTAAATGGATTGGTTAAGGAAATTGAGAATAGTTCTCACAGCTAAAAAGCTATCTTATGTCCTTAATACGTCTATCCTTGCAATGGTTGCAGACAATGCCTTTGAGGAATAGAATGCTACTTTTAGAAAGTGGCAAGATGATGCACAGTTAGCTCAATGCAACATGCTCGCATCCATGAGTAACGAGCTTCAGTGTCAGCATGAAACTATGGATGCTCCTACTATACTCCTGCACATCAAGTAGTTGATGATGAGGAAAATAGGACTGATAGATATCAAATATCTAAGGAGCTCTTCTGATCTAGAATGACCAATGATACTACAATACAGACAAAAGCCCTTAACATAATCAATTTGATTGAACAATTAGGACAACAGGTTTTATCATGGATGGAGAGTTGAGCCAAGATTTGATCTTGCAGTCACTCCGGACTCCTTCTCATAATTGTTGTGAATTTTTCATATGAACAAGCTAGATATCAAATTCGCTGATTTGCTTAACATGTTGAAAAAAAATGTTGAGAGTCACTTTCTAACCAAGAAATACCAAGTCTTACTGGTAGAGGCCAACAGATCTTCTGAAAAGAAGAACAATTCAAAGAAGGTAAATAGAAAGGAAAAAATAAAGGATAATAAGAACAAAACTGATACAGATAGTAAAGGAGTTTACTTCCACTACAATAAGCCAGGACACTGGAAAAAAGACTTCGAGAAACATCATGCAAAGTCTAACCAGAAGAAGCTTAGTGAAGTTTCGATTACAAATACAGTCTTGTTCATGATTAAAATAAATTTTTCTTTAAGTCAAGGTTCTACTTAGGTATTGGATACCGGCTTTGATTCTCATCAATATAGATTTATGAAGGGACCAAGCAGAAGTAGAAAGCTAAACAACGAATAAGAAATACTATATGTGGAAAATGAAACAATGGTTGTTGTATTAGCCATATGAACTAATAGTTTAGCATAGCCTACGGGTAATTTTATTAAGTCAATAAGTTGTTATTGTATTTCAGTTCTTGTTAAAACATTATTTCTATTTTGTTGTTGGATAACAAAATTTTTGGTATTATATTTAAAAACAATTGTTGTTCTATATATAATAATAATATTTTTATAGAACTAGAATATTACTTAATAGATTTAGTATACTTGACTTACGTGAAAATAATTTTGCATATTGAACAAATTAGTATAAGAAAAGGAGATGATCATTCAAAGAGTTGAATGTGTGTATTTGCTGAAATACAAGTGTAAATTATTTGAAAGGTTCAAAGAATTCAGAAGTGAAACAAATTAGCAAAGTATTAGGATTCTTTGATCTGATCAAGGAAGGAATACTTGTGTAATGAGTTTCTAGATCATCTCAAATAGTTTTCTCATAATGGACACCTCCTGATACGTAATAATTGATTGATGTATCTGAAAAGAAAAATTATACCTTGTTGGACATAGTGTTGTCCATAATAATTTTACCAACATTCCAGTATCCTTCTGAGGTCATGCCCTAGAATTGGTTGCATATCTACGGAAAAGGTAACCTCCAAATCCGGCCCCAAAGACTCTATAAGAGTTATGGACAGGGGTGATTCCTAATCTTAAGTATGTTAAGATAAGGGGTTATCCAACATATATGAAAAGGTTTCAAAGGGATAAGTTTGGGACAAAATTTGACAAGTACAGATTTGTGGGACATCCTAAAGTAAGTTTAGGATATATGTTCTATAATCCTACTTAGCAAAAGGTGTTTGTTGCGAAACACGCTACCTTCTAAGATAAAGATATTTATCATTGAAGGGGCTAGTGGGAGGATAATAGATCTTGAAGAGTTCAAGAACCACAAAGCACTATAAGTCAAATAAGAGGGACATGTAGATAGACCTATTGTACCACAACCGAATTGTAAATCTGGAATAGTACCGAAGATACCTAGGAGGTATGGATTCATCATAGAAGATGATAATGAGGTACGCGTCATAGAAGATGATGATCCAGTTACATACGATGAGGTAAAAGTTGTAGACACTCAGAGAAATGGATTGAAGCAAGCTTCTCAAAAATAGAACATTCGATTTGATGAGATAATCAAGAGTTGAATATTATCAAAAACAAGAATGAACCTAGTGTGTATAAAAGGGTCAGTGGAAGCGTCGTGACATTCATAGTATTATATGTTGATATACTATGGATAAGGAATGACATACCAATGCTACAATCAGTAAAGATAAAGTTGTCTAAACATTCCTCCACGAATGATTTGGGAAGAATATCATTATTAGGGATAAAAATTTATATAGATAGATTTAAAAGGATACTCGGCTTAGCCCAAGGAACGTATATTTATTTGATGCTAAAGTTATTTAGCATGGCAAACTCCAAGAGATATCTCATGTTGATGAGCCCTGGAGTGTATCTCTCTTAATAATCCCCATAGATTCCTGAAAAGAGAGATCGCGTGAGTAACAATCATGTATGCAATGAAATATACGAGACCTGATGTTGATCGATCACATTCTGGAGAAGATCACTGTAAGCTAGTGAAAAACATCTTAAAGTACTTAACCGACACTAAGGATGTGATTAAAATTTATAGTGGGTCTAAATTAAAACTAGAGGGCTTAACAAACTCAAGTTTTTCAGAAAGACCAAGACGACAGAAAATCCACTTTAAGGTAAAGTGTTACCTTGAAAGGTGGTGCAGTGAATTGGAAACGTTTTAAATAGCAAAGAGTTGCTAGTTTAGGGATAAAGACAAAGTATATAGTTATAAATGAAGCTGCAAGTTGATTGTTTGGATGAAAAGTTCATTACAGAACTAGAAATAGTTCCTAAGTCTCATCTTGAATCTAAACATGTGTTGCAACACTTTCATTTGATTAAAGAATCACTGAAAGAGGAGAAGTCACTATAGAGATATTGGACTCTCAAGAACAACATTACATATCCATTAACTAAAGCTTATCCAACAGCAGGATAATCGTCACTTAGAGAAGAAGGGTATGAGATACCATGATGATTGGCTTTAGTGCAAGTGGGAGATTGAAAGTAGTATGCACACAAGCCTATCATGTTTGATGATAAAACATATACTTTGTAACAATTTTATTCATTTATTAATAAAAAGTATTAATTTATTAAAGGCTTTTAATTATCTACATGATGCTGCTTTATAATATATGATAAACCCATAGTTTTAAGCAATGCTTTTAGAATAATGGTGATGATCATTCTAATGAGTTCTAAATTCTTAGAAAGCTTAAAACTAAAATAGTTCTCAATCGTTGGATTACTAAATTGGGGATTAGTGAATCCGGATAGATTGGTATATACGTTACTTGCTCATTGGATGAGGATGATTGATCTCAGATCATTTGTGTGGAGACACTAAAGCAAGTATGTAGGTGCTTATTGGATAATAAGTACACTGAACGTGGCTCGCTAAGGAATACCTAATGGAGTTTTACTTGCCTGTCAATAGGAATTCCTGTACTGATAGTAGTACACGTGATTCTTGACCTTGAGATCATCATAGTATCTTGTGTATGATGAGTTATACTTTGACTTATTGCTTAAGACCCTTAGAATATATCAAAGGGTATGCTTGAGTATAATAAGTTGTACATGGAGATAATATATGATCAATAAAGAATCTACCACTTCTAGTAAAAGAAGAGAAATGTCCTATGTGATTCGATAAATGACAACCCAGTAGTCATTGGCCAAGACAGAATGAAATTAAAAAGGAGTTTTCTAATTTGCATTATTTGGAGTTGTGCATTTAAGGATCGAAATAGATATAATTAAATAAAATAAGACTTGACAGTAATTTCATGTCTTATATTTAATTGGAACATTGTATGATAGAAGGATTGAATTGTACGGTAACTATTTACTCAAATGTTCTTTTATGATTAATGTTGAAATCTATATTATCTGGAAAGTCGTTAATCGCTAGGAAGGCTTATCCCTATTGTAGAATAAATATTATTTATTTAAATAAATTAATAGTTTACTTTATTTATTTAACTAAGATTAGAATTGTTCTAATTGATTTATTCACAACCAGTTTAATATGGAGAACCTAAATGGTCACACCATAAAAGGAAGATTAATTATTTAAGAAACAAATGACATTAGTAATAAGTTGAGTGTATTTAATTTAATCTATGGTGATAGAATAAATTAAATAGTTTAATATTTATTATTTAATATTTTGAAAATATTAAATATAAATTAATAAGAGGGGTCTTATTATTATTACTATTATTATTATTTAACTCCTAAAGGAGTTTGAGAATTAATTAATAAAAGCACTCTCATATATTCCTAATAAGATAAGGAAGCTAATTAATTAAAAGAGTTTAATTAATTATTCCTAATAAGTTAGGGAGCCTAATTAATTAAAGGAGTTTAATTAATTAAATAATACCCTATTTTCTAATTAGATTAGAAGGGTTAATTGATATCTTTATAAGAGGAGTCTTATATCAGATATCAGGAGACGTAATTCCAAGAGTTGGGAGAGCACACATTTTTTTTATGAGAAATAGAAAAATTAGGATTTTGCCAAATACTCATCTTCTTAAATCTTTCTTCTTCCTTGGTAGATCACCTTTAGAGGCAAAACACTTGGGTGGCTAACGTTGATCAAAGGAAGAAATCTAACCCGGTGGATTCAAGTTGAACGCGAAAAGGATTAGAGGTGAACTTGTACATGAGGAAACTCGAATCTTCAAGGGTATAATTATTGTTCTTTATCTTTTCGTTTAATTAATACTTGTGCATAAAGGATGATCCGGGTATATAGTTTGTAAAATTTTAAAACTCTGATTTTCCATGTTTCCGCTTACTTTGTGCAATTTGATTGCGTTCATGAATATTACAAACCTAACAATTCGGTTATTACCAAAATTCGGTTAGTAGTTCAGATAGTTAAATTATAAAATTTTCGATTTTCAGTTATAACTGAATAACCTATTCGGTTCGGTTATAATCGAATGATCAGTCCTAGCCACATATTAGCAATCCAAGCCAAATTGATAAATATATATATATATATATATATATATATACATATATATACAATCACATATATATATTAAAGAAAGTAAAAGCTTAAGATTTGAAAGGATCTTACAGTGTGTAGTGAGGAGGGCTTTAGATTGCTTTTGAAGCTTGAAAACTCAGTTTCCATCAGTTAAAACTTGATATGTGGTAATATATATGTATAAAAGTGTTTACAAAAAAGAATATCAAAGTTTAGAACACTATTGGAGTGGTTAAGAGCTGAAATGGGCGAAATTCTCTCTGTTTTCTTCTCTTTTTTTTTAAAATGGCTGATGGGGGGGTCTATTTATAGGTCAAATCAGCCACGGGTCTACCTGCGACTGACCAGGGTGGGTCCCGCCCCATGGGTCCCGTTGTCTCAAAGTACGTGCACTCGGACCAACGCGCCGTTTACTCGAACCTTCATAACTTTTAATTCGAGAATCCGATGGAGGCGTGTTATACCTTTCCGGAAAGCACTTTCCGAGAGCTACACAATGACATGAGATTTGACCTTTTTCGAATCCGAAAAAATGGGTCCATGACCAAATCTTCAAGTCTTCGCAGTCAGTTCGTTGAGCTGTCTTGCGTTGTTTTCACTCGGGATTGACGTTATGGTTCTGAATGACCTTCATGGTAGTAATTCGACTCGATTTGATGTTGAGTTAGCAAAATTACTATTTTACCCCTCTGGATTGATCTCCGGGTTTGATGCAGTTGTAGCTGTCTTTTCTCAAGGTTATCTTCGAGATTGGACTGTTGTTGACTTTTGTTAGTCCTTAGGGTTGTCTCTGAGGTTGGTTTGTTGTTTCCTGAGGTTGTCACCGGGGTTTGGCTTTATCTGGTTGTCTCTAGAAGATAAAATACGATTCTGTCCTCCTGCATGGTTAGTAACAGGAATGCAAAATTTTGAGTGTCTACAAGCTTTATCAAAATCCTTACACTCTATTGGTCCAAATCGTGCCCATAATTCCTCTTCAAAATTTGCTCACGTCATGGCCTTCTCTTCTTCCTTATAAGCTCGTCATAACCATTGCCACTATTGGTTCGCTTCACCTTCGAGATGGAATGATGCTAGTGACATCTTTGGAGCTTCGGTGGTGCCTTGGTACTCAAAGAATTGATTCAGTCTGTTAACCATTCCGTAGGGTCATCTCCCGTGTATTTTGGAAACTCGAGCTTCACTAATTTGGATGAGAACATATGCCTTCTTGCTTCTGTATTTTTCGTGAATTCTTCCCTACTATAACAAAATCGACCATTACGATCATTAACGTTGCTGCTGAACCCTTCTTTGTTTGAAAGCAAGGCTTCTGCCATTTTGTTGATGGTGTCTTCAATCTGGTAAAACTTGTCCGCAATACCAAGCTCCATCCGATTCAGTCTGTTTAGAAGTTCTCCAAGCTCCGCTTCAAGATGTTCAATTCGTTCCTTGTTAGTTGCCATAGTGGTACAACTTTGATACCAATAATAGGTCCCAGTCAAAGCTGCTATATTTTTATGTAAATAAGATTCTACTTAAGGTGAGAATAAACCACATTAATTTGTTATTGAATGAAGTTATCCTCTTTGTGCATACCGAAGTAATTTAAATACATAAAAGGAAAAATTACTCTTTCCTAAACTCATCGGCACAATTGCTAACAGTAAGGATTTCACTACTACCACTTGTTCACATAGCAAGAAAATAGCTAACCAATTCTAGACCAAGTCTTACTGCACTATGCCAGCAATAGCCTATGCATATCATTCCACTTCTATAGCTTAGTACGTGCTCCTAAAGAGCACCAAACTGCACCACGAAGTTGTGCTTCACACTTCTCATGCTCTTTGTGATTTTCTTGGCTTATCATAGATTTTTAAACTTATTTAAATAGGATATTTCAGAAGAAAATATTTTCTTTATATAAAAATCATTATACTTACTATTAATTTATTGTTAATAGAATTAATATATTAGTATAGTATAATATAAAAAAATATTATAATAATTTTATAACAAAACAAAGATCCTGATCATCAGCTAGATGTTAACCAAAAAGAGTATGGTTCGCATGTGATAATGAAATTGTTGATGCTAATACGGGTTTCACTATTGTACTTTTAAATTAATTCCATTTTTTAAAATTATTTTAACTAAATTACTTTGATACGAAATATGCTCCTTCATCATGTTATGTTTTATTATCTTTTTCTTATAAATGGCTTAATTATTTGAAAATTACTTTATTCTACATATTTTTCACTTTTTAGCTAATAATTTTTTTATATATTTCTTTCTCTCTTTTGGTTTGCACAACCAACTTTTCGTCCCAAAACACCTTTATAAAATCATACAACAAATTACTTACAAAATGATATGAGTGGTTGTGGTTGACACTATTATTAAGTCTACCTATGTATTGATGGATCATTAACTAATTACACTTTGTCACATCATTTTCTAAATATTACACAATTGATTCCCTTGATTGCTTCTCTCATACACCTCCTTTGGCTTCTCTCATACACCTCCCATGACTTCTCTAATACACTCCTCTTCTTCTTCTCCTATATAAAGGAGTGCTACTGAATGAAAATAGAATGAGAATTATCTCTGAAGATTTTCTCTCTCTTTCTCTTACTTATTCTCTCTAAATTTATGCAGCAATTATAAGAGTATATTTCTATACTTTGATAAGGTTTTATAACACGTTATCAGCACGAAGCTCTAACCAACTGAGACGGTAAAATTAAATTCTTGCAATTTATTATTATACTACTGGTTGGGCTATACCACCAATAATATAATTTTATTCTTATAATTGCATTTAAATTCTGTTATTTACAATGG
Organism: Panax notoginseng; assembly: GCA_016801055.1. Lineage (NCBI taxonomy): Eukaryota > Viridiplantae > Streptophyta > Magnoliopsida > Apiales > Araliaceae > Panax > Panax notoginseng. Next base: position 187,190,551 of record CM029016.1, on the reverse strand, counting down.
TACCATCTATCCTTGTTAATCTTACAAGACTAAGTGGGAACCTGTTTTACCATTTATTATTCCGCATTTAATATTCTGTCGGAATATCCTGTCGGTGTGAATTTCACCTGACCTGGTTCCATTATTATTACGCATTTAATATTCTGTCGGAATATCCTGTCGGTGTGAATTTCACCTGACCTGGTTCCATTATTATTACGCATTTAATATTCTGTCGGAATATCCTGTCGGTGTGAATTTCACCTGACCTGGTTCCATTATTTATTATTCTGCATTTATTATTCTGTTGGGAATAACCTGTCCGTGTGGTCGGTCTATCGCATGCATGGTGAAATTCTTCTGTTATTCCATTATTTATTATTCTGTTGGAATAATCTGTCTATGCGAACTACCGCATACCGGGTGAAGATCCATTTGCATTATGCTAATAACATAAATATAAGAATATTTATATTTGTATTTTTATCACCACTTGAGGTCGTGACGTAGTTTATTTTTCATATTTCATACATGCAATTATTTATTGTTTTAATAAATAATAATTGTGTTTTAACCCAGAATAGATGGCAAACTTGGCAAAAATAGATTTTCTATTTTGAAAATATCTGGAGACAACTATTTGGCTTGGGCACTTGATGCAGAATTGCACCTTAGTGCAAATGAGTTAGAAAAGACCATTGAATCAGGAAATACAGCTACTTCGGCACAAAATGCAAAAGCCATAATTTTTCTTCGTCACCATATTGATGAAGGATTAAAGACTGAGTATTTAACAGTCAAAGATCCTTTGTCTTTATGGACACAACTGAAGGAAAGATTTGACCACCAAAAATTGGTTGTTCTCCCTAATGCCAAATTTGAGTGGCTTAATTTAAGGCTACAAGATTACAAATCAATTACGGAATATAGTTCCAATGTTTCTAGAATAACTTCTACTTTGGCTTTGTGTGGAGATCCAGTTTCTGACTCCCAAATGTTAGAGAAAACACTCTCAACTTTTCATCCCACCAACATGATTCTGTCGCAACAATATAGACAGAGTAAGTTCACAAAATTCAGTGACTTATTGTCTATCCTCCTGGTTGCAGAAAAGAATAATGAATTGTTATTGAAAAACCATCAAGTGCGACCAACGGGTGCTACCCCATTGTCGAATATTAACATCACGTCATTCCAGCAGAATAAACGTGACAATAGATGGTCATATAATAAGAAGCCTTGGGGACGAAAGAATAAACGAGGCCGTCGTAACAACAAATTCCAGAACCGCGACAATTCAGGCCACCAGAAGTGGCAAATGTTTGGGTCGGATAAAAATAAAGAAAATGCAACACAGAAAAAGAACAAACCAGATGTTTGTTTTAGGTGTGGGATGAATGGGCATTGGTCGCGTACCTGTCGTACGCCGAGGCATCTGGCTAATTTATTCCAGGAGTCTCAAAAGAACAAAGTAATGGAGGCAGAAACAAACTTTGTTAATCATCAATTGAATATTGTTGATGATTCACCAATGACCAACAATGAGGAAAAAGTTGATGATATTACTGAACCTTCTGAGAGTATTTTTTGGGATATCGTTTAATTTCTTGTTTTAATTAAACACCTTGCAAGTATAATATTGTTTGTTTTCATTCTATATGTGGTATGTGTTTCTCATGAATAAAATTATATTTAAAATGTAACTTTTCTTATTTATGTTTTTATATGTGTCAGACCATTTTTTTAATGGAAATGGAGGATATATGTTTAGCAGACAGTGCAACAACTCATACAATCCTTCGAAATGAGAAATATTTTTCACAACTGATCAAAGCTAAGGGAAATGTAGGAACTATCTCTGGCACATTAAATTTAATCGAGGGATTTAGAAAAGCTAGTTTCTTGCTACCAAATGAGACACAAGTTTTTATCAAAGATGCTCTATATTCTAGTAAATCGAGAAGAAATTTGCGTAGTTTTAAAGATATTCGACTAAATGGTTTTCACATTGAAACAACCAATGAGAATGATAATGAATATCTTCTCATTACTTCTACTATCTCTGAAAAAAAGAATATCTTAGAAAAACTTCATTCAATTTCTTCTGGATTATATACTATGAAAATTAGAGTAATTGAGTCTCATACTGTTATGATTCCAAAAATCATAGATCCCAAATCCTTTATGCTTTGGCATGAAAGACTCGGTCATCCAGGTACTTCTATGATGCGTCGTATTATTGAAAATTCTACTGGTCATCCTCTCAAAGATAAAAGGGTTTTTTCTTGTAGTGAATTTCCTTGTGCTGCGTGTTCTCGGGGAAAATTAATTGTTCGACCATCACCAGTAAAAATTTATAAAGAAACCCCAAAATTCCTAGAGAGAATTCAAGGAGACATTTGTGGACCTATTCAACCATTGTCTGGCCCATTTCGATATTTCATGGTTTTAATAGATGCTTCAACTAGATGGTCTCATGTTTGTCTTCTCTCTTCTCGAAATTTTGCCTTCTCAAAACTTCTTGTTCAAATGATAAAGTTACAGGCTCAGTTTCCGGATCATCCAATCAAGTCAATTCGACTTGATAACGCAGCTGAATTTTCATCAATAACTTTTAATGAGTTTTGTATGACTATTGGATTCTCTATTGAGCATTCTGTTCCTCATATTCATACACAAAATGGTTTAGCTGAATCTTTAATAAAAAGACTTCAACTTATTGCACGACCATTAATGTTAAGGGCTAACTTGCCTACCTCAATTTGGGGTCATGCAATTCTTCATGTTGCAGCTATCATTCGAGTAAGACCAACGACTCTTCATAAATTCTCTCCTCTACAGTTAGTTCTTGGACAGATACCCAACATATCACACTTTCGAGTTTTTAGAAGTGCAGTATATGTTCTAATTGCACTTCTACAAAGAACTAAGAAGGGAGCCCAGCGAAGAATAGGTATTTATGTTGGTTTTGATTCTCCTTCTATTATCAGATATCTTGAACCTTTAACTGGAGATGTTTTTACTGCACGTTATGTAGATTGTCATTTTGATGAATCTGTATTTCCAACATTAGGAGGAGAGAAAATTTTAAATAAAAAAAAATAAAAAATCCTCTGAAATATCATGGAATGCATCAGATTTAAATTCACTTGATCCTCGTACAGGACAATGTGAAATTGAAGTTCAAAGAATTATTCATTTACAAAATATTGCAAATCAAATGCCAGATGCATTTAATGATGCTAGAAAAGTGATAAAGTCACATACACCTGCAGTGAATACTCAAACAAGGATAGAAATACCTATTGAAAAATTAATTCATGGAGAATTGACGAATAAGGTAATAGAAGAATCTAAACCACGCCAGAAGCGTGGAAGACCGGTTGGTGCAAAAGACACTGTACCACGAAAATCAAAAGCAAATAAGGGAATCCCTGAAGGAATACCCACTCCAGAAGTAGCACTTATTCCAAGAGTGGAAATAGCCCCAGAAGAGGTACAAATCGTTCCAGAAGAAGCACATATTCCAAGAGTGGGAATAGCCCCAGAAGAGGTTCAAAATCTCAGTGAAGGGATAAGAGATGAACACCAAGAGATCTCAATAAATTATGTACATGATGAGAAAATATGGGATCGAAGCAAAGTCATGATTAATGACATATTTGTTTTCTCTATAGCATCAGATATTACTTTGATTTCTGACACGGATCCTGAACCACAAAACGTGGAAGAATGTCGGAAAAGAAAAGATTGGCCAAAATGGAAAGATGCTATTCAAACTGAGCTACAATCTCTATTGAAAAGAGAAGTATTTGGACCAGTAGTCCAAACATCGCTGGGTGTAATCCCGGTTGAAAACAAAATCTCTATTGAAAAGAGAAGTATTTGGACCAGTAGTTCAAACACCGCTGGGTGTATTCCCGTTTGGAAATAAATGGGTATTTGTACGAAAAGCGAAATGAAAAAAATGAAATTGTGAGATATAAAGCCTGACTTGTAGCTCAAGGGTTTTTCACAAATATCTGGTATTGATTATCAGGATATAGGCTCTCCAGTACGTAATGGATGGAGTCACTTTTCGCTTTCTGATAGGTATGGCAACCATGGAAGGTTTGGAAACACGTCTGATGGATGTTGTAACAGCATGCCTATCTGGCTCACTTGAAGTGAGATTTATATGAGAATCCCTGAAGGATTGAAAATGGCTGAATCACAAAGGCCCAATCACATATATTCAATTAAGTTACAACGCTCATTGTATGGGTTGAAACAGTCTGGTCGTATGTGGTATAATCGACTTAGTGATTATTTAATAAAAGATGGATATATAAATGATCAAGTATGTCCATGTGTTTTTATTAAGAAATCACAAAGTGGATTTTTCATTATTGCTGTATATGTGGATGATTTGAATCTTGTAGGTACTCCTGAAGAACTCACAAGAACTGCTACTTATTTAAAAGATGAATTTGAAATGAAAGATCTTGGAAAGACAAAATTCTGTTTGGGAATACAAGTGGAGCACTTAGCATCTGAAATTTTTGTTCATCAATCCACATATGCTGAAAAGATTCTCAGTCGTTTTCATATGGATAAAGCTCATCCTTTGACTACCCCGATGGTTGCTCGATCTTTAGAAGTTGATAAAGATCCATTTCAGCCTCTAGAAAGCGGGGAAGAAGTTCTTGGACCTGAAGTTTCATGCCTAAGTGCAATGGAAAAAGTTCTTGGACCTGAAGTTCCATGCCTAAGTGAAATGGAAAAAGTTCTTGGACCTGAAGTTCCATACCTAAGTGCAAAAGGTACTCTTATGTATCTTGCAAACTGTACACGACCTGATTTTGATGTCAACTTATTAGCAAGATACAGTTCTTCTCCTACTAAGAGACATTGGGATGGGATCAAACACATTTTGAGATACCTCCGTGGAAGTATAAATCTTGGGTTATTTTATCCAAGAGATTCAATGTCGCGATTGGTTGGATATGCCGATGCAGGATATTTATCATATCCACACAATGGAAGATCACAAACAGGTTATGTATTTACATATTGTGACACGGCTATATCCTGGAAATCCACAAAGCAAACGATGACAGCTACATCTTTAAATCACTCAGAAATTCTTGCTATACATGAAGCAAGCAGAGAATGTGTTTGGTTGAGATCAATTATTCAGCATATTCAAAAGTTATGTGGATTACCATCAATCAAATATATTCCTATAATTCTGTATGAGGATAACGCTGCATGTATTGCTCAACTTAGAGGAGGGTACATCAAGGGAGATAGAACAAAGCACATTTCACCTAAATTCTTCTTCACACATGAGCTACAAAAGAAGGGTGATATAGATGTGCATCAAATTCGATCATGTGATAATCTAGCCTACTTATTCACAATGTCACTACCAAATGCAACGTTTGCAAAACTTCGGAAAAGGATCGGAATGTGTCGACTGAAAGACTTATGACAACATTTCATCAAGGAGTAATGAATTCCTTTTGAGGGGAAGACTGTACTCTTTTTCCTTAGTCACGGTTTTTATCCCAATGGGTTTTTCCTGACAAGGTTTTAACGAGGCAGTCAACTAAGATATTTATGTAAAAGATATGTACTCTTTTTCCCTTCGTTAAGTTTTTCCTACTGGGTTTTCTTAACAAGGTTTTTAATGAGACATAATCTTATATCGTAGGGAATCAGGGGAAGTATTACACAATTGATTCCCTTGATTGCTTCTCTCATACACCTCCTTTGGCTTCTCTCATACACCTCCCATGACTTCTCTAATACACTCCTCTTCTTCTTCTCCTATATAAAGGAGTGCTACTGAATGAAAATAGAATGAGAATTATCTCTGAAGATTTTCTCTCTCTTTCTCTTACTTATTCTCTCTAAATTTATGCAGCAATTATAAGAGTATATTTCTATACTTTGATAAGGTTTTATAACACTAAACTAATTTTTATAAGTTTTTTTTGTCACCATAACAAGACTCTCTTATGAATATATTTTCATTCTATGAATTGAACTTTATGTTTTATTTCTCTCTCTCTAAAACAGAACTATTTATTCATTCCCTCATCCTTGTCCCTTTATGATTTTATTTAAATAGGATTTTAATTTCTGCATAAAATAAAACTTTTTTTTTTAAAATTAGATTTGATATTAATTTTATTGTTGGGAATGGTTAAAGAGCCTGTTCGGCAACTCCTTATAAGTTGGTTTGACCAACTTCTAAGGAGATTTCTACTGTTCTGCTGTTCGGGAATAGCTTATTGTATGACTTATTTTATGACTTATAAGTCAAAAATAATAAGTAACAATTTGTAACTTAAAAAAAATGACTTATAAGTCATTCTTAATAAGCTATTTTGACCAAATGTAATGACTATTTTGCCCCTCTTCTGTCTGGATAAATTACATCTCTACCCCTCCTAACCTAAAAAGCCTTTCTATTCTAACGTAAACATTTTTCACAGGCAAAGCTCTGATCTACTCTCTGCTCTGATCTACTCTCTCTTTGCACTCGATCCGACAATTTCTTGGCTTCTCCTTTCTTCGCTCCGCGGCTGTTACTCTTGCTACTCATTCTACTCGTTCAACTGCTGCTACTCTTCGATTGTTGTTAGGTACCAAACCCTAGACCAAAATATTTGATATGTATATATACATGTGTGTATTATGTTATGTTTGAATATTTGGCATATGGTTTTTCTTCTTAATTAATTTTGACTGTGATATAAAAGATGAGTATGTTGAATACTTGAATCTATCTGTGACTTTGTTGTTTTGGTTTTGTAAAAATATAAATTAAAAAAAGTGAACTTTGTTGTTATAGGAATTGTATATTCCATAGTTTCTTTGTTACCATGTGTTAATTTAAGGGGCTGATTGTTACATGATTAATTGATTATAATAACTCATATTGGTTAGTTCTTTATCTGAGTTTTTGTTTGTTAATGGTTGTTAATGTAATACTATGTATGTTGGTAGTGTGAGTATCATGTCTCATGTTATATTATTGTTTAATGTTTATGAATTAGATGGAAAGTGAAGGAATAAGGGGATCGGAAAAACTTCAAACAAGGGGTAGGGGGGCAAGGGGTAGGGGGAAGGGAATTGATGAAGGCTCAAGCCAAGGATCTGCAAAATGGGATGAATCTGCCCATCAAATGTTTGTGCAGTTATGTGTAAATGAGGTCAGAAAAGGAAATAGAGATGGCAATCATTTTAACAAAGTCGGGTGGAATTATATATTGATCAATTTCAATACAGAGACAAATAGAAATTACAACTTAAAACAAATAAAGAATCATTGGACTCAAATGAGAGGAGATTGGTTGTTGTGGCAACAATTAATGTATAAGGATACAGGATTGGGTTGGGATGCTGCCAAGCAGAATGTTGCTGCGTCTGATGAATGGTGGCAAAACAAAATTAAAGTATAATCAATAAACTTTACACAATTATTACATAGTAAGTTAGATTTATTAATTATTCTATGATAGTCTCTTAAAAAAAATTCTTACACTATATGCAGATGAACAAAGACTTTGCCAAATTTCATAACAAAAACTATTCAATATACAACAATGAGTATCATGAGTTATTTGCAAGTGTGGTTGCTACAGGTGAGGGTGCATATGCACCAAGTCAAGGGTTTGCCCCTCCATTAGTGTCTACGCAGAGATCAGGAGTTGGTTATGATGATTACTTTGATGTTGATATTGAAGGAGATGCATATGGTGGTGGTATTGGTGGCGAGGGTAGTGGGGATAGCGATGATCTAGGGATGGGAGATAACGGTGGTGTGGGTAGTGGTGTCCGTGAGGTGTTTTCCGGGCCATCAAATAGCCAATCAAAGAGACCATCAAACGAGGATCATAGTAACGTTAAAAAAAAGAAAAAGGCAACAACTCGGGAGCATCTATCCAATCAAATTGATTCAATGTTAAATATCATGTCAAACAAAAGTGCAACCACAATGACATATCCTGTAGAAATCGCAAGTCCAGCCGCATGCATCAAGTTATTGAGTGAGCTTCCGAATGTGCTTCCAAATACTCCATTTTGGTTTTCTGCCTGCACAATTCTGCTGAGCAAAGATGTAAGAGAAATGTTTGTAAATCAGCCAGATATTGACACACGCCTAGGATTCATCAAGTCACTTGTGGAGATGAAGAATTCTAAGATGCCCCCCACCTAGTTTTCATCAAGTTATCGTTTGAATACTTTATTTGTTGTTGTAATGAGATGTTTTATGAAGATTATATGTATCTGGCTTTGTTTAGTTACACTAGTTTATTGATTCAGGTTCTTGCTAGTATTACTTTAAAAAGGTAAGCATGATGCATATACTTTATGGGTTCTTGCTATTATTTGGTTGGGTCTTTTATGATTTATGAATACATATTCTGCATTGCTATTATCTGCTTGCACAATTAAACATTCTAGCATTAGAAAAGTTTCTTTTTCTTAAATATGATCTATAATTTACAGGTCTCGTCATGGGAATTTGCAAGATTTAATTGAAGTTTTGACTTGTTTAGTTGTTACTGTTATTAAAATGGATATGAATCATATTCTAGCACAAGTGGATGAACAGTTGAACCATTTTTTTAATGCTAGTGTTTTTGATAACGATGATAACAATGAAGAAGAGTTTATAAGAAATAGAGAGTTGGATATTCAAAAGTGGCAGGAAGAAGATAAAGAATGGTTACTAATGTCTAACATGGTTAGTCTTGGAATTTATATGTATTATGAGAGTTTTATTTGTAAGGAACCATGTTGGAATTCCTCAAGAACTGGATACATGTTGATAATGGAGATACTAAATGGTCATGAATCACGATGTTATCAAGATTTTCGTTTAGATAAAAATACCTTTTTAGAATTGTGTGGTGATCTTAGAAATCATTATGGATTGAAACCCACTCGTGATATCGTTGTGGAAGAACAAGTAGGCATGTTCTTGATGACTTTAGCTCATGGGACTGGAAATAGATTGATACAAGAGACTTTTCAGCATTCGGGAGATACTATCAGTAGGCAATTTCATATGGTGTTAAATGCAATCTTACAACTTTCCACAGATATTATTAGACCGGACGTTAATTATAATAATGGAGCACAATATCATGTGCCCCGGAATGACCGATATCTTCCATTTTTTGAGGTATAATTGTTTCTTTTTCTCTTAATAAACTGTATATTAATTATGCATGTTGTATGAAGGTTTTCTTTTCCATATTTTATTAGGATTGTATTGGAGCAATTGATGGTACACACATAAAAGCTCGACTTCCAAAAGGGCAAGAAGTTCCATACATTGGGAGAAAAGGCATTCCGACACAAAACATAATGGCAGTATGTGATTTTAACATGTGCTTTACATTTGTATGGCCTGGATGGGAGGGTAGTGCTCATGACACTCGTATATTCACACAAGCACTTATAAGAGAAGAGCTCAAATTTTCGCACCCAACTGGTGGTATGGTCTCATATTTTTATATTTTCTTTGTTCATTTTTATATAACATTTTTTATTGATTAAATTAGTTTCTTGTATTTTCTTAGATAAATATTATGTTGTCGATGCGGGTTACCCAAACACAAAGGGCTACATGGCTCCTTATACAGGACAATTTATAAGGTATCACCTCCCAGATTTTCGTCGTGGTAGAACAAAAGAAAATCGTGCACCAAAAGGGGTTAAAGAGAAGTTTTACTATTTACATTCCTCTTTAAGAAATGTTATTGAACGTACATTTGGAGTGTGGAAGGCAAGATGGGCTATTTTGCGTGATATGCCATTCTTCTCAATCGAGACACAAAGAAACATTGTTATTGCATCAATGGCCATCCATAACTACATAAGAAAAAAATCTAGCTCAGACAATGCATTTCAAGTGGCTGAGAAGGAGGGATATCGTCCAGAAGATGTTATTGGTGGTGGTGATGACAATGTTGTAGATTGGGGTGGATCTACTTCAGTTAGTAATGGTTTAGTTATGCAAGCAATGAGAGATAATATTGCATTAAGAATCTCTAACTTGGAATAACATTGTAGTTGATATATTTAGAGAATTTGTTTAGATTTTTATTGAGTGCAATTATGAATGATTGTTATAATATGATATTGAATCAATTCATCTTTTTATAATTCTTTTTTAGTAATAACATACATCATCCACACATTTGACTCTCCTTTAAGCTAAACTAAGATTATTAGTTTTTCATGCCCAATGATGAACAATAAGTTGGTTACCAATAAGTTGTTTAAATAAGCCATTTAGCAATAAGTTATTTAAATAATAAGTTGTTTACCAAGAAGCTGTTCAAATAATAAGTTGTTTAAATAATAAGTTGTTTACCAATAAATTGTTTAAATAATAAGCTGTTTAAATAATAAGTTGTTTACCAATAAGTTGGTTATCAATAATAAGTTGTTTACTAATAATAAGCTGTTTAAATAATAAGTTGTTTGCCAAAGTTGGTTAAATAATAAGTTGTTTAAATAAGTTGTTTACCAATAAGCTGTTTAAATAATAAGTTGTTTACCAATAAGCTGTTTACTAATAATAACCTGTTTAAATAATAAGTTGTTAACTATTAATAAGTTGTTTAAATAATAAGTTGTTTACCAATAAGTTGGTTAAATAATAAGTTGTTTACTAATAAGCTGTTTAAATAAGTTGTTTACCAATAAGCTGTTTAAATAATAAGTTGTTTACCAATAATAAGCTATTTATCAATAATAACCTTCAATATCAATGTATCTGTTTATAATGTCCTTTTCAGTAATCTTTACATTTTATTTTAACTTATAAGTTATTATCAGCCGAACACCTTCATAACTTATTTTAACTTAATTTCTGACTTATAAGTCATTATCATCCGAACACTTTTATTTATAAGTCACAACTTAAAACAACTTATAAGTCAACTTATATTTTAACTTATAAGTCACGTTAAAATAAGTCATTCCCGAACAGGGCCAAAATCCATGAATTTAGTAAGTTGTCCCTCCATATCCCTACATCCAAACACATCTTAAATAAAATACCAGTGTCTTAAACCCTCAAAAGTGGTAGGCGGGGTTTTACATTAAAGAGAGACAAACGGCCGAAAAAAATGGTGTTTGCTCTAATGAAATCAACGCCGGCGTTGAGAACATTAACGGCGTTACGCAACTCTTCACACCGAACATTCGCCGTTAGAAGGGAGAAAAAAGAAGAGATAGTGAACGACATACCGGACGAATACGACGCCGTTCCGACGTCGGGAATCAGCCGGCCACTTTCAGAAATCCTAAAAGAGATCAACAAGAGAGTTCCCGATTCCCTTGTCAGAGTTCGTACTGAAGCTGATGGATTTCCCATCAAATATATTCCCTGGTTTACACTCTTTTTCTCTCTATATATATAGATGATTATTTGTGCTTTTATATAATGTCAGGGGCGGATCTATTAGGGGGCAAGGGTGGTCAAGTGACGACCCTTAAATTCTTAAAAACTTTAATTAGTATACAAGTATTTACAACTTGTACACGTTACAATACTTAAAATTTGTGCAAAATTCAATTGCAATCTCAATTCAAAAAATTAGGTATATCCTATCTTCATTTTCGATTAAATTGTAAATTGTAACTATGTTGATGTTTTTTCTCTATGATATTCAATTTTTCTCAAATTCTATGATATTTTTCTTTAACTTTTAATTTTCACTAAATTTTAGGATATTCTCCTCTTCTAATTTGTCTAGCATTTTGTTTTAAATTGATTCTATTTATTGATTTACATATAAAATTAATATGCTATGAATAATTGATATGAAATTTAGCATATTTGTCTTAAATTATTTTAACGCTTATAATATATATGTATTATATATGGAGTATTTTTTTTAGGAGTAGGGCTCTCTCTTTTTTTAATTGTACTCGATTATATTATGTACGTGTGTATTTACGTCTGTCTTTTTTTTTTAATAGGATGCAAAAAAATATTTGCAATTATTTTACGAATCTTTAAACTAGTAAACGTCCACGATTCGAGTCTACTCAAGAGGCGATAAATGGTGGCTTACATTGAAAAGGATGTATTTGATACAATTGAAAACAAAGCCATTGAAAAAAAATTCAAGAAATTGGACTGCAAAAAAATATTTTGTAATGATTTTAATTTATTTATAATGAATTCTATATTTCTTGAATTATATTAATTATTATTTCGATTGTTTCAAGGAAGGATCCATACTATCATATAGGTCTTTTTCATGGAACTTGTCAATTTTCATGACCACCCTTGATAAAATTCCTGGATACACCACTGTATACTGTATGTGTGTCAATTAGGTTAATTTTACATATTGTGTTTGAATTAATTCTGAAATGTTTTAGTTTCTGGTATGTATTTTTGTAGGGATTGAATTCGAATAATGCAGTTTTAAATTGTGGGTTTGAATTATTTGTGAGATTTTGATATATCAAAAGAGTTGAAATTAAGGGTCTGTTTTTCAATTAAATTTGTTTTCCATTTTAATATTATATTTTGTAGCTTGGCTTTAAAATCATCGTTCTTCTAAATTTGCTGTTTAATCCAAGTTACTATGTTTTGTTTTTCTCTTGGCTCCATAGAATGAGTCCTATTTTGACTCTACTAAGGCTAAGATTATAAATGTTCTAAAAATCACTAGGTAGATCTAGGCGGCAGAGGGGATGCCTAGTGCCTAAGCGGTGCTAGGCGTATTCTTAGGTGGAATCATTTATTTAATTTTCTATTGTGTATACTTGTTATACTATGTAATTTTATAAAAGTTTACTAAAAAAATAATATTTTAAGGCTTAACAAATTCATTTCAAGTCTTGGATTTATTAACAAATGTGGTAGATGTCTGATTCTCTCTAAGTGGGGGCCTAAGCGCCCAATCAAATCTATGCAGTAGAGGGTCTGTCTAGCGGAATTAGGCGGAGATTTTTTGAACACCGGTCATTATTTGCAAAAATTATATATATCATATGACTATTTTTACGAAGTTAACACCATTATGGACTATATTAGTCCGTTGTTTAATCCCATGGACTAACTGATATCATTTTTAAGGTCATACCTCAAAAGAAAAATTATATAATACCATATTTTCACTTAGGATTTTATAATCCATCATCAAATGACTTTAAAAATGACAAAATATAGTCCATGAGATTAAATAATCATGAGATAAAATAGTCCTCAGTGATAATAAATTAATACAAATAGTCCTATCTCATTCATTATTTTTGCAAAGAAACGTAGCCTAAAAGAGTCAATTCGCAAAATTCTAAACTTTAATAATTATGTGAATTTTATTTAAGTGTTGATAACAATAAATTTGGAATATTTATCACTTTCTAGATACATTACAATATCACAATTGTATTTTCTAAAACCAAATGAATTCATAAAAACTTAAAAAGTTGAAATAAAACTGTTTTGTGGAATGGGGAGGTAGTATATATAAGAAAATTTTCATTCTTCAACCTTTTCACATATTAAGGATGTATGTTGGGCACACTTGGAATGAAATTTCTTTTCATTTTTTTTTCTAACATAGACTCTCATAATTAACATTCTTATACTTAATAATTTCTAATAATTAATAAAAAATTTATGAACCAACTTTGTTGTGAATGTTATAATTGTTAAATTGTAATACTTCACAACTCATGATATTTTCATACTAATACCTAAAATATAACAAATTTAACAATGAGATGAGTCACACGGACTTTTTTTTTGTCAACATTATTACCTATACAGACACATATATTGAGAAGACAACTACAACCCAGTAGTTATGCTTCGTATAAGGAACTATTTGTTGAGATATTGTGTGATAAGTTAACCTTTTGGGTCAAGATGTCGTTTCAGATGAGCGTATATGGGCTAGATATTTCCAACTAGTATCAGAGCCATGACTATGAACTTGGGTCATGGATGTGGTTTGAACTGTGCATGATGAACGAAAAATAATTCATTGAGGAAATAGTGTATTCTTCTCGCAGAGTCTCTTGGTTGGCTCTTAACAAGAAATATTGAAGAGTGTGGGCTCGTTATTAGGGAGAGACGTGATGGGATATGATCAATGCGTTAATGAATGCTTGGTGGATTATGTATAATCTTTGAGCAAGTGGTGGACTCTTCTTGGGGAGACTCTTCTTGGAGAGCCTCTTGGTGGATCAAACAAGAAATATTGAGAGAGAAGCTTGTCAGACAATGAGATTTGATGGGCTTTGCAGATGCTCTTGGTGGATCAAATAAGAGATATTGAAGAGGGTGACTCATATGAGCTAATTTTCAAAAGTGTGTGATTAAAGTTTAAGGGGGGAGCTTGGTGTCAATGCAAATGGAGATATTATGAGTTAAAGGGAAGATTGTTGAGATATTGTGTGATAGTAAAGTCTTACATCGGAATACAAGGAGAAAGATTGAGGACATGTATGTTCTAATGGATCATAGACCTAATAGGGTAACCTTTTAGGTCAAGATGTGGTTTCAGATGAGTATATGTGAGCCGGATATTCTCAATGTTGCTTTAGCAAAAGAATGCTAGTTCATCCAAAAAAAATCTGGGAATTATACTTCACATCTTAACAGATGAACAAAGAGTGTGGTAGTCGCTACGAACATAATTATTACTTTCTTGAAAGATAATACAGTCGCAAACGTTTGCTTGTACTTCTTTGTGGAAACTACAAGACACAAGCAAGTAAAAACATAGTAAAGGAATGCTAATTCAAAATGATATTCAGAGCTAATTCAAAAAGATATTAAGAGCGTGATGTGGTGCAACTTGTAGGCTTTCGTACAAAGCAAAAAAAGCATGATATAATTGCCACCTTGGCCTCGCTAGTTATTTTGGGTGCTGAAAGATAATACCACCTTGGCCTCGCTAGTTATTTTAGTAATAATTATTACTTTCTTGAAAGATAATACAGTCGCAAACGTTTGCTTGTACTTCTTTGTGGAAACTACAAGACACAAGCAAGTAAAAACATAGTAAAGGAATGCTAATTCAAAATGATATTCAGAGCTAATTCAAAAAGATATTAAGAGCGTGATGTGGTGCAACTTGTAGGCTTTCGTACAAAGCAAAAAAAGCATGATATAATTGCCACCTTGGCCTCGCTAGTTATTTTGGGTGCTGAATTTTCATCCCGTTCCTCTATCTTGTGATCTTGAAAGGCCAAGCATCTAAGGTCATCCACGTGTGGTTCTATCTAAAGCTGAGCCCTTGGCCTAAACCACCAATCCAATTTCCTTAGTGTTTTGTACTCGTGCTCGCCATTCGAAACCTTGCGTGAATTCTTGGGTGTTAAACCGCTGAATGAGACCAGAGTTCAAGAGTGGGTGTTAAGCCCCGGGGCTAAAAGTGTGGTTTGCGAGCATTGTGGAAGGACCCTCTTGTGGTCGTCCTGGATGTTCCCATCAATCTTAGCAATGTCTAATCTCGCGGTGGGAACTTATTCTCGCCAATCACCCGAGGTAGTCCCTTTAGGTGGAGTTACTAGAGTCCGTGAGTAGCTTGTTCTTCCACATGGAGCTATGGAGTATACTGTGTCTACAATTTATAGGACATCATTTTTTTTTTCTATGGACATCTAATTCTTGAAATAGGGTCCAATTGTCAGGACATTATCCACACACATTGTTGGTACATTGTGATGCAGACATTTAATGGATTCATTGAGTTTTGAATCTGCCTTCTCTTAGGCATTTGTTGCTCAAATTAAGAGACTACTTTAGCTATTAAACTTTCCAGTAGGTTACCTATCCCAATTATTGAAGTTAGTTACCTTTTTCACATGGCCTGATCTCGTGAATTTAAATGTTGAAGCTATTACAGAGCTTTCCAAGAAGTGTCTTACTATATTAGTGTTGAATATACATAGACGCGCGAGCGCGCGCACACACACACATACATATACATATATATATATATATATATATATATATATATGGATAATGATCCATATCTGAAGCTAGATAGGAGCCCCTATTATCCAACTCATCTTTGACCGTTTAACAAAATATCGAATGGCCTAAAATTTACCTTGTCCGCACAATAGTTGTGCAGATGACATATACCATCCGCACAACTATTATGTGAATGGGAACTCAGAAATTATATCTCATCCACACAATAGTTGTGCGGATGGTATATCTCATCCGCATAAGTATTGTGCAGATAGAGTCCACCATCCGTATAACAGTTTTGCGAATGAGAATAATTATTGCTTTTGAATCACAGAAATGAATGGTGGGATATGCGTTGGATGGATGAGGATGATGAATGAGTTTTATACCCGCAAATCAAATACTTTAATTCTTGAGAAATTGTATGTTCGTCATGTTTTATGTTGCTTTTATAGTGTTTTGTTATTATTTTACTTAAAATTGCATTGCAAGGGCTTTTCGGTCATTTACAGTTGTAAAAGGGCAAAAGAGTCACTATATTCTTATGGTGAAATACATTAGGCTAGGAGTCGTTAAGATTAGATTTTCACAAGCTACACATGACAAATAGATATATTCCTATTCTATGTGCGATTTATGCATTCACTCCTAAGAAGAATGGTCATAACATGTGTTATCATACTTAAGTCTAAGCTTTATAGTCCATTTTCCAATATCATATAAATGCCCACATTAATTTCTTGGCTAAGTAATTAATACATGAAGCATGGAATATAATAACTCATTCACATGTGATTCATTATAACAATAAGGAGAGAAATTTGATTAAACTATACATCGGGTTACATTGTAACCTTAGAATAGAAGTTTAGTTCATAACTATAGACATAAACTTCATTAACAATAAGCTCAACATGTTCAGATTACACAAAGTGAATGAAAGATTTAGAGAAAGAAAATCCCTTGATTCAAACTCTGACTCTTCTCTTCCAAGTGTAAATCCAAGCTTTGTTGTAAGAATTTGTTCTTCTGTTTCCTTGTGTTTTAAAAACTATGCTTTTGGCTTTTTCAAAAGTGGTCTATCATTTTAGGATGGAGGCTGATATATGAGACAAGTTTCCTTCATTAGGTTAGCTGGATTAACCTTGTTGTCTGTCTGAGAACCGGCATCGGCGCTGCGACGCCTCATTTTGGTCTTGTTTCAGCGCTGCGGTGCTTGGGCGACCGAAGTGATTTAATAGAAGGCGTTGCGGCGCCACAGTACAACGGGAATCCGGCGCTGCGATAAGGCTGGGCTACAGTTAAATGGCGCTGCAGCGCCAGAAATGTACTAGGAACCGGCTGATGTGATAAAAATATGTAACTGCAAGTGCACAGTGTCAAATTGAAGAACTGGCAAGTACAGGTCGAACCCACAGAGACTAGATTAATTCTTTAATATATCCTTAATTAATATTTTAGGCGAATTAGAAATAAATATGGTGGAGAAAATTTATTAACTAAATTATTCAAACTACTAATTAATAATGAAAACTATTAATGAGAAAAGATACCTAGGAATCAGAATCCACCAAATATTAACATAATAAATTCTTTCTTATTTCCTAAATCAATTCCCAAATTATTCTCCATTTCCTTTAAAAATAATGATTCATATAATTAATATGGGCAAACATAAGTTATAAAAAATTCACAGATTAACTATAACTTATCAAAACCTCGCAATCAATATAAAAATCATATGCAATTTATGCGGAGGAAAATATGAAGGCGAAAATAATTAGACATTAATTTTGAAACGGAAAGAAAATATTATTATGAAATACTTAGTTTCATCATAATCCTAGGTATTAGAAATTTAGCTAGCCATGGAATTAAAATTAAAAACAAATAATATTAGTACTACAATTCGCATGAAATAAGAACAATAATTAAAAAGAGAATTTCTATTATATAAATAAAAGAAAGATACAAATACTCCCTGACAGTAGTTTCACACGTGATTGGAATAAGAGAAAAATAAACTCTAAATATCTTGCTCCCTTCTACCCTAGTGAAAAACTAAGAAAAAGAAAATAACAAGTGGTGTCCTTCTCTCTAAAACAAGAGGCCTATTTATAGGGAAAATAACTTGGAACCCTAATTGAACTTGGACAGTTTTGTCCCCTATCAACTTCTCAAAAAGATCTTCTAGATATACTTTTCTTCTCTTGTTGGGTTTGACTTGCACACCAAGATTTTCAACCTCTTTCCTACTCCTTGTAGGATTCTTCTTGGATATTCCTTATATGAATAAAAGCATTAAATATCACTTGATCACCAAGATTTTGACTTTATTGCAACAAATATTAAATCCTACAAAATAAAATAAAACATATTAATTTAATAAACTAATATAATTAAAAGGACAAAATTAGGGATAATTAAATGTATGAATTACGTGTCTATCAAATACCCCCATACCTAGCTTTTGCTCGTCCTCGAGTAAAATAAAAATAAAATAAAATAAAAATTAAACTACCCCATTTCTGTAGGAAACACGATTGCACTTAGCATGTGCAACAAGCCTTTAAACCCCAAGGTTACCCAAGTGGACGAGTTGTGTTTCGTGAGGGTTTGCAGTGAATATACCCACAAAATTCAAAAATATATATTTTTTTGGGTTCAACAAATTATGAAATTGAAAGAAAACTTCTAAATATCTATGGGCATTGTACAGAAGCAAGATTAAATTCAAAATCACACTTTTACCTTATCAAAAATACTCAATCTTCATTTTAGACACCATCCTTCATTAAATCAATTCCATGTGATGCATGCATGTGTATATGATGTAACTCTTAGTAGGAATTTTTACCATGAAAATCAAGCAAGCTCATTTTTTTTTTCTTTTCTTTTCTTTTTTCCATTTTTTTTCAATTTTGATTCTTGACTTGTGCAAAGTCTCATTTTCTTAGGCTTTTCAAAGTTACCCATGTAGAGCGAGCGTTGGACCAATGACTCCCAAACCAGATGGTTTTAGGGCACTAGGTGTAGAGACACCCCTGAGGGCTTACTTACTCGAGTAACAAAGGCCACAAAATTAGACTAGTCAAGCTGTTTTTATCCATCACACTTTTCAGCGTGAATATCGATGCTTCCCGAGGCTTGGATACCCAGTTATTTCGTTTAATGGACATTGAAGCAGTTATTTATTTTTTCTTTTTTTTCAACTTTTTTCAACTTCATTTTTTTTCATTCTTTCTTTTTTTCTTTTCTTTTCTTTTCTTTTTTTTTTCTTTTTTTTTTGAAATTACTCGAATCATGGTTTATACCCCACAACTAAGAATTAGTGTAAACGTGAAGTGCAAAAATGCTTGTGAAATTAATTTTAATCCGGATGGTGTTTTGAACTAAGATTTCGCATCTTATCAAAAATTTAAGAGTTCTAAATCTTTCAATCTTACTCATGAGTTTTGCTCCACAAACACTTATTAGAATTAATCCAATGCATAAAAAGTCAAACAATTTTTTTTTTTAATACTTTTTTCGTGTTTTTTTTTTTACTATTTTTTCCTAAAAAGAGAAATAAAAAAAAATCTAATATAATAATACAAACAAACTCCCCCCATACCTAAATCATGCATTGTCCTCAATATATGCAAATGAAGAAAAGAGAACAAAGATATGAAAGAATTATACCTTGTATGCGAGGCATTTGTTCTGCAAGAAAATGTGGTGAGAAAGAAAACAAATGTACATATCTACAAATTTTATGCATCCTAAAAACTATGCGACTGTAAATGATCAGGGATACAAACAGACAACCTAAAGTGGATTGCGTATGATTTTCAGGAGGTCTGGATAATTGAAAATAGTTAGAATTTGCAACAGAAGAACAATTGTGAGCATACCCGACTGATTCTTTTAAAATTGAGTCAAAGAACGATAACGACAAATGATGGTTCCTTTTGAAAAATTCTAACTTCATAAAATCTATCCAAACTTGCCATCCATATTTGTTACCATGGGGCACTAAAACATTTTTATCATTTTGAATAACTGTTAGACCAAGATGTTTAGACACCACTTGATTAACACATGCATTATCTGAAATGGGAGATATGATCTCATTATCTAAACATGGAAGATTATCATTGTCCACAACCTTTGGTTCATTTGTTAAATCACATTTAGTGTTTTTGGAAGGCGCGTCGGATGGACCCAAGGTAGACTCAAAATGATCATAAGAGGATTGAAGGTCAATTTGATTCTCGTGAAAATGCTCAAAATGTGTCAAACTTGATTCAACTATAGGTTCCAATCTAGAGTAAGATTTTTGGGCTGTGGAGTCCAACATCTCATTGACCTCATTCAAGTATTCAGTTTCATCCCAATTTTGACCAAAATGATTTAGACAAAAGTTAATAATTTCATCTTCCCCCATAAGCTCATTTCCCGACATTTGTTGAATCATGTTCACTTCAACAGACTGGTCAAACAAATCACTAGGTTGCTCTCCCACATTAAACACATTTAAGTCAATTGTCATGTTCCCAAATGTCAATTTCATTAGTCCATTTCTACAATTGATTAACGCATTAGAAGTTGCTAGAAATGGTCTACCTAAAATGACATGAATTTGACTCCTGGGATTGGCAACAGGCTGGGTTTCAAGGACAATAAAGTCAACAGGGAAGACAAAATCACCAACCTTAATGAGTACATCTTCAACTATTCCTTTTGGTACTTTAACAGAACGGTCAGCTAGTTGGAGTGTGACACTTGTCTTTTTCAACTCCCCTAAGCCTAAGGTTTGGTACACAGAAAATGGTAACAGGTTCACACTAGCTCCTAAATCAAGCAAAGCCTTTTCAATTAATGTGTCACCTATGATGCATGAAATTGTAGGACAACCAGGGTCCTTATACTTCACAGGGACTTGACATGACAAGATAGAACTAACATGGGCTGTTAGAAAAGCTTTTTTAGGAACATGAGTGGTTCTTTTTTGTGTGCACAAATCTTTTAGACATTTAGCATATGAGGGAACTTGTTGAATGACATCTAGAAGGGGAATATTAATTTTAACTTGTTTGAACACTTCTAGAATTTTGTCCAACTGGGCTGACTGCTTGTTTGAAATAAGTCTTTGAGGGAATGGGGCTTTTGGTTTAAAGACTTTTTCAATTGACTCATAAGGTGTGGTTTGATCATCTTTTGACACAAGCTTAGTAGGTGGGCCTACTGACTCAGAGTTTGTGGGCTTTTCAGGTAGGGCTGACTTTGAAGATGGATTGTTAGATTCAACATTTAAATTTTCTCTTCTTCATTATCAATGCCAGCATGATTATTAAAATAATTTTCAGACCTTAAAGAAATTATAGAATTCACATGATTGACTTGGTTGTTTTCAAGTGAATTAACATGATAAGGTTTTTGAGTAGGAACTGAAAATTTTGGATTGGTCTCGGGTTGACTAGGAAGTTTACCCTTCTCTCTTTCACTAACTGTAGTGGCCAATTGACTCATTTGGATCTCTAGGCGAGAAATGGATTTTATTACAGTTTCCACACTCTTCTCTAAGGTGCTAAGTCTCCTCTCACTTTCATTAGAAAAACCTGGTAGATATTGAGGTGCTGGATTTGAATTTTGGTACGGACCAGGATTTGACTTTTGATAAGGTTGAAAAGATTGATTTAGAGGCTGATTGACCTGATTTGAAGAGTTATTCGGGTGGGGTCCTTGGTTCCATGCAAAATTAGGATGATTTCTCCAACCAGGATTATAAGTGGGTGCAAATGGGTCATTCGCAGGTCTTTGAAACATTGAATTGACTTGTTCATATTCTTCGAGTTGGGACATGACTCTAGGACATTCCTCAATCACATGGCTTGGTGAATTACTTAGACACAAAGGTGTTGGTGTTGAGACTTGGTTCACGTGTGATTGTCCCCTAGTTTCTAAAGCTTCAAGTCTTTTAAGTACACCAGCTAACTTAGCTTCGGTAGCAATTGAATTGTCAATTATATGAACACCCCTAGATGAACTAGGTTTATCTGTCTCTCGGGTGGTTTCCCATTGCATGGTTTTTTCTGCTAAGTCTTTTAAAAACTCCCAAGCCTTTTCCTCATCATTATTCAAAAAATTCCCTTTACACATTGACTCTAACATTGTTTTAGTGGGATAGTCTAAACCTTCGTAAGCAATTTGACACAATCTCCATTTCTCAATTCCGTGGTGTGGGCATTGGGATAACATATTTTTAAATCTATCAAAATATTTCCAAAATGACTCTTTTTCAAGTTGGCAAAATTGATGAATTGCAGTCCTAATTTTAGCAGTTTTATGATTTGGAAAATATTTTTTTAGAAATGTAATAACAAATCCCTCCCAGGTTGATATGAAATTATTTGGTAGGCTATATAACCATTTTTTAGCATTATCTTTTAAAGCAAATGTTATAAATCTTAGCCTAATTGAGTCATCAGACAATTGTTGAATTTTCATTAGGGCACAAACTTCCTCAAATTCCTGAATAAATAAATATGCATCTTCTATCCCTGTGAACCTAGGTAACATATTTATAAAATGTGGCTTAAGTTCAAAATTGTTACCAGTTACCGGTGGTAGACTGATACATGAAGGTTGGGCAGAGCGGGAAGGATAACATCGATCCCTTAAAGAAACAGTTTGTGCGCCCTCCATTTTTCTTAAAGTGAGATCTTTTAAAGAGAAATTCGAAAAATCAAGTGTTCTCACTAATCGGGATGTTTCGTCCCTAATCCACACTTTTTGCATACACTACTTAACAAATAAGCAGATAAGCACAGAAAAAAACAAAACAAAAATAAATAAATAAATAAAATAAAATAAAAAATAACAATAAATTTACTTCTAAGGTCAACCTAATTAAAATCTAGACAGCTCCTAACTGTTCCAAGTTACACCGCAAGGTTCACCAAATTCGAAATTAATCACACCACTAGCCAGGTAAGTGTAAGAAAGGTGTGAGTCTCTCCGTAGAAACGGTGACTAATTGATTAACCACACAATCTTTAGGCGTATACCTTTTGAACCACTTGCCTAGACACCAGTAGTTTGATTAATTTAAAATTCAGACTCCTCTTGGAGTTTCTTGTCCTAATTGAGCTCGAGAGTCCTAGGGGCCAACGTCTACTTGATTTTATTAGGTCATGGTCATGCAAAATGTAAATTGGGTTGTTTGTGGGCCAAGGAAGGGTGATGAAATTCCCACCTTATCTTGTTAAGGGTTGAGCCCTTATTGTTAGATTAAAGATGAAAATGCACAAATAATAAAAAAAATTGTAAACAAATAAAGTGTCCTAAAACTATGTGAATTACGAAAGAATGAGAAATTTTGACGTACCTCAATCCTCCAGCAATCACCACAGTTTATATTTGACAAAAAAAAATAATAATAAATAAAAATAAAAACCTAACAGGATGTGCTCTACGTGAGTGAATGCATGAATGCGGCAAATAAAAAAAAATATTAATAATAATAAAAGTTAAACTTTTTTTTTTTTTAAATATGGAGATACGAAGTACTGAAGAAAGCGCATCAACAAAATTTTTATCTTTTCGCTCCTTCGACCAACTTTAATAATCCTGAGAAAAAAAAAATATAGAGTTAAAGCTAATTCGAATAAATAAAAATTAAGAAATAAATAAAAATTAATTCTAGTCCCCGGCAACGGCGCCAAAAACTTGATGTGATAAAAATATGTAACTGCAAGTGCACAGTGTCAAATTGAAGAACTGGCAAGTACAGGTCGAACCCACAGAGACTAGATTAATTCTTTAATATATCCTTAATTAATATTTTAGGCGAATTAGAAATAAATATGGTGGAAAAAATTTATTAACTAAATTATTCAAACTACTAATTAATAACGGAAACTATTAATGAGAAAAGATACCTAGGAATCAGAATCCACCAAATATTAACATAATAAATTCTTTCTTATTTCCTAAATCAATTCCCAAATTATTCTCCATTCCCTTTAAAAATAATGATTCATATAATTAATATGGGCAAGCATAAGTTATGAAAAATTCACAGATTAACTATAACTTATCAAAACCTCGCAATCAATATAAAAATCATATGCAATTTATGCGGAGGAAAATATGAAGGCGAAAATAATTAGACATTAATTTTGAAACGGAAAGAAAATATTATTATGAAATACTTAGTTTCATCATAATCCTAGGTATTAGAAATTTAGCTAGCCATGGAATTAAAAATAAAAACAAATAATATTAGTACTACAATTCGCATGAAATAAGAACAATAATTAAAAAGAGAATTTCTATTATATAAATAAAAGAAAGATACAAATACTCCCTGACAGTAGTTTCACACGTGATTGGAATAAGAGAAAAATAAACTCTAAATATCTTGCTCCCTTCTACCCTAGTGAAAAACTAAGAAAAAGAAAATAACAAGTGGTGTCCTTCTCTCTAAAACAAGAGGCCTATTTATAGGGAAAATAACTTGGAACCCTAATTGAACTTGGACAGTTTTGTCCCCAATCAACTTCTCAAAAAGATCTTCTAGATATACTTTTCTTCTCTTGTTGGGTTTGACTTGCACACCAAGATTTTCAACCTCTTTCCTACTCCTTGTAGGATTCTTCTTGGATATTCCTTATATGAATAAAAGCATTAAATATCCCTTGATCACCAAGATTTTGACTTTATTGCAACAAATATTAAATCCTACAAAATAAAATAAAACATATTAATTTAATAAACTAATATAATTAAAATGACAAAATTAGGGATAATTAAATGTATGAATTACGTGTCTATCACCGGCGTTGCAGCGCCAGTAAGGAGAAAATGATTCTCTTGCCCTTTTACAGCTGGAAATTACCTAAAAGCCCTTGCAATGCAATTTTAAGCAAAATAATAACAAAACACTATAAAAGTAACATAAAACATGACGGACATACAGTTTCTCAAGAATTAAAGTATCCGATTTGCGGGTATAAAATCCACTCATTAAATACCCCCAAACTTAAGCCTTTGCTTGTCCTTAAGCAAAATATCTGAACAAAAACATCAAAAATTTAATTACAACTTATGTCTCAAACAATGAATCAATATTTATCCTTATTATGGCTTCTAAGCTCAGAACACTAACTCAAAGAAGAAGCCAAACACTGTCATGAGTAGGGCTTCAATTTAATCGCTAGCTTAAAATTGCTTCTATCCAGTTCTGTGTGTATCAACTACTCTTAACTAGTTACAACCCAAATAAATTCACATAATCAAACGCATAATGAAAATGCCAACTCTTTAAACTCATAATACACCATGTTTTCATAACAAGGCAACAAATGCAAGAACGGATCCCAAGGGTACTAGCATGCAAACACCTAAAGCTTGACTTATGCAATGTCTAATTACATTAGGCTATTCAGAGTTACCCATGTAACGAGCGTTAATGAATGACTCCCTAGCCAGATGGCTTTAGGACACTAGGTGTAGAACACCCTAAGAATCTATTAACTCGAGTAAGAAAGGTCACATAATTAAACTTAAGCCAAACTAGAGTCATTATTCTTTATTCGTTAATTGACTTAATCTCAAGCTTGACCGAGCTATGCCTAATTACATTAGGCTATTCAGAGCTACTCATGTAACAAGTGTTTGATCAATAACTCCCAAGCCAGAAAGCTTTAGGGCACTAGGTGTAGAACACCCTTAAGGATCTATTAACTTGAGTAACAAAGGCCACGTAATTAAACTTGGTCAAACTAAGATTGTTTTTTTTTATATATATATAATAATATATAAGCATGCCAATTAACCAAGATTTCCCCTGAACTTGCATAAGTGTATAAATCATACTATCATTGACTCACTTAAGATAAATAGAGTTGACGCAAAAATTCAAAAGCACTCAAGCATATAAGCTTTTTCTGAATTCTAACTAGCCACAACAGCTGGTATGTGCTCAATAAGAAAGAAAGGATCAACAAGCAGTCTCAAACTAACAACTAAGTTAAAAGAAAGACTGCAACAACATAGCATATCACTTTTCTCCGAATTAGAAATAATCAATTACTCGTCATTGGCCACTAAAAAATAAATATAAAACTATATATCCCATCGCAATTAATATAACAATTCATTGCAGTCTATTAAAGCCATATCATAAGCCCAAAAGATAATTAGCATCCATGGCTACAATCCAAACATACCCAAAAACATACTAGCTTATACAATCCATTGCAATCACAATTATTAACGTAGTCTACTAAATGACAACATAAAGATAAAAGATAGCATACTAATGGCATCCTATAATTTTTCTGACAAAAGATGATAAAAGATAGATAAGATTGACAAACACCCCCAAACTTGAGATGGGCAATGCCCTCATTGGCAAAACATGCAGAAATCAAAAATAGAGGGCTTCCCTGAATTATGATCAGTCTATCCCTGAACCGTCGTGGCCCTCATCCATGGCGGGAGAAGTGGTGGATACAGTGGGAAAACAGGAGGTGCCGGGAACTGGAAAGGCATAGGCTCAACTTCATCTCCACTAGATGAGTAGATATTGGCCACAGTGGTGGCGAACTTTGTTTGGTACTGCATCATAAGATCCTGCCTCTAAGCAACTACATCGATCTGCCTCGATTGCATGTCAACCCTCTGGGCAACTGCATCAACCTTCTGGTGCAAGAGAGTTGGTGAGGCTAAAATATCTGCCATGGGCTGTGTTACTCGGACTCGGGTACGGGTGTCGGGTGCGGGTACGAATCTAAGTGTCGGACACGTGAAGTCAAAAAATAGAGGATACGCGGATATGGATCCAAATTTGGACATGGGTGAGGGAATACGGTATGTTATGATTTTTTAATAATAATGTTTATACTGTCCAAATTCTTATAGACATGCATTTATTATGAAACTTTAGGGGTTGAAGTGCAAATATATAAAGAAACGGGCAGAATTGAAACTGTTGAAACTTTAGGGGCTAAAATGAAAGAAAATAAAAGTATAGGGACTGATATGCAAATTTTCAAGGGCTATTTTGAGTTTTCAGAAATCCTGAGGGATTAAATTAAAAAATTATAAAAACTATGGGGTACCTAATTGTAATTTTTCAAGGATATTTTTAATCCCAGATCTGACCGGGCAGACAAACTCGTTGGAGAAGAAAAAGGCGACGATGGTAAGTTTCTCACTCCTTTTTCTTCGGTCTTTCCTCCCTCCTTCCTCGTCTCTTCTTCTCCGATGAACCACCTGCAAAAACAACTGTATCTGGATTTCTGTGACCGGATCTCGCACCCGTACCAGTGTCGTGTTGACATAGGAACTCCGCCAAAAATGGCGAGTCCGAGTAACAGGCCATGGGCCCAGCTGAGGAAGAGTCTAGCTCCAGATGCTTGAGTAGAAGGCCCGACCCCTAATGAAGGTGGAGGCTGAGATACAGGCAGATAGCCCTCACCGCGGGCATGAGAAACAGCTCCGTCCCATACTTTGTAGAGGTTGATGGTTGCGTGATCAGTAGCTACCATTGGGGGCAGGAGTATCTCATCTGCTTTCACTTGCACATTCGCTAACTTGCATAGAGCTGTGATGAGAGATGTGTGTGGGAGTCCTCTCGAAGTACTGACCCTCAAAGTTTTCAAAATTGATTCCTGGATGAGCGACCCAACATCGATCTTCAACCCAGTCACAATCACGAATAGCAACACCGCCCGCTCCTTGGTCACGTCACTAATATGTCGGGTCGGTATCAGGTTGGAGCAGATGAAGCTATACCAAGCTTTCCCGTAGCGTGAGAGTTCTGTGTGCGAGAAACTGGACTTTTCACCCGTGTATTCATTGATCTTTCAAGCAGTACCGGGCTTACATAGCCGTTTGATGATGTCTTCCAAGTCATAGCATCGAATGCCGTCTGCTAGGCAGTCGTAGTCCGACATCTAGAAATAGGCATTGATGGTCTTTTTATCAAAAAGAACCGCCTGACCCCTAACTTGCACCACCAACTCGTCCTCAGCAGAGGCGTTGGCATAGAATTCCCGAACAAGAGAAATAACCGCGGACAACGGCTGTCGTGTTAAATGAACTCATTTGCGGTCGGCTATCATAGAGGCCATCTCTCCATCTTGCCTCAAATCCGGCCTGAGGCCCCTTTTTGGCACTAGGCTCTTGTTAGCTAACACCTTGTGGTATTTGTCTGATACCTCCATGCTAACAAACCTTGTGGTGTCCCATTGTGGCTCGGCTTGAGAAGTACCCACTCGTGGTCTCTTAGGAGCCATATTAGAAACTTCAGCAAAAACTAAGCACATATGACCAAACACGAGCCAAAACCAAACCAAAAGTTCACTTGGGTAATTTATCGAGCACCTGACGTGCATTGTTCCAAACCTCAGTTAAATATAGAGTTGCTATCTAGCCTAACCCTCCACAAAACTTTGCTATGGGAGCTAAGATATCTCTGCAAAGAATTCAATCCAAAGGCAGCCCTAAGCAATGAAGTATGGAGATTTGGAAGTAATACCTTTTGTTGGAAAAACTACTGAAAAACTTAGGGATTTGGGCAATCCTTGATGAATTCCAAGATGAACTGATGAATTTGATGATGAATCGATGAACTGGAATTGCTAATTGAAGGATTGGGTGATTAGAATATGCAATTGTTATGTTCTTTGCAATGGCTGCTAAGCGGCTCTCTTTTACTGTTATAGTGCGGGAGAACAAGGCATGAGGTTTTGGGGGATTGCCGAGAAATCTCGGCCTTAACCAACAAAAATTCGCTATTGGCGCTACGACGCCAGTGATCCTTCGTTAATGAGATGCCGCGGCGTGAATTAGCAGAAGGTTGGGGAAATAAGGGCGTTGCAGTGCCAGTTTTAAGGCTTGCATAGGCGTTGGGGCGACGCACCTGTTTCAGCCAAAAAATTTAAAGCATTCCTTCACGAGCACACATGAGCACACAGATTATAGCCTTCCTGCACTAGCAAATAGACAACCAAAATTAAAACTTGCCAAGAATTTAAAAACTTAAAACTTTCGGATGCCAAAATCCTAAACTTGAAACTTAACCAACACCAAAGACTTAGCCAAGAATTTAAACAAATGGAAACCATAATCTTCTGGAAACCAAAAGCGTAAATAAATGGATACTACTATACAATTATAATAAAGAATGTAAGCATACTACTATTATGGAAGCAAAACATACCATACTACTATACTAAAGGAAATAGTGTTCGTCTTTGACCATTCACCTTGAAGCTTCGTTTGAAATTTGGCTCTTCGACCTCAATGGCACCATGCTGGAAAACCTAAACAATTGTGAAAGGTCCCGACGACCTTGATTTCAGTTTCCTGAGAAAAGCTTTAGTCTAGAGTTGAAAAAAAGCAGGGCTTGACCTTCTTCAAATTCCCGCTTGATGATTTTCTTATCATGCCATCTTTTGGTCTTTCCTTTGTATAATTTTGCATTCTCGTAAGGTTGGAGCTGAAGTTTATCCGTTTCATTCATTTGAAGGAGTCGCTTTTCACTGGCTGCTTGTAAGTCAAATTTGAGCTTTTTAATAGCCCAATAAGCATTATGCTCGAGCTCTACCGGTAAGTGGCAAGCCTTTCCATAGACTAGGCAATATGACGACATTCCAATTGACGTTTTATACGCTGTTCGGTATGCCCACAGTGCATCATCCAACCTAGCTGACCAATCCTTTATGGTAGGATTCACAATCTTTTCCAAAATGTGCTTTACCTCTCTATTTGACACCTTTGCTTGGCCGCTAGTTTACAGATGGTATGCCGTAATAGTTTTATGGGTGACTCCATATTTAGCTAGAAGGGCTGCGAAGTATTTGTTGCAAAATTGCAACCCTTCGTCGCTAATAATTGCTCACAGCGTTCCAAAGCGGGTGAAAATGTTCTTTCGAAGAAACTGAAGTACCACCTTGGCATCATTTGTCGGCAATGCAACTGCCTGAACCCATTTGGACACATAATCCACCTCAACCAAATTGTAATGATTGTTGAATGACGATGGGAATGGGACCCATGAAGTCAATGCCCCAAACGTCAAATATTTCAACTTTCAAAATATTGTTGAGGGGCATCTCGTGCCTTTTAGAAATATTGCCAACACGTTGGCACCTGTCACATCTTTGTAGGAAAGCATATGCACCCTTGAACAAATTTGGCCAGTAAAAGCCATATTGGAGCACCTTCACCGCTGTTCTCTGTCAGCCAAAATGACCACCATAATCAGATGTGTGGCAATAATGAAGCACATCTTCCATTTCTTCGCTAGGTAGACACCTCCTGAGAATCTGATCAACACGTTGTCTAAACAAATATGGCTCATCCCACAAATAGAATCGCACATCCTTCTGGAACTATTTCTTCTACTTATAACTCAAGCCTGGAGGGTACATACCACTTACAATGTAATTGGCATAATCAGCATAGTAAGGTTCTTTACTTTGAATAACAAGTAGTTGTTCGTCAGGGAAAAACTCATTAATCACCTCATCATTACATCCGTTTAGCTCTTTTTCCTCAAGTCTATACAGATGATCTGCTACTTGATTCTCTGTACCTTTCTTGTCTCGAATTTGTAAGTCAAACTCTTGGAGCAGAAGGACCCATCTAATCAAGCGTGGTTTAGCATCCTTCTTTATTAGATACTTGATAACAGAATGATTTGTATAGACAACCACCTTTGTCCTAATGAGATAGGAGCGGAACTTATCAAAAGCATATACAACAACAAGGAGTTCCTTCTCTATGGTGGTGTAGTTTAACTGGGCATCTGTCAGCTTTTTGCTGGCATAATGAATGGTGTGGAACAGTTTATCCGTGCGTTGTCCCAAAATTGCACCAATGGCGTAATCGCTTGCATCACATGCTCAAACGGTAGACTCCAGTCAGGAGCAACTGCAATAGGTGCTGTAATGAGCCTCTGTTTGAGCACCTCAAAAACTTTGAGACAGTCTTTACCAACCCTGAATGACACATCCTAATAGGTTGCATAGGGGCTTTGTGATTTTTGAGAAGTCCTTTATAAAACACCGATAGAACCCAGCGTGACCCAAGAAGCTTTTGACTCCTCACAGATGGAGGTTGAAGTTTTTCAATAGCCTCTATTTTTGCCTTGTCCACCTCTATTCCCTCAGCAGATATTCTATGCCCCAAGACGATGTCCTCTTGAACCATGAAATGGCATTTCTCCCAGTTAAATACTAAGTTCGTTTCACGCACCTCTTGAGCACTAGATCTAAGTTTGCCAAGCAAGAATCATAAGAATTACCAAACAATGAGAAGTCGTCCATGAATACCTCAAGTGTGTGCTCAACCATATCAAAGAAAATAGACATCATACACATCTGAAATGTAGCAGACGCATTGCACAACCAGAATGACATCCGCCGAAAGGCAAAGGTTCCATAAGGGCATGTGAAGGTCGTCTTCTCCTGATCTTCAGGTGCGATTGCAATCTGGTTATATCCTCAGTATCCATTCAAGAGACAATAAAATTTGTGCCCTGCTAGTCTATCCAGTATCTGATCAATGAAAGGTAGAGAAAAATGGTCCTTTCGAGTAGCTTTATTAAGCTTCCTATAGTCCATACAAACTCTCCACCCTGTAACTGTTGTTGTTGGAATCAACTCGTTATTCTCATTAGTTACTACAGTCATACCCCCTTCTTCGAGACACATTGAACATGGCTTACCCACTCACTGTCAGAAATCGGATAAATGATGCTAGTAGCAAGCCATTTGATGAGCTCATTTTTCACCACCTCCTTCATTATAGGATTCAATCGTCGTTGGTGTTCAATGGTAGGCTTTGAATCATCCTCCACGAGGATCTTGTGCATACAGATGGATGGACTGATTCTTTTGATATCTGCAAGCGTCCACCCCAAAGCAGTCTTGTTATTTTTCAGAACTTGCAATAACTTACTTTCCTGTACTTCATCCAATAATGCAGAAACGATGACAGGCAAGGTAGATGATTCTCCCAGATAAGCATAACTTAAATGGCTCGGTAAAGGTTTTAGTTCCAAAGCGGGAGCTTGCTCCTTCAATGTAGTTCCAAAGCGGGAGGGACTTGGACGACTTGGTGGGCGACTTGGACGACTTTGTGATTGAGCAAATTTTTGGGTATTGATGATACTTGGTGGAGACAAACCCTAGTGGGCCTTAGTGGGCAGCAAAATTTATATATATTTACACACGTGTATATATATATTATATATATACAAACATCCCCATGCTCCACACACACACACACACACACACACACACACACATATATATATATATATATATATACACACACACACACACACTCACATCCACGTGCTCCATTAGCTGCTGCCCCTCCTCTAGCTTTTAATTTTGCTGCCCACCAAGGTTTGTCTTCACTTGGGAGAGTATAAACTAAGTAAAATATATTATTTTGTTCTTTCACTCTTTGCATTACTTTATATGCTCAATTTCTTTTATATTGTATAATGACAAAGTAAACATCAGACAACAAAGTTCAAAGCTCGAGACAACTAGGAACTGATAAACTTAATACGCTAAGAATACCAAGACATCAAAACCTTTACGAACTGTAAACTTATTCTTTTTGATTGTTATATATATATACTTATGAGTCAACTGGTTATATATAAATATATATATATATATATATATATATATAATATTTATATATGTTTGTCTTATATACTTCATTTTTAATATTTTTGTTTTTGGATTGTTATTGCCAAGTATTTACATAATTATGTTTTTAATATTATTCCATAGTATTATGTTTGAGTTTAATATATATGAAATTTTATTGTCAATATACTTGTTAAGTAAAATAAATAATATATAAAGTGCACATTGTAAACGACTTGTCACCATACGACGCCATGTCAGTCATCTTGTCGCCTAGGAGTCCAGGCAGTCAGCTACCGCCATTACTCGCCATGGCGCCGTAACAACTATGTTATATATATATATGTAATATGTATGTAGGTATATATATTTGTTGATAAGTGTTGAATAAGTCTTCCATTAAAGAGCCATAGAGGAATTTGATTGCGTTTAGAGCAATTTTTTCTGACATCCAGAACCCATCCGGTACTTCTAATTTCGGAAGAAACATCAAGTACCAGCTGGTAGCTCAGCAGTACAGTACAGTGGTTATAGAGTACACTTTTTACCGGGACAGTACCGTCCAATACAGAACGGTATTTGCAACTATGGTCATGGTCATGGTCATGGTCATGGTCATGGTCATGGTCATGGTCATGGTCATGGTCATGGTCATGCAAGTAAAATCATGAGCTATACTTTGAAAACAGTAAATATGGTTGAACGCTCAAAAAATGGGAATGGAAAAGAAGGTATACGTCAACAGTAGGCACTGAGTCATTCTTTTGCTTGACCTTTTAAAATGATGGAAGAATTTATGAAGAATACGAAAATCCCTTTCTTTTTGGTTCTCAGTAAATTTGTTGCATCAACAGAAAATCAAAATGTGTGGCGTGATTCAAGCAAATGAAAATGAATATAAATGTATGTAAATTAGGGGACCAGGTTGAAAGATTTTTGGAATCCCGCTTATGCCTCTTACAGAGCACTCTTCTTCCCCAACCCTACTTTGTTCGAAAAAGGCCATCTCTTTTACTCTCTATTAGGAACTGAAATCATGAATTTATGCTGATTTCCATGCAGTGTTCTAGGGAATGGTCGTGATACTTAATTGCATTGAGAACTTTCAAATTAAGCACATATATATTTTTGCGTTCTTGTTATAGTAGCAAGCAGTTATGTGTTTATGCAATCTTAACGGATGGCTATGAAGTTGGGTTTGAATTAAATTTTGTTCCATTTGCTGCTGCACGACCTCTAAAATTGTTTTTTCTTTCAAATTTTAAGCCACAAATAAATGTGAATAGACACTAAAGTAATTTCCTGAACTGTCTTTATTTGCAGGCATATTGTTAATAGAATTATGAACTTGCATGCTCCAGGTATGCCAATGACTTTATATTTCTTTGCATGTGTTGATTTGATTTTACGTTAATTCTAATAGC
Organism: Panax notoginseng; assembly: GCA_016801055.1. Classification (NCBI taxonomy): domain Eukaryota; kingdom Viridiplantae; phylum Streptophyta; class Magnoliopsida; order Apiales; family Araliaceae; genus Panax; species Panax notoginseng. The sequence continues at coordinate 187,156,526 of CM029016.1, read as the reverse complement.
ATTCAAAATGTAAAATATCCTCTATCTATTGTAGAATGGTCTGGTGAGGTTCGAAGCATCACTTATTCTGCTGATGGAAAATCTGTATCTGTTGTTTATCGTGTAACACTCTACGGGACTGATGCAGAGGTATACTTTTCTTTTGTGCTTCATAGCATGTTAGCCTATATAAGTTTTATGAAGTATGATGGTGAGCACTGCGTTCATATGTTTTTGAAAATTATCTTGGTACGCACAAGTCCCACATATGTCCCTTGGTTGTTCTTAGCAAAGCATATTTTAACATTGGTAATAATTTTAATGTTGCACAATGAATAATGTCATTAAGATACTTGCATAGTATTAGAAAGTCTAAACTTTATGACCGTCTAAAGGTGTTCATTGGTTCGGTTAGGTTGGGTATAAACAAAAATTTCCCCCTTACCAAATACTGTTGTTGAGAAACAGCCAAAGAGGCCCAAATCTAACTTCGTAATTTGGCTCCCAATTGTTTGTCCATGTTTGAGTGATAAAGGAATAAAAGAGATTCTTAACTTCATGAAACAAGCCAAGATCCTGATGAAGGTCTAACTTCTGCCCAACTCATATAACTGTTGGAGAATTGCTCAGGAGGCAGGGTTTGACGAAAGGAGTAGAATCCACTTTACTGATGTGGGACAACTATTCCAAGATACAAATACAAACTTTCACATGTTATATGCATAGAGGGGAAAAAATTCTACACTCTAGTCAATGTGGGACAACCTTCGAATTCTTTAACCAAGGGTGCAAGCTTGGAAAGCCCAAGTCTCTGATCAACCTTTAACTGTAAAAAGTTTTATGGGAGAGAGATTTTAACGAGTTAGGGGCTGAGAGTTCTCCACTTTACTTGACATGGGTTTATTATGCTAGGCTACAAATACAAACTTTCACATTTAAATGGCCAGGGGAGGAGGATAATCTCCCTTCTATTCAATGTGGGTAAACTTTCAAACTCATTGGCAGGGTTGTAACGTTTAAAAATCCCTTCCCAAATCTCACCCTGAAAGATGAGGCAATTGTCTGAGTCATTAGCTAGGTAAATTGGGGGATGCTCTTTCATGCATACAAGAAGCTTCCTTCTTACTCCCTCATCGGAAGATCATAGCAACACTAAACACTTCTCACCAGGTACCTTCTTACATGTACTTATTCCATCCGGAAATGAATCCTACGACTTTTTGTTTTAAATTTTCTTTAAAACGCGTATTAATGCTTTCCTAGTTTTAGGACTAAAATTTGGATTGCGAAAAAATATTGAAAATAATTATGTTCAAGTGTGTCATTTGGAAACCCTAAATTGCTTATATAAAGGCAACAAGTCAAATAGGACACTGATTTCTGGTCATTGGGAGTAGGAATTATTGTCTATTGGTTCTAGTTGGGTGGTTTTGGAACAAAACACAAAAAAATTGTAAGTAAAGAAGTCTTCCATTTTAATTATACAAACTGAAGTATTGTACCAATCAATAGCTTTGAATTAGACCATAACCCACTGCTTTAGTTCTGCTTTGTCAGTTTTGTGTACATTGCTGGAATTGCTATTTTTTTTTTGGGGGGATCCAACCCAAAGTTGTTCTAGTGTTCTAAAGCTTACACATGGCGACCAAAATCAATGGCTCGCTTGCTGCCTTCATTAAAGGGGCCAACCCTCCACCACTAAGGTTGCCCGAGGTTCAGGCTTGGGAGAAAACTTCAATACTAAAGAAATTACTCAGCATTATTCCGCTAGCACGAGGTTATGGGAGTAGTGGGTATGGAGCAAATTTTAAACCTAATTTATGGGATACTGGGGAAAGTGGTTTTCAAGTTTCAGAAGTCTCAACTCTTGTTAAGCTTGACAGCCTGAGCACTTGATCACAAAACTGAATGTGTCTCTTAGAAATTCCATATTACTTGAGCAGATAATACTTCTAAACTATTTTTTGATATTAAAAATATAATGACTTCTTGTTGTTAGCCTTTAATTCCTCCACTCTGCTAGTCTTAACTTGGTTCAACAAATTAATAGGCCACCAAGTCTTTTCACTCTCCTCCATGCTATACTACAAATATGCAGTAGCTTGTATTGTTGTATGGAGTGAAATAAAGCTTCATTTTAGGGTTTGATTTCCTAATGCTTAGGTTCTTCTCCTCCTTTGCCATCTTTATTTCCCCATTACGTCTCTGTACCTAAAAAATAAAAATATTACTGCTTATAAAAGATTGAAATATTTAATGTATTTTTTATTTTGGGGTGCAAGTGTGAACTACTAAGGATCTCAAAATCGAGCGATTAATCTATTTTGAGGTTAAGTACTGTTCCAGTTCAGGTTCCTTGATTAGAGTATGAGCTATGTAACTTCTGTAAATATTTAAACAATAATTTAGCCATTTATGTCCTTCGTTGCATCTATTTTGAGGTTAGGAATGGCGTAAAGGAAAAGAATCTAGATAATTCCTCTTCATTGGTGATAAACAGAAAGCAAAATTGTGCCATGATCGCTCTGTAGTATCTAGATACGATGATTCATTCATCATACCTATATTTGAGCAAACTTGCATTAGTAGACATTGTCCTGATTGTACCAATAAGTGCTAGAATTCCTCTGTGACATTAGAATTTGTACAAGTCAAACCTAAAATTTACGACTTCCTAAATTTTAAAGAGATGATAAGTCTTTTATCATATGATAGTTCTAGCAAGGTTTTTATTTAGCATAAATTGGAATGTCTGTTCTGTTTCTTTCTTGTTTGTCTCTCACTCAATCTCTGAACGAAGGTTTTTCACTTTAACTAGGTTTTCTTTTGTGTTCTCTTTTTAACATTTCACTTGTCAGTTGTGTGATGACAGTGTTCTAAAAATTCCCGCCTAGGTCCGGATGACGCCCCCAAATCCGGGTATCTTCCAACCCGACAGATGGTGCTACACGGTGTTACAGTTCACACATACATTCAATTGAAACAACTTAAAAGAATGAATGTCTTCTATATATATTACAAAATAATATATCCTTACTCAGGTTCTTTGTAACCATTACATATGTTCTTCGTTATAGTATCCAATAAATACAAATTCATACTATGCTATTACAAAGACAACTTTTTTGTGTGCCTTAGCCTTTTCTTTATCCTTACTGGATCCTTCGGTCCGTTCGGTCTTAGCTGCATTCATATGGTTCAAGCAAGGGTGAGCATAACTAGCTCAGCAAGTATGACAATTTCATTTAAGCAATATGTTTGAATCATATGAATACATATATCTTCTATAATTGAATTAATAGTTATGAAGTACTATAAATAGTTCAAAATAGCACTTCTCTTTTCTTAAAAATGTTTAACAATGAACAACATACGTTAAACATTGATTTTGGTCCAAGACCTTGAGCATTTCATTATTTCTTTGAAAAGGACAACCCGACACCAAGTTCGTAAGTCCGACATTTCTTACGAGCACGTCTACGTGATCAGCCTATAGTACTCTATGTTGTACAACACTACTTCATTAAACGTATTTACGTTTAAGTTTTGACAACCTCACGTGCTTGTCAATTGACGACAAAATATTTGTTTATTCATACTCAGTCTTTCTTTGAAATCCATACCAAAACAGTTGGCGTAAGGTAGCAACATTGATATTATTTTGATCGATTATAAGGAAATCTACAAAACACATTAAGTCTAGTCGAAAGAATTGGATTCGACTTCTTTGTACATCAATCCATGTGTAAGATACATGAATCATAAAGCTTGTCCAAAAGGAACATAGATAAAGGTTTAGAACACTTGCCTTCAGCGTCTTCTACTGTTAATTCACTTCTCTTTTGAGTCTTTATAGATTCTACAATACATGATTACATAGCATACCACATTAGGTCAAAATGATCATCACGTATTGACATTAACCTATCTTCTCCTTCTCGGTCTAATCATTCATTTGATTAACTAACATTCAATAGGTTAGTTAATGTTCGTTACGGTTTATCGTATTACTTTGTGTTTACATTCGAGTAACCTTTCGTTATCTTTTAATCGTTCAACATAAGGTTTTAATCATCCTTAATGATATTACTATAAGTTAATTAAAGTAATAATTCACCTTCAATCAACTTTCTCTTTCACTATATTCATTATCTTTCTTCACTGCCTTTTTCCTAGTACTGGCGCTGTGGCGCCAACTTCCTAAGTATGTTCCGCACTGCGGCGCAAGTTAGCAGTGTCTTGGATTCGGTTACGGCGCTGCGGCGCCAAACCCTTCAGTATATGCCGCGCTGCAGTGTGACTTGACAGTGTATGGGATCCGAAGATGTCGCTGCGGCGCCAACTTTATAAGCTTGGGCGACGCCGGTCCTGAGCCTTCGAATTTTTTTTATGTTTTCCAACTTCAATCCTTTCCGGGGTCGTAACTTAATCGTTATAAGTCGGAATTGGCTCGTTCAAAAGCCGTTATCTCACGTATCTTGTACACTACTATTTTATTAGGACATCTTACATTTTCGAATCCGTTAACACTGAATTTGCAGTTTAATTTCCTTATTACGCGTTCGATAAACGTTCGTGAACGTTCATAGCTCGTTTCTTCGTTTTAAGTCGAAATTCGACCATTCTTGAGTCCGCAACTCTAAAAATGCAAAGTTCTACTATATGCCATTGAAAACTAAGGTTTCCGAGTTATACGGCGATTTTTGACTTTCATTTCGAGAATTTCACGATTTCGACGATTATTGTCTAATCTCGTGAAATTTCGCCATAACTTCGTTACTTGAGATTTTTACTACGTTCAAAATGGATTCGTTCCATCATTCATACATCTATCATCCTAACAAAACATATATCATCTAATCCTATACACGATGGTTTTAAACTTGTCCATCAACAACATACGATAAATTTTCATGTGTTCTTCATTAGTTCATAATTCTATGATTATGATTCCACTTGTAACATGATTTATTAATGTTTAAGTCCACTAATAGTCATCCTTATTACTCTTTATGATACATGCTCCACCAATATCCACTTCTCTATCATAGCTATAAATGAAGAGATGAAGAATAATGGTCTAAGGATTCGTTACCTTTGTTGTTCTAATTTGATTCTTCTTCTTCTTCTTCTTGGATTAGTAAGATAGCTCTCACTTCTCTCTCAATGATATTTGTTCCAAGTGTTGGTGGAAATTAAACAAGCAACAAATGAATAATCAAGCTTCCTATTTATAGAATTACCAAGTGAGGGCAAAATGGTCCATTGGCCCCACCTCCTTACTATTTCCACCTCCACAACCAAACTTCCAAAGGAATCTATCCCACCTCCTTATTTGGCCAGCCATGACTCACCATGGGGGGTCCACATGGGTTGCCCCATGGGTTCTCTCCTAGTGACCCATCGGTTCGATCCACGGGCCCGGTTCTTGGTTCGGACTTGGGTTTAATTAACTTTGGGCCTAACGTTGGGCTTGCATTACTTATCTTCGGGCCTTAACAATATTTCACTTGGGCTTGCCAAATACATGAGCAAATCCTATTAGTCCATTATAAATAGCTTAAGCTTTTAACGTATAATTCTCGTATTCTCCTCGTATATTAGTTCGTATAATCATTCATCATATACGTTATGTCATCTTTCGAATATACTTGTACAATATTTCGTATCATACTCAAATTCATTACTTTATATAATACTTTCTTATTATACGATCGCCATTCATTCAAATCTTCATTTTCCTTAACATTCTCGAATTTAGTACGCATGCAAAAAACTGCGTTTTTCATAACTGAATTATTATTACATAATCCATATTTTCTTATCATTCTATCATTACGTATTTTTCGGAAGTTCAAAAATAATTTCCGAGCAGAAATAGAAGAATAGTGTTTTTCGGAGAATTTTTCGGAAAGCTTTTATTTTCGTCTTAGAAACTCGAACAACTTAATTCTATCATGTAGCCAGAATACTACGACATTATTCCACTTTTAGGTTATAGAATAACCTTATCTTAATAACATATATTATAATTTTATTCATTATTTATTCAAATAAAATTATTTTATAATTAATCCGATTTTCTCGGTTGTTACAGTCCGCCTAGGCCCCGTCTAGGCGTTAGGCCCCCCTTGGCGCCTCGCCTAGGCGCTTGGCCCCCTGGCGCCTCACCTAGGCCCGAGGCGGCAAAAAAATCTCTCCAATAAATTAGGCGGAGTCTAGGCGGAGATGTTTTTTTAATTTTAAAACTACCTAAATCAGATTTTGATATATTTATTTTTTTAATGATTTACCATATTCATAATACAGATTGTAGCATATCAAATCACAGCAAGAAGTGAACAATATCAAGTCAAAATGGATAATTTTATTATAGTTGTAATTTTTTGAACTTGTATCAACTTTAGATTATTTAAATGATGTTACATTTGTAATATTTAGTTTAATTCAATATAATTCTTAAATTTTTGTTTAGTTTCTTAAGTTTTAATATTGAATTAAATTCTTGAAATTTTAAATAATTCTTGTTTATGAATAAAACTAATACGTTAAAAATATGTTTGAACTTTGAACAATTGCATGCTTGTGTTTGAACTTTGAAATTAGTAATATGGATATGTGTTTGAACTTTAAGCAAATGTCTTTATTATTTTTATTATAGATTGTTTTGCTTTATATTATTGTTTTGTTTGGATAAATGTAAGATAAAATATTAAAATTGGCTTAAAATAAAAAATTTCGCCTAGGCCTCCTGACCCCCCCCCCCGCCCGCCTCCCGCCTAGTGCCTTTTAGAACATTGTCTAATGATCACTATGCACTGTTACTTTGTCTAATTTTTTAGTTCATGCTCATTTAGATTGTTAAAATTAGAAACCCCTGTATAAGGGGAACTAACTTGGTGTTTCGGTTAATTTCTTCTCATGTTCACAAGATATTTCGGGAGTCCACGGGTACTGCATCTGTTAATGAGGCAGGCGGGTATGGAGATCCTGTGCAGAAAGCAGAAGCAATGGCATTTCGTCGAGCTTGTGCACGTTTTGGGCTTGGGCTTCACCTTTACCACGAGGACATGCTGTAGCAAGATAAGGAGTTCATGTCATAAGCAAAGTTCAACTAAGAAAACTATTGCAGTCTGTTCCTTTTTGCTAATGATTGTGGCATATAATTATGATCAATGCTAGCTTTTACTCCTGTAATTAGTCTAATGTAGTGGTAAGAATGCTGGCCTTGTCATAATGTTCTTTTGTTATCTGAAGACAAATGTCACAGTCGTGTAACGTGAGCTCAAGCTACTGGGATGTTTATCTAGCCATTCGAGTTATTGATATATTTACGGGTTGTGGGACGAAATCTCGGAGTTCTGGAATGTGTATAGTCGAGTCAATATATTGGTTAACATATCTTTGCTTCTTTTCAATTGGGTTTCTAACTGTCCTTCTGTGTTTTTTGAACAGTAAAACATGTTACCCTGATTTTCAGCCACTTGCAGTCTTGAACACATTACACATGTTTGGTCCAAATGCTTAGTTTGTGAGTTTGGATGGATGGATGGGATGGGATGGGATGAGAATGGAAAGTATAGGAGGGGGAAGAGATCGGAATGAATTATAATTTTCTCATTATGTTTGTAAGTTTTAGAAAGGAACAGAAAAATGATATTTTAATTATATTTTTCCTTATTTGAAAGTTTAGGAGAGAAGGGAAGAGAAATATTTTTATTTTTAAATTATATTATTACTATATTATTCTTATATTTTAATGTCATAAATGACATGATTTATTTTGAAAGTTTACTTGGGTAATATAAAATAACTGACTTTTTTATTTTTTCTCATCCCTCTAAAATCTAAATCCTCCTACTTTTGTGGGGAACGTTTTGAGCTAAATATGAAATCAATTTTACTTTTAAATTTATTCCATTTCTCTAAAAAAAAATTCACAAACAAACATGACATGCAGTATAAATGCTGCATTTGCGTTTTGCATTTGCGTTTTGCACAATGCGTTTGTGAAATGAATAGGGTATGGCAACGGGTCTGGGCTGTGTATTGCATTACTCGCATCCTTACTCAATTCCCTCTCATCCCAATTCTATTGGGTTTGGTGATACCCGTTTGGTTTTAAATAGAAAATAGGAACAATTACATATAATAGTACAATTTATTAAAATATTATAAAAAAAGTGCACGAACAAAATAATTATAAAAAGAGTGTATATGCAATATTTAATTACAAAAAAAGTGCAATCTTATTCCTTTTATTTAGTTGACTGATGGCCATGTTTGTAGGGATTTGAATTTTCTCTCTCTCATCAACCTCCATATTCTTATCTAACGAATCAATGGAGTAACCGCCTTCTTCTTCCTCTTCGGTCGTCGCCTTCTTCCTCCTCTGCCGCAGTCGCAGTCTTTTTCCGCACCTTCGCCCCTCGCCACTGCTCCACTGGCAGCCGCCCCACCCTCGCCACTGCCACTACTCCTCCCGCCCCCGCCTCCGCCTCTGCCCCACACCCTCTCCTTCCCCTTCATCCGCCTCCCTTCTCCTACCCCGCCCATGCCCACCACCTCCCACCGCCATCCCCCTCCTCCCGCCCCCCTTTCTCCTCCCAACCCCACCCCACCCCACCCCACCCTACCCTCTCCCCTCCGCCTCCCCTCCCCTCTCCTCCCCTTCCTCTTCCTCCGCCTTCTCCCGCCCCCCTTTCTCCTCCCAACCCCACCCCCTCCCCTCCCCTCCCATCCCCTTCCTCTTCCTCCGCCTCCTCCCGCACCCTTTCTCCTCCTCCCCCAAATCGATCCAAGGTGGCCGTCGGTGGAGGCCCCGCCACTGGCCGCGATGGAGGCCCCTCCACCACCCGTTGCTTCCCCTCCACCACCGGTCCGTTCTCCAATTCCAGCGGTAATCAAACCTTAATATGTTGGTAACCAAATAGGCATACCAAGGTAACCAAACCTTCATAACAAGGTAACCGAACCTTAATATAAAGGTTTCCTTGTTATGAAGGTTTGATTACCTTATTATGAAGGTTTGGCTACATTGGTATGAAGGGTTGGTTACCTTGGTATGAAGGTAACCAAATTTCATGTAGTTGGTTACCAAATCATTTGATAAGGTAGCCAATTCAGTTTTATTAGCTTACTAATTTATTTTATATGTGATGCAGTTGGTAACCAAATTTCATGTAGTTGGTTACCAAATCATTTGATAAGGTAACCAATTCAGTTTTATTAGCTTACTAATTTATTTTGAATGTGATGCAGTTGGTTACTAAACCTTCCGATAAGGTAACCAATTTAGTTTTATTAGGTTACAAATTTATTTTAGATGTGATGCTGTTGTCGGTGGTGGTGGCGACGGCGGCAGCGGTGGTGGCGACGGCGGCAGCGGTGGCGGCGAGAGAGGATGATGATGAACATTAGCTCATTCATAATTTTTTATTTTTAATTTTCTCATTTTGATTTGAATTTTGAAATATAGATTTGAAATTGTTGTTAAAGACAAAAGATTTGAATTTGAATTATTAATTATGGTAGTTAGTTGTCCTTGATTTTAGATTTTTTTATTAATGTGAATTGTACTATTTTTGTAATATGAGTCTTAATTACACTCTTTTTGTAATTATTTGGTTGATACACTTTTCTTGTAATTACTTTCTATTTGTTGTATACTTATGTAAAGGACCCAAAAAAATACTCAACCCGTTCATGTATTTTACATATTTAATTGTCAAACATAATATGATTATATAATTAAAACATTTAAGTTAAATACACAAGGGTACAAAATACATAGCTATATATAAATATATTAGCATATAGCTAGTTAAATGCTCCGTCCGAAACACGGGTTTGCTTTTTAAAATAGCACAATTTTTTATTTATTTTATATAAAATAATTATGGATTTTTTTAAAAAATTCACAAATTAACTTACTATTGCTATTATAATGTCTACAAATTTTGCTCAAAAAGATGAAATTATATAATTAATTAACTAAATAAATCTTATAAAGCATAAAATTGTATTAGAATACTAAGTTACTATTATGAAAAAGTTGGAAACTAAAGTTTGATTATGCATTAATTAATTTATATATATATATATAAAGTTTTTAATGTTAATTATATTTAGTCATAATATTTTTATATTTTTAATATATATATTTATTTCAAAATAGAATTATTGTAAAACAATGAGTTACAATTATGATTTTTAGCTTTAAAATTAGTTAACTAAATTTTCATCAATAATATATAAGTTAGAATTGATTTTATAATATTAATTAACTAAATATCTATTATATAAAATAAAATTGTAAATGAAGTTTAATCGTTAATATAATTTTGTAATATATAATATATTTATTAATATTTATTATTATTCATTCATAATATTTTTTTAATATTTTTAATGTATACGTTATTTAGAGTTCAAAGTTGAGTAGAAACTTATAAGTAAAACTCTAAACATGATTTTTAAGTTAGAATTTTTTGTATGACGAAGTAGTTAAATGACTTTTATAAAGAACAAAATTATTAGAAATAATAAGTTAATAATTACTCATAATATTTCTTTTATATTTTTAATATGTATATATTTTTTTATATTCTTAATATCACGAAGAATGTCACTGTCTTCAAAAATATAATCAATTGAACTAGGAAGGCCAACAATGTGAGTAAATGATACGAATGACGTACCATGGGGATGTGCAATTATTAAAAAATATTTTCCTTTCTTTTTCTTCTTTCTTTTCTCCTTCTTTCTTCTTTCTTTTATCTTTACACATTAAAAAGTGTTTTAATTGAAATTAAATTTTAGACTTATTTAAAATAAATAAATTAAAATTAGGAAAATTTAAAAAGTATTTTAGTAATAGTTAAATTGTCTATGCCACAGATGAAAACCAAAAAAATTAAATTTTATCTTATTATATATGTATATAGATTAATTATAGTAGTTAATTGTACGTGGCTTGTATTTAATTTTTTTAAGCAAATATTGTAATCATTCTAATAGCAATCGTAAGTTAATTTGTGAAATTCAATTTTTTAAAAGCATCATATATAAAACAAATAAAATATTAAAAATAAAGCTATTTATAAAATAAACCCGTGTCTTGCATTCTTTTTTAAAAAAAACCCTAAAACACTAAGCACTCATAAAATATTATCATTATGTCTCTTTATAAGTTAATTCCTTGTTAATTATTATGACTGTATATTTTAGTATAACTATATTATAATAATTATTCCGTTTATGTTGTAAATATTAATTTAAATTGCTCCGATTTAATATAGTTTACATATGTTTCAATATTTTAGTTTGTGCATAATTATGATATAATAGTAGAATAATTTGTTACTATATGATATATCATTGTTAAATATATTAACAATGGTCCGGATGTGTTTTAATTTAGGCTTATAAGAATCAATATTAATAAAGGATTTCTATAAGAAATTTATAAAATAATAAGTTACTCTAAAGTTTTTCAGGATTATAAATAGTATTTTGGTTCTAGTTAAATTTTAAGTTTAAAAAGTGTTTAAATATTAGTTAATAGGGATAATTGACTTTTTGGTCACTGTACTAGGGCCAAATTTTTTTGTGGTTACCGACATTTTTTTTTGTTATAATCGCGTAACTATACTCTAAAATAATTACCAAATGGTCATTACTTATGATTTCCATCCAAAAAACAGACGGAAGTGCTGAGTGTGCATATATATATATATATATATATATATATATATATATATATATATGTTGATGTGTACATGGATTTTGTCATGTGTATCATCATGTGCCAAACACATGCTCATAGATATTAACAATAATTGTATCTTAATAATAATTTCAAAGGCTTTAAAAAGTATTTTAGTAATAGTTAAATTCTAATCTCATACCAAAGACCAAAAAACTTAATTTTGCCTAATTATATATGTATATTGTTAACGTCAAGATCCATCCACGGGTCTAATCACTAAACAACGCGTTAAATCATGCACAGAAATGAAATTACACGTAGGAACTTAATGGCCTGAGTCGCCAGAGATAGCTCCGGTGTGAGAATAAGTACATGCTGAAAATATGTTAATAATGGAGGCATATAGCTTTAGTACTCAAAGAATTAGGAATATTGATCGTAAAACTGCATAATTCAATCATATGCGTAAGTATGGTCATAGGGATCGTCAGTGCCATCATAACTTTCTAGGTGCGAAACCTTCTTAGTGGGATTAGTCCAAACCCAATCGATCTCCGGAGTCAAAGGAGACGTTGGATCAACCGGTGTCTTCTTTTTGTAGCTGACATCGGCTAACTTTTATTCTAGTTTTGCTACTCTCTGAGCGAGAGGGTCATATTTTTCCTTCTGGGGGGGGGGGATGCACCAATCCCTCACATGTCTTGGAGAAACCACTCGTTGCCTTCGTCCTAACCTCCCATGATTCTCACTGATGTCCTCCTGAGAGCAGCTTTTTCGCCTACTCTTGTCATGTCGAGAGCCATCTAAACGATGTGTCTTGTATCGACCCTCTGGCATGGCTCCTCGACGAAGATGCTAACTCAAAGAAACCTCTTTTTCACCCACCAACGCGGCCGATTGGACAACTAGCAGCTTTTGCGGAAGACACAAGACCTCCATGGCGTCATTTTTCTCCTGCATCTTTTGGGTAAGAATCAACTCTCGTTTGTCTCAACCGACCTGTTCCCGACCTCAATCTCCTTATGTGCGTGTTCGGGATTGAGTATCCTCAACATGACTATGGGGGTTTGGGATCTCTGGCTGGCTAAGAACAACTAATGATGGGTTAGAGCTATCTAAGCCTTCAATAGACCTGCAGAATGACTGCTGTAAGAACCGAGAATTTTAAACGATTATATTTTAGGAATATTTTTTATTATTATTATCAATATTTTTATCATTATTATTTTGAGCATGCATGATATGAATTAGCAGGTTAGTCAATTTATTTATTTTAAATTGTCTAAGGCAGGTAAAGGAGGCAAAGAGGAATAGTTGAACAAAACCCTAATTTGAATAGGGATTATAATATCAATACAATTATTATTATAATTGTATTTAAGATTATGTGTATGTGCAATATGTGATTAATGATTAAGTGTTCATCAGATAAGGTATAACATTAAAAACCCTAATGTTAAATTTTGAAACCCTAATAATGATTAGGAAATCCTAATTCTAGATTTAGAATCCCTAAACCCTAATTAAGAAATCCTAACCCTAATTTGTAAACCCTAATACTATTTAATAAACCCTAAGGGTAAAAATATAACAGAAGCATGTGAAATGACCAAACTACCCTTAAAATTATTTGGGAAATGACCAAAATATCCTTTTGGATGTGAAATGACCAAAATACCCCTTTACTCATCTTTTAGTAAAGGGATAACACCAAATCTTGGTGAGTCATCAAGGGAGATTCACCATGTGCTTAAAATCAAAGCCAATCAACCATACTTGACACCTAACAACAAATCCAACCCTTGGATCAAAGCTTAGTTGTCAAAAAGGGAGTAAAGTTTAAAGAAAACCTTACTTTAAGTTTTCATACTTAGCCAAACCTTCCATTCCTTAGCTACACAAAATCTAGAGTAAAACTAAGCCATAAGTCAAGACAAGTTTACCCCATAACCATCCAAGATCAAATTCAAAAAGGAGAAAGCAAAAGTTGGTTCAAAAATGTATAAACCCTAACCCTAAGCTAGATCTTGTATGCTTAGGTAGATTTTTTGATTTGTGTTTAAATATGTTGTATGATGTGTTATTTAGTGATCTGGATTGTTAAAACATAGATCTATATCATTTAAATGTATGAAAATGAAGATTTAAGCAAGTTAGAAAAACCCTAAAAATATGGTCTGACAGTCAAATGTCAGGGCCTGTAGACCTTACTCTGTTAATGTTTAGATCTGTCTAAAGCTTTGTATGTGTAGTATGTTATGTGATTAACAAATTAGAAGTGGAATCATGACGATATCATATCTAGATTTCAAGTTATTCATGGTCAAACTTAGTTGACCAGTCATGAAAACTGTTTCTGAAAAACCCAGATTTTGCCCAGAAAGGGTCTGACAATATTTTTGAAGGCTTGGATCTTCTATCTGTTATGTTGTTAACTTATCTAAGTGTATCACTTTTATACCTTGACATATGTACTACAAAACCCTGACAATAGATCGCCTATTAAAACAACCAGGATGAAAGTTATTCATGGTCAAAAGTGGTTGACCAAGCACATATTTTGTTTTTTGGAAATTCCAGAAAACTGAAGAACAAGTTTCTGACAACAGTTTGACCATGCTAGATCTCTCATATATGATGTTGTTAGGCTAAGCCAGTGTAACAATTTTGTAGTCTGACATGTCTACAATAAGAATGTGACACTGGATCACTTAGATAACACAAAGAATCAAAGTTATTAAAGCTTAAAGTGGGTTGACCAACACTTTCATTTCTGAAAATTCCAAAAATGAAGAACAACCTAGATATGGTGGTTTGACCACTTATATTTTCTTGATATGATGTAGTTAGACCCTAAAATTGATATATACTTGTAGTATTACATCAATACTACAACAATAATACACTTTCATGCCCAAAAACAATATCAAATGGAAATCATTGATGGTTAAAGTAGCCCCCAGTACATTGACCAACCTGTTCTTCATAGGATGAAAAACACCTTTAACGACGATTTCTGTTAATAAAACCCTTTAGTGACAATTTTAAATAAAATAATTAAATTAATTAAAATAAATAGAAATAAATAGAAAATAATTATTAATAATTCATAATTAAGTTTTAAAAATTATTTTAAGTTATAAATATTAACTTTTAATATTTTTACATAAATTTCATTAATATTTTAATTTATTTATTAATGATAATAAATTTATTTAATAATTGTATTAAATAAATTATTTAAAAATGATTTTTATGTTTTAAAAATTATTTAAAAATGATTTTTATGTTTTAAAAATTATTTAAAAATGATATAAAGGTTATATTTTGACATAAATGTCATTAATATTTTGAATTATTTAAATATTAAGGATAATGAAATTATTTAGTAATTAAATAATTTAAAAATAATATTAATGTTTAAAAAATCATTGTAAATGATAATAATTATTTAAAAATTATTATGAGCTTCTAAAAAAATATTATAAATGATAATTAAATTATCTAAAATAATATTGAAGCTTTTAAATAGAGTTTTATTGAAAATCAACTCGATAATTATCTGATAACTCAATCAAGATGTCGAATTAATACCAAAATCAAACCAGACTGAAATAGTTTGACTTGATAATTGTTTTTATATGTTCTAATGATTGTTATGAATACGTGATAATGTATTTAAGTTGTATGATGACTATAAATAGCAGTATTATGTGCCATGATGTGTTATTCTAATTGAAAGAATAATCTTATTAATGATAGGTCTTATCATAAAAGATTAAACTAAATTGCATAGCAGTAAGCAATAATCAAGGAAAGTATCTAAACCTTACGCACTAGTTTTATTTTGTACAAACATGTATATATTTATGCAAGTTCCTAACTCAACTTGAGTTATTAATTTCAAAGCATGTTCGTGAATAATTATTGTTGATTATTCACATCTATAACGATCATTGTTATTCATTTATGCGAGTATCTGAACCCTTAAATTTATCTCATGCAATGAATCTTTGTGTAATCAAATATCCTATAGATAACTTTTAATTCTGTACAAGCTAGTTCTTGAACAAGTATTCAATTTATTCATTGAATACAAGTATCTCATTATTGTCTTCATATGATTCATATATGTTCAAACATTATTCTGTTCTTTGTGTACTAAGTTTGATTGTATAAGTGTCCTCTTTTGTATAAGTTGTTGTATTTGAACAAGTATCTATAAACTCAAAATTCTTTGATATAACAAGTTTTGATACATACTATTGAATCTTGGTATGTATACATGGTTTAAAAGTTGTCTAAGCTACTTGACCCGGCTAGACATAGTTTTAAATAATTCTTCGAATATTATTGGTTACGATAGAGTCGTCCAACTAAATTGCTTTGGTTCAGACTCCAGACTAAGTATGAACATCCCTAAATTGGGAAATTTTTATGCGCCAAAGGCGGTTATGATGAATGCGAATGTCATTTCAGTATGTAGTGTTGATCAATACAGGGCATAACAGGCTAATCACCCTCCGTGCCCGTAAGTCAGTCGGTTTGCATATGAATTTCTGTAAAAACCTTTTCAAACTTGAAAATAAAAGTTCATGGTCTAGTAGCTGCTCAGTATCTATGGTCAATACGTAGTTTTAAAAATGTAAATGGTTTGACATGCTATTCAGAATTATTTCAGTTTACTTCACAACAATTGATTCGTTGTAGAAGTATACCTCAATGAAAATATTTATTTCTTTCAACTGATGTTTATTAAATGATATTACTTGCTGAGCAATTGAGTGCTCATTCTTGCTTTAAATTAAATATTTTCAGCTAAGCGAGATCGACTAGAAGGTTCTAGCACAGATAAGGGAAAGAAGAATATGAAGGAATAGTTATAATTAAGGTGTTATTTGTAATAACTAGTCTTTTGTATGGTGATAATATAATATTTATCATGTAATAATGAACTTAAAGGTTGTGGTAATTGGGGAATAGACAACTTTGATGTAATATTTTAATTAATTAATATATTAAGTAGTTTGAATGAATGGTATCGTGGAGTACCAAGTACGGGTTTCAAGTACCCGAATTTGGAGGCGTCACAACTGCCAAGACAAAGCCTATCTGTGATGCGCTTGATAGGTTCCAATCTATCCTTAATTGAGCTCATGGCTTGGGCCGAGGGGTTGGCTGATGATTTCTCCTGTTCCAAAATCGTGTTTTCCTTACTTGTCATCACAACTCCTACTAAAATCGTGGGTGATTGAGAAAATTGATTAGCACTAAAGGTCATCCTAGAGCTAATGTTAAAGCCAAGATCTGTTCACGCGTCTAATCGCCAAACAACGCGTTAAATCCTTCATAGAAATGAAATCACACATAAGAACTTGACGGTTTGAGCCGCCGGGGGATAGATCTAGTGTGAGAATAAGTGCAGGCTGGAAACATGTTAACAATGGAGGTTTATAACTTTAGTGCTCAAAGAATTATGAATAATGATCGTACCTATGAAGTAAGGTATAACCATGTATTTATAATTGATCACACCACCTTTATCGATATGTCCCCAAATTAAAATTGAATTCTTATCACAGTAAAAGTCAATCTCCCTAAAGAAAGGAAGTCAAATCTAACTCTGACTCTTTCCTTAGAAATTTAAAAATTAAATACAATTAGTATTCATAAATTCCTTAAAATCTAAATTGTCAATTAAAATATAATATTACGTGGGAGGAATTTTCCACGTGGCATGGAGTCACCAAACCACCTGGGCTCACTCAATCATGCCCCAACATATATAGATAAGAATCACTATATTGTTCGAGTTCGTGTAATACCACGGTTTTGGGTGTTAATTGTCATTCCCAAGTATGTTTAGCCTCTAAAAGCCCCTAACATGTACTCATAGCGTTCAATATTTGCATGGAAATAAAATGAAAATATTTTTAATGGTTTAAGCTCGTAGAAGTCTAGTATTGTTTTAGAATACCTTAGCCATTTTAGATCAGGTATTTATGCAGCTAGCTGATCAGGGGATGTAGCCTAGCTGAACATTTATAATACAAAATTCTAAAGCTAGAGCAACTCTGTGACGCCCCCAAATTCTCTACATTCCCTGTAGCAGATTTGGTGCTCACGTAAATATTTTATAAGATAATAACTTCTATAAATAAAAAATTCATAGTATTCCATGACAAATAATAGTTCTTGTCAGAACAATTACTATGTATGGATACCCTCACTTGAATATATAGATTTATAGTCTCACGGATATTTCTTTCATATCAATAATCCCTATTTATTTGACATTCATAGTATGAATGATGAGATTGTTCCTGGAACTGAGGGGTGCAACCTCAATTCGTACAAAACTCCTAAGATCATTCAATACCCTCATTCAAATGTATAGTTCATATAGATATTGTGTTATTTTCTATTTTCTTTAGAAAGGTAAAAACTAAGCAATGTATAAAAACTGATAATATATTACACAACCTAACATTTAATTACATAGGTCTCAAATATAGTTAATTGTTACATCAGAGTCAGCAAAAAGATATCATTGTCTTAATATAATAAAATTATGCTTTCCTATCCACAAGTACTGGAACTATCGGGTAAATCATTCTTGACTGCAAATGGAAAAGAATATTTACAAGGATGAGCTACAGAAAGCTCAACAAGTTTTAATCAAGTTATACATTATACTCACACTGAATCTGAATTGAATAAACATAAAGTTCAGAGTTTTTTCACATATATATACTGAAGTTTGATCTTCCAAACCCCACACATTACAAGTTTTTGTCAGTCATAAAGACTTAGCCAACCGGGTTGATTTGTTCAACCAGGCACCCTAGGAGTATGAATATCATCCTATCTAAATAACCCCCAATCATTAATACAAATGTAGGTCATAAATAAACCCCGCTTAGTGTATAACTGCTGGTCATAATAGTATCAGTATATATATTTGTACCAAACAATATTAATTTATCACAGTCTATAATTTGATATCAAATCAAATACATCTTATGCAAATAACAGTTCATATGGCTTGGTTAAGCTTGAACAAGAAGTAATAACCCTTTTAATATCAAATATCACAAATAATGTTTAAAACAAGTTTATATGACATTAATATAAGAATTACATTTAATATAAAAATTAAATGTAGTTGGAAAACTTGCCTGCTCAAAGAACAACTATCTTATGCTATTCAAACTGTCTACGCAACCTAAATATGTTTATAACAGTCATTAGAAACAATAACAACTAATATCTAATCAAACTATTAGTGTCTGCGTTGATTTTGACATCTATTCGGTGTTTAATAGCTTTATCAGTTAATTATCGAGTTATTTTTTTCCAATAAAATTTATTTAAAAGTTTAAATATCACTTTATATAATTTAAATGTTATTTATAATAATTTCTAGAAGCTCAAAATAATTTTTAAATGATTAATATTATTTTTAAATAATTTATTATCAATTAAAATGATTTTAAAATCATTAATATTATTTTTAAATAATTAATAATCATTCATAATAATTTTTAAATCATCAATATTATTTTTAAATAATTTATTATTATTGATAATGATTTTTAAATCATTAGTATCATTTTTAAATAATTTATTATCATGTATAATGATTTTTAAAACATTAATATCATTTTCAACTAATTTATTTAATAGAATTAGTAAATAATTTTATTATCATTAATATTTAAATAAATTAAATATTAATAAAATTTTACGTCAAAATATTAAAAATTATTTATTATAACTTAAAATGAATTTTAAAACTTAATTATTAATTATTAATAATTATTTAGTACTTATTTCTATTTGTTTTAATTATTTTAATTGTTATTATTAATTTTTATTAAAAACTGTCGCTAAAGGCTATAGTGACAGAAAGTGTAGCTAAATATGTTCTTGAGCTATGAAGAACAACTCTGACCCCCCTACTTTGACCACAAATTATTTACAGCCTGTTAAGTTTCTGGGTTTGTCAGTTCAACCAAGTTGTAGTGTTGATGTAGTAGTACAAGTTTATGGCAATTGTAGTGTCCAACTATAACACAATCGAAAGTTATTAAGGTTCAAACCAAACACCTAAGGCTGTTTTTGCTTTTCTGGGTTTTCTAGAAAGCAAAGTCAAGGTTAGTCAACGCTATTGAAACTTGAATAACTTACAATCAGTTAAATCTTTAGGTGATATAATACCAAGTGTGACGACCCGAGAATTTAGACAATTTATTAAAATCTTAAAAGATTGAATAAATGTTAAATAATAGACCTAGACAGAAAATAAGTGAATGGATTTGGCATTTTTGAGATGAATTTTTGAGAATTTAAAATTTTTGGTGAATGCTTACAGGGTTAAGTTTATATGTGCATATGTTCTATATATACGGTATTATATGAGTACAATTTATGGTTAAGGGTCAAGGATTGACCAGATAACTTATATCAGTGACAAACCCTAATATTATATTAAGAACATCGACGTGCAGTTAGAAAACCCTAACGACTGATAAGAAACTCAAAAAATCGGTTCTGAAAACCCTAATTTCAGTTCTAGGAATTTGAAACCCTAATTCGGATTTTGAAAACCCTAATTTGGGAACTTAAAGGATAAAAGTTCAAGTGTTTATTAGGGATAGCCCTAATTGCTAAATTAGAAAACCTTAATTTCAAAATTTGAAACCCTAATGCACAGTTATGAAAAATCTAATTGGTAATTTGGTAATTTTAATGTTAATTAGGAAATATTAATCCTAATTAGCAAGTCCTAATATGGTTAGAAAATTTTAATATAATTAGAAAACCCTAATTATAATTTAGAAATCTTAATTTTCTATTTTAAAATCTAATTAGAAAATCCTAGAAAATTAATTTTTAAAAACCTTAGGTTTTAACCCTAAGGGTTAAACCCTAAGGTAAAACCTAAAGGTTTGCACAAGTTACCAATTTGCCATTAAAATTATAAATCAAATAACTATAATGCCCTTTTTGCAATTCTTTAATGTGTTGGAGTGTAGATCTAGCCCTATTATTGGTTGTTCACCAACCCTAGCTCTAGCCATGTGCCATATATCTCCCAAATCAGCAGCTATATCAGCCAAATGCAATGAATCAAAGCTTTAAAACTTAAAAAGTAAGTAAAGTTACTTACTTTACTTCTCATTTTCACCAAGTCACTCTCTCTATATTTTCGGGACTAAGAGTGAGAGGGAGTGATAAACAAAGCTAGGATCAGTTCATAGCAAGCCAAGAACAGAATCAAAAAGTCAGAATCAAGGATCAAAGCTAGAAAGGTATAAACCCTAAATTTTGTAAATCATGTGATTCGATGTTAGATGTTATGATTTATTATTTTAAGTTATGTATTAGGGTGTTATTTAGTGATCTGGGTTGTTAGATCTTAGATCCATAACATCTGGATGCACAAAAATCAAAATTTTGAAACTGATCATGAACCCTAGTTTTGTGCTTTGACAAGCAAATGTCAGAGCTTCTAGATCTGTGTGTGTTTGATGATTTATGTGTTTAGAGTTATAGATATGTTATATGCCATGTAGGCTTTGATCTGGAACTTGAATCAAGGTTAGATCATGTCAAGATTTCATGTTATAACCAGTCAAACCTCGTTGACCGAAAATGAAATCTGTTTCTGGGCAGCCCAGATTTGCCCAGAAAACCTGACAACGTTTTTGCAAGCTCTATATCTTGCTGATCTTTGTTAGTTAAGTCATGTTGTTGGTTGAATCTTGTAGACAGACATGCAGGCTATACATCTAAGCCATTAGCTTACCAAAATCATAAACAAAATTGAAGTTATTTATGGTCAAACAAGGGTTGACCATCATGCAGGATGAAGATTCTGGGTAACCCAGAAATCTTCAAAGGCAGTTCTTGGCATGCACTTTGACCAGCCTTGATATGTCACGTGTGTTGTTGGTAGGATGATTTAGTGATATGTTGTTGTTCTCTGATATCAGGACTACAAGTTAGCACCTTTAGATTACACTAAGTGAACCTAGATTGCATGTTATGGAGATCATAAGTGGCCAACTCGAACTGTTCTTCATTTATGAAAAATCCTGAAATGAAGAACAGCTTCTGACAGGTTTTTTGAAGCTTTGATCTCTCTGTTGTCTTATAGTTTGGTCATGAAATCGACTGGTAGTTGTAGTATTACATACATACTACCACATTAACATTTTTTCAATCCCAGAAACAACAAGGAACATAGATCTGTCACTGGTCAAACGTAGCCCCTCGGTGTCTGACTTTGCATGTTGATAGTTGCTCAAGAACACCTATATCGACGGTTCTGTCGCTATAGGGCCCTTTAGTGACACTTAATTTCTAAAAATTAATTATTTTATTTAATAAATAGAAAAAAATAGTTTTTAATTATGATAAATACAAAATAAATTCCTAAAAATTATTTTAAAGCCTAAAAATGGATTTTTAATAATTTTGAGTATATTTCATAAATATTTAATATTTTTGGAATATTAATGGTATTTAATTGATTTAATTATAATATTAAACAAATTATTTAAAAATGATTTTAATATTTTAAAAATCATTTAAAATTATATTATGGTATAAGAAAATATTTTAAGTTATTTTTAATGACTTTTAATATTATGTGATGAATTTCATTAATTAATTAATATTAATTATAATTAATTTATTTAATTAATATATTAAATAAATTATGAAAATTTATTTATTTAATTAATATATTAAATAAATTATGAAAAAATAGAATTAATGATTTAAAAATCATATAAAAATGATTTAAGTATTATAAAAATATTTTAAGTTATAAAATATAACTTTTGATATTTTGTCATGAAAATATTAATATTTTAATATTAATGGCAATTATCGGATAATGGATTTAATTGTTTAAAAATCATATAAATATAATTTTAAGGTATTAAAATATACTTTGAGATATTATAAATATATTATAATATTATGTTATGATTTTTATTAGTATTTAATATTAAATAAATATTAATGATAAAGGAATTATGCGGTATTTAAATCATTTAAATATGATATTAATGATTGAAAAATCATTATAAATGATAATATATATTTAAAAATTATTACAAGTCATTTAAAAATTATTTTGACTGATTAATTAATTATCTAAGATAATTGTGTTGCGTTTAAGTAGTCTTAAGGAAATTAGGATTGATAATTATCCGATCAGGCCGTCGGGATGTCGAAATAGTACCGAACTCAACTCAGACTGCAATAGTTTGACTTGATACTAGGTCTTATGTGCTGTATAGACTGATAGGATTATGTGGTAATGTGTTTATATTATTTTATTATGTGATGATATTATTCTAACTTGTAAATCGATATTATTAATATTAGGTCTTCAGACAAAGCTGAATAAATTGCGTAGCAGTAATCAACCGAACATGCAAGTTTTCTCTAACTCGATCTCGAGTTGATATTTTTGAAATATGCTTGTGATTAATCACTATTGATTATACCATGTCTATGAATTATTGATTTGCACTCTGTGCACATTACATGTATTCATCAGGTATGAAAGGCTAATCACCTCCATTACTTTTCGGTCCAGATATTGTTATTCATGTTTATTGTTTGTTCAGCTATGAAAATTTGTTTATGCTAGTTCACAATTATATTGTAGAATTTTCTTTCCATCATGATATATCCTTAATTTATTGAACTTAAACTTGCTGGGCAAACTCGTTGCTCACCCTTGCTATATCATGATAAATATTACAGATTAGGACGAATACGTCGGATAAAGGAAAGGTCAAAGATAAGTACAACTTGAGATTATATGTACAGCTAGATTTGTAACAGTAATGTATGATAATAACATTGTATGTTAGATAGGATATTGATTCAGGCATTATGTGAAGGTTCTCGACCTTGGGGATAATATGTAATATTTCATGTATAAACAATTTATGTTTATATATCTTCCGCAATAGTTATAGAAATAGTATACCAGATTCGTGGTGATTTGGGACCCGGATTTAGGGATGCTACAGTTGGTATCAAAGCTGTAGGTTATGAACCTTAGGTAGGTTTACCTAAGACCAATAACCGTAGTAATTAGGATAAGTACTAACTCAAATCGAGTTAGTGTGTCGGTAAGATTCAAAGATGAATCTCGACGAGTTATAAAAATACGGAGTTCCCTAACTCTGATAATAAAGGTGAACAATAGTGATGAATAGATCGAGTCTAAAAGACTAAAAGTACAGGGACAGGAGATCGTAAAACAAAATGATCAAGATATAGAAATGAATCGTAATATATACGATGAGATCACCCCGTGATCTGATAAGGTTATAGTATGGAGAAGGATCAAGCGAATGATTGAAAAGTTTACAGCAAGATTGCTATGTGTCAGTTGTACTATGAATTGATACGAATTCAGGAAATGATTATGAATACGGATTAAATGAAATTCGTATTGAGAAGGGAGTAGGATTAGGTGGGGATTTCAATTGAGGACTCATGTCAACTGCTGAGTTGTATGATTCCTTATTATGGGCGGGGAATTGTACTTGGTGTAAAAACTACTTAGTTTCTGGTACTGATAATCATTAAAATGTCTGCGTCGCATTATTTGCTATATGCGTGTTGAGAAGGTGATTCTTTTCTCATGTGTATAACAGATAGATAGGTTATAGGTAGAAAATATAAGGTTAAGTTGCGAGTTCTTAAAACTCATACTTATGGTAGGTTTGTGACTCATAATTATATGAAATGTTTTTGAACCCCTCAGCGAATGGACGTCAAATGTCTGACTAAGACAAGTTCTTAAACTCATATGATTGTGGAAAGTTCCTGAACTTATAAGCGTGGTAAGTTTGATGATCTGGGTAAAGTTTGTGTGAATTGAGTATTGAGGATTATAGGAATAGATATATTACTAAGCAATTGATCATTAGTGGAGACATAGGTTTTCCAAATCTTCTAGCTATGCTAGACTCAAAATTTTTGACATCAAGCTAAATACGCACTATGTGCTTTTGAAAATGAATTTTTATTCTCAACTCCTAGTGACCATTGTGTATGTATGGACTTCTAGCCACCGACACCTCATTACATGTTGAGATGATAAAATTGATTTGCAAAGATTTTTAAACGGTTTAAAGAATAGTCTATGCTACTTATTTCGGCTAGACGACAATGTTTTGAAACATCAAACTTTATTTTATTTATCATTTATGTATCATGTAACCTGGTACACAGATGATAAAAAAATGATGGAGTTGTAAATACATGAATACTTAGTGTTGAATTCGATCTAAATATCGTTGTCCCACTATTGTATGATGTGTTATGACAAAGTCATTCAATGACGGAATCCTCAAATGGGTTGTTAAATACAGTACGGTATCATGACGTCATTTATTTTTAAAATTTTAAATTTGCTAACAGGGTTTTGGCTATACATTAATATTTCGTTTGAAATTGAATTATTGGTATGAGTCTAAGCTATTTGGTTCGACTAGACCAATATTTATGAAAACTCTAAGTGTTCTTCGAAAATTTTCCCGAACTAAATTATTTTGGTGCGAAATCCGATAAGATTGAGGTAAAATTTTTGTGCCTATGACAGTGACGAGAAACAGATCAGACCAGCAGTACTTAATAAGTACCGGGCATAACGGGCTAATTACCCACTATGTCTATAAGACCAGAATGATTTACGGATGAATTTCTGTATAACCTTTGCGAAAATGACAGATAATAGTCTATATGACTCCTCAGTACTATTTGAAAATTTTTACTCTTGTGAGGAATGTATTGGGTAGCATGTGATGCTGTGTATGAATGGTATAGGTATGCAAGGTATAAGGTGTAAGGTGAATTTAGGGGACGAAATTCTTAGAAGAAGGGGCGAATGTGACGACCCGAGAATTTAGATAATTTTTTAAAATCTTAAAAGATTGAATAATGGTTAAATAATAGACCTAAACAGAAAATAAGTGAATGGATTTGGAATTTTTGAGATGAGTTTTTGAGAATTTAAAATTTTTGGTGAAGGCTTACAGGGTTAAGTTTATATATGCATATGTTCTGTGTATATGGTATTATATGAGTATAGTTTATGGTTAAGGGTTAAGGATTGACCAGATAACTTATATCAGTGGCAAACCCTAATATTATATTAAGAACATCGACGTTCAGTTAGAAAACCCTAACGACTGATAAGAAATCATAGAAACCGGTTCTGGAAACCCTAATTTCAGTTTTGAGAATTTAAAACCCTAATTCGAATTTTGAAAACCCTAATTTGGGAACTTAAAGGATAAAAGTTCAAGTGTTTATTAGGGATAGCCCTAATTGCTAAATTGGAAAACCTTAATTTCAAAATTTGAAACCCTAATGCACAGTTATGGAAAACCTAATTGGAAATTTGGTAATTTTAATGTTAATTAGGAAATATTAATCCTAATTAGCAAGTCCTAATATGATTAGAAAATTTTAATATAATTAGAAAACCCTAGTTATAATTTAGAAATCATAATTTTTTATTTTAAAATCTAATTAGAAAATCCTAGAAAATTAATTTTTAAAAACCTTAGGTTTTAACCCTAAGGATTAAACCCTAAGGGTCAAACCCTAAGGGTTTGCACAAGTTACCAATTTTCCATTAAAATTATAAATCAAATGACTATAATGCCCTTTTTGCAATTCTTTAATGTGTTGGAGTGTAGATCTAGCCCTATTATTGGTTGTTCACCAACCTTAGCTCTAGCCATGTGCTATATATCTCCCAAATCAGCGGCTATATCAGCCAAATGTAATGAATCAAAGCTTTAAAACTTAAAAAGTAAGTAAAGTTACTTACTTTACTTCTCATTTTCACAAAGCCACTCTCTCTATATTTTTGGGACTAAGAGGGAGAGGGAGTGATAAACAAAGCTAGGATCAGTTCATAGCAAGCCAAGAACAGAATCAAAAAGTCAGAATTAAGGATCAAAGCTAGAAAGGTATAAACCCTAAATTTTGTAAATCATGTGATTTGATGTTAGATGTAAGACCCCGAATTTTTTAATAAAATAGAATTTCCTCTATTTATTATTTTAAAATAGTAAGGGTTGAATTGATTAATGTGGTTAGTTATGGGTAAAATGCGCAAATATTTTAAATAACCAGGTGGTTATAAAATATTCATTGTTGTCGGGGAATATTCGCTTGGTCGTGGAATATTCTTACTGTCGGAGAATATTCGTACGACGGCGCAGCCTTGTGTGGGCCCCATAACAGGAAGCGATTGGATGAAGAAAACGACAAAAATAAGTTGTTTATAAATAACGGCGTAGTTGTTACCGTTAATACTGTTGGAATACCCGGTGGTTAAAACACAGTAATACGCGTTGTTGCACAGTAGCACACGATATTGCACTAATTATTGATTCTTACGAAAGAAGGCACTACTCAATAATTGTTACTGTAATTACTGTTCAATATTATATTTTATTGATTCAATAATTGATGCGTTGATATTTTATATTACTGTTGTTTTAATAATTGTCACTACACAGTATTTTCTATTATCGGACAATAATTCATATTATCTGAATAATATTATTAGATAACATTATTGGCAATGTCTAGAAAGTTCTGTCTAAGGAGAGGTTTGGTCATCTAATTGCGCGCCAGTAAGGAGAGATCCTTATTGGAAAGCCCCCTCTTTCTTGGGAACGGCCTGGTTGCCAGTACTGTGATTCTGTAATATTATTTGTGTATAATTAATTATTGATTTATATGACGAGAAAAATAGTGATTTTATGTGGATATAGATGGAGAAAATTTTTAATGTGACAATTGTTGAAAATTTATATTTTATCTTTTTCTGATAAAATAATTCATTTAAATATATTATTTTAATAATATATTGATGGTGGTATTTTTATAATGAATGTGGGATATATGAGTATATGAGGAGGAAGAGTATTTTTGTGGCATTAAATGATTAACACATGTTTTGTGTGTTGGTGGACATAATTCTTGACCGAAAATTTATTATTGACTATAAAATCGCCCGTTTGTGAATTTCGGTCAATTTTTGTTTAGAATTTGGAAAAACTTTCTTCTGCAAAGTTGTAGAGAATTGAATTTCCTATAAAAACTCGCGAGATTCGAATTTTCTGATAAAAGGGCTATTTATTATGAATTATTGAAGTTCTGAAGTTCCGAAATAATTGATTTTTGAAAGTTTTATTTATTATTTTGAAGAAAAACGTTTTTTGGCATTTAAGTGGGCTAACATGTGATATAAATGGGTTGAGATCAGATGTCTAGAGGTGGGCTAAGGAAAATTTGATAAATATATTATTATTATATTAAATTTTCTGCTTTGGTGTTCTAAGCATTTTCCTATAAATAGGGTGCTTAGGTTAGAATTGAAAATCACACCAGAAACACAAGTTTCTCTCTATTTCTCTCTATATATCGAGCGTATTTTTGTGAGTATTTGATACTTTGAGTGTTGCTATACGGTGCAAGTTTCCTTCAGCACTATATCTAGTATTCCAGTCAGAAGTACCGTCTTTCCGAGGTAAGTGATGTTATTTTTTCTTAAATGATATTATTTTCTTCAATATCATTATGTCGAAGTATTGATCTGAATTTTTATCAAATTTGGAACTTTTCATGTCGGGGTTACTATTCATGAGTTACTATTCATGAGTTACTATTCACGAGTTACTATTCACGAGTTACTATTCACCGAAAAATAAAATTTTCTTCTTTTCGTCCAAAATATCTATTCTGGATACTAGCTTTGATTGTATCCATGTTTTGATCATTCTTGAATTTTACTCCACTATGATTATTTAAGAGGTATTTTTGGACATGGAATAGCTGAAATACGAATCCTTAACATTTATTATTTTGTTTCACTGGATTCGTTTCCTTAAAAAAAATATTTTTCATCATCCTCAGTTCTAAATGATGACATAAATGAATATCTTTGGCCTGTAGTGCAAAGATTAATGATTTCTGATGAATATCTTTGGCCCGTAGTGCAAAGATGAGCAGGCGTGGAGGTGAACATGACCAACTGATGAATATCTTTGGCCTGTAGTGCAAAGATGACAATTTGATTCAAGATATTTATTGATTGATATTACAGGGATAAAATGTTGATGATGGGCTTTTAAATTCATAGATAATCGTAGATTTCATTCTCAACGTAACTTCTCTATGAATTATTATTTTCCGCTGCGAATATTGATTTAAAACTTGTTGTCTATTGTATTCTATTAAATTTTTCCCTGTTGAAGACTAACGATAATTTGTTGTATATTATCTTAGTCATAATATTCTTTACTGGGCTAGTTGAGCTCACCCTTTTCCTTGTTGTTCCATTTTCTTCTCAGGAGGCGAGAATGTAGCAAGTACTAGTCGGGGTATGGAATGAAGGTTCTAGGAAGTTGTTTTAGTAGTCCTCACCATTTTTTTTTGTAAAGTATTGTACCAATAATTGTAATGAGGACTTATTTGAGTGTGGATATTGTCTAGATGACAATATTTACACTCACAGTTTTTATGTTGTATTAATAAAGTTGTAGTTGTTTCTGTACCATGTATTTGGCGACTCAGAATAGGTTGGATGGAATGGACCTATTTTGGGGGCGTCACAGTTGGTATCAGAGCTTAGGGATATGATCTCTGGCGGAGATCGGGGAATAGAACTAGGAGGGGAGAGACGAGTAAATCCTTCACTAGTGTGTCCTACCTAAGCTTATTTGTTGGTCGGTCATAATATAGGGATATTATGTGATTTGTTAATTTGTTAAATTAACCCTTGTTTTATGGCAGTATTTGAGAATGTCGACTGAGAATGTTAACAGTGGAGTAAATGAAACTGTGGAGACACCTGTACTCACCAACGAGGAGAACGTGCAACAGGCTGGCAATGTTTCTCCTGTGAACAACACCAATGAGCAGACGATGAACGATAAGATGTTTAGAAGCTTTTTGCGGTTCATGCAAAACCAGACGAAGGAGATTCCTGTTCAAAATATAGGAAGAAACAATGGCAACGCACAGCTGGTCACAGCCAAACAGTTCAAAGAGTTGGGACCACCAGAATTCTGGGGAAAGCCAGATCCGATTAAGGCGGAGACATGGGTCAATCAAATTACCAAGATATTTGATGTCTTGGGATGCACAGAGGAACAGAAGGTTCCATTCGCCACCTTTATGTTCCGTGGCGAGGCAGACTACTGGTGGGAATCTGTGAAGCGTACCCATCCAGCCGCACTCAACATGTCTTGGGAGACATTTCAGAAACTATTCAATGACAAGTACTTTCTTGAAAGTATTCGTCATATGAAGGAGGTAGAGTTTATTAGACTGGAGCAGAATAACATGACGGTGTCCCAATACGAGGCGAAATTTATAGAGTTGTCCAGGTTTGCACCTCATTTGGTAGAGAATGAGGAACGTATGACGCGGATGTTTCTGAGAGGTTTGAAACCCGGCATACGTCAATATCTCATTTCTCATAAATTTTCTCTCTATTCAGATGTTGTCAACAGGGCTCAATTATTAGAGCGAGATAGCGAGTATGGTCAATCGAGGGACCACAACCAGGATTATACCGGTGACAGCAGTCATCAGAACAACGATAACCAGCGGAGAAAGAAGAATACGGACAAGAACGACAACCACTCTGGTGGTAATCGTGGCTATGAAAATAGAAGAAGCGAGTCGGGAGGAGATTTTAAAAAGAGGAGATTCAACAATGATAATACGAAGACGTCAGCACCGGCAGCAACTGGTTCCAAGGGAGGAGAACGACCACCGGTCATATGCTATAAATGTGGAAAAGAGGGACATATCAGCCCAAACTGTCCACAACAGTTTAAGGTATGCTATAATTGTGGAAAGGAAGGTCATATCGCTCGAGATTGTACGATAGCGAAACCAAGTTCAGCGGGGACGGTGACTCAAAAGGCTGCCCCAGAAAAGTCAAAGTCAACGGTTCCTGGAAGAGCGTTTGTCGTGACCGGTCAACATGCGAGGAACCCAAACGAGGTGATCACGGGTAAGCTAATCATAAATTCATGTGAAGTTTATACCTTACTAGATACCGGTGCTACCCATTCATTTATTTCTCCTGCTTGTGCTCAACGTTTAAACTTAACTCCGGAGAAATTAGACTTTGACCTATCTGTGGAGACTCCATTAGGAGAAACTTTCATTTCATCCACTGTTTATAAATCTTGTTTGATCCAAGTTGACACCATCACATTACCTGTTGATCTTATCTCTTTAAAGATACTTGCTTTTGATGTGATTTTAGAAATTAATTGGTTAACTACTCATCATGCCAAAATTGATTGCTTTCGTAAGGTTGTTAGTCTTCATATTCCTAAGCAACCTGTTATTCAAATTCAAGCAACCAAACCATTGAAGTCAAACTCTTTCATATCAAGCCGTAAAGTCATTCGTTTATTGAAAAACGGATGTTAAGCTTTCTTAGCTATGTTATGGACTTGAACAAAAATATGTCAGATTTGAATGATATTTCTATTGTTAGTAAATCCCTGACGTATTTCCTAAAAAATTTCCTGGCTTACTCTCAGAGTGTGATATTGAATTTTGTATCGACTTTGAACCCGGTACAAAACCCATTTCTAAAATCTCATATCGAATGGCTCCTATTGAACTTTAGGAGTTAAAAACCTAACTGTAGAAGTTTGTACCCGAGCCTTTATCTGGTGACTTCCTTTGCGAAATGCACTGAAGCCAAACTTTTCGTAGGGGACGCCATATTCGTGCGGTAGTAAACTGATAGGTGTCATTGTGATGTACTATCCAAGATTGGGATATGAGTCACAGTTGAGAGCAACCTAAGTCAGTAATCGAAGTACGTAGCTTTTTAGGCTTAGTTGGTTATTATCGGAGATTTGTGGAAGGATTTTCTCGAATCGCTACTCCGTTAACTCAGCTGACTCGGAAGGATACAAAATTCGGTTGGAGCGAGGATTGTGAGAAGAGTTTTCAAGAACTCAAGAGGAGACTCATTTCGGCACCTGTTCTGACAATACCATCTGGTTCGGATGGATTTGTTATCTACAGCGATGCTTCAGGCAAAGGGTTAGGATGTGTTCTCATGCAACGTGGGAAAGTCATAGCCTATGCCTCGCGACAACTTAAAGAATATGAGAGGAATTATCCTACTCATGATCTAGAGTTGGCAGCAGTCGTTTTCGCGCTAAAGATCTGGAGGCACTATCTATATGGGGAGAAGGTGGAAATATATTCAGACCATAAAAGCCTCAAATATTTCTTCACTCAGAAAGAACTCAACATGCGGCAACGACGTTGGCTCGAGCTGTTAAAAGATTACGACCACACTATTCAATACCATCTTGGAAAAGCAAACGTGGTAGCTGACGCGTTGAGTAGAAGATCATATGTAGGAACGAGTGCGATGATGTCAAGTATATGCGTAGAACCAACTTTAATCGATAAAGTTAAAGTTGCTCAAGCTACAGACCCGGAGCTGATGCGTATGAAGAAGAAAGTGCAAGAAGGTGCTATTCCAGAAGCAAGAATCGATGAAGAAGGAATACTTCGAGTCCACTCCAGACTTTGTGTTCCTAACGATTCTGATTTAAAGTATAAGATCATGATGGAGGCACACAATACACCATTTGCAATCCATCCTGGAAGTACTAAAATGTATCGTGATCTTCGACATACATTTTGGTGGAACAATATGAAGAGAGAGATTGCAAAGTTTATCTCGAGGTGTTTAACTTGTCAACGTGTAAAGGCGGAGCATCAAGTACCAAATGGTCCATTGCAACCACTTGAGATTCCGAAATGGAAGTGGGAACACATTACCATGGATTTTGTTACGGGTCTTCCCACGGTTTCTCAAGGTATAAATGCTATTTGGGTTATAGTTGATAGATTAACCAAGTCTGCTCATTTCTTGCCGATACGGGAGACTTATTCCCTTGAACGTCTTGCTAGTATGTACGTGAATGAGATTGTAAGGTTGCATGGCATGCCAGTATCCATAGTTTCGGATCGTGACCCAAGATTCACTTCAAAATTTTGGGTTAGCTTGCAAAAAGCTATGGGCACGGATTTACGGTTCAGTTCGGCATACCATCCTCAAACGGACGGGCAATCAGAGAGGACTATTCAAACTCTTGAAGATCTATTAAGACTTTGTGTCCTCGATTTCAAAGGAAGTTGGGATAAGTACCTACCATTGGTAGAATTCTCCTACAACAACAGTTATCAGGCAAGTATAGGTGTGGCTCCCTTTGAAGCATTGTATGGACGAAAGTGTCGCTCTCCAGTATGTTGGGATGAGGTGGGAGAAGCAACGTTGTTGGGACCAGAGTTGGTACGAATGACTACAGAGAAGATCCAAACGATTCGACAACGTATAAAAACGGCACAGGATCGACAAAAGAGTTATGTGGATCTTCATCAAAAGGACGTGGAATTTGACATTGGGGATCATGTATTATTACGTGTAGCTCCATGGAAAGGAGTTACAAGATTTGGAAAGAGAGGAAAGCTCAATCCACGATTTATTGGTCCATTTCAGATTCTTGACCGAGTAGGAAATGTGGCCTATAGACTTGCGTTACCTCCAAGTATGTCTCGTGTTCATAATATTTTTCATATATCTGTGCTTCGTAAATATGTGAAAGACCCGAACCATGTTATTGAGTTAGAACCGAACGAGATAGCTGAAGACTTAACGTACGAGGAGGTACCTATCAAGATCATGGATAAGAAGGAGCATGTCCTACGCACGAAGGTCATACCACAAGTTAAAGTTTTACGGAGAAACCATGCTATTGAGGAAATGACCTGGGAGTTGGAAACGGAAATGAAAGCGAGGTATCCTCATCTTTTCGAAACACCAGGTACGTACGTCAATTTCGAGGACGAAATTTCATAAGGAGGGGAGGTTGTAAGACCCCGAATTTTTTAATAAAATAGAATTTCCTCTATTTATTATTTTAAAATAGTAAGGGTTGAATTGATTAATGTGGTTAGTTATGGGTAAAATGCGCAAATATTTTAAATAACCAGGTGGTTATAAAATATTCATTGTTGTCGGGGAATATTCGCTTGGTCGTGGAATATTCTTACTGTCGGAGAATATTCGTACGACGGCGCAGCCTTGTGTGGGCCCCATAACAGGAAGCGATTGGATGAAGAAAACGACAAAAATAAGTTGTTTATAAATAACGGCGTAGTTGTTACCGTTAATACTGTTGGAATACCCGGTGGTTAAAACACAGTAATACGCGTTGTTGCACAGTAGCACACGATATTGCACCAATTATTGATTCTTACGAAAGAAGGCACTACTCAATAATTGTTACAGTAATTACTGTTCAATATTGTATTTTATTGATTCAATAATTGCTGCGTTGATATTTTATATTACTGTTGTTTTAATAATTGTCACTACACAGTATTTTCTATTATCGGACAATAATTCATATTATCTGAATAATATTATTAGATAACATTATTGGCAATGTCTAGAAAGTTCTGTCTAAGGAGAGGTTTGGTCATCTAATTGCGCGCCAGTAAGGAGAGATCCTTATTGGAAAGCCCCCTCTTTCTTGGGAACGACCTGGTTGCCAGTACTGTGATTCTGTAATAATATTTGTGTATAATTAATTATTGATTTATATGACGAGAAAAATAGTGATTTTATGTGGATATAGATGGAGAAAATTTTTAATGTGACAATTGTTGAAAATTTATATTTTATCTTTTTCTGATAAAATAATTCATTTAAATATATTATTTTAATAATATATTGATGGTGGTATTTTTATAATGAATGTGGGATATATGAGTATATGAGGAGGAAGAGTATTTTTGTGGCATTAAATGATTAACACATGTTTTGTGTGTTGGTGGACATAATTCTTGACCGAAAATTTATTATTGACTATAAAATCGCCCGTTTGTGAATTTCGGTCAATTTTTGTTTAGAATTTAGAAAAACTTTCTTCTACAAAGTTGTAGAGAATTGAATTTTCTATAAAAACTCGCGAGATTCGAATTTTCTGATAAAAGGGCTATTTATTATGAATTATTGAAGTTCTGAAGTTCCGAAATAATTGATTTTTGAAAGTTTTATTTATTATTTTGAAGAAAAACGTTTTTTGGCATTTAAGTGGGCTAACATGTGATATAAATGGGTTGAGATCAGATGTCTAGAGGTGGGCTAAGGAAAATTTGATAAATATATTATTATTATATTAAATTTTCTTCTTTGGTGTTCTAAGCATTTTCCTATAAATAGGGTGCTTAGGTTAGAATTGAAAATCACACCAGAAACACAAGTTTCTCTCTATTTCTCTCTATATATCGAGCGTATTTTTGTGAGTATTTGATACTTTGAGTGTTGCTATACGGTGCAAGTTTCCTTCAGCACTATATCTAGTATTCCAGTCAGAAGTACCGTCTTTCCGAGGTAAGTGATGTTATTTCTTCTTAAATGATATTATTTTCTTCAATATCATTATGCCAAAGTATTGATCTGAATTTTTATCAAATTTGGAACTTTTCATGTCGGGGTTACTATTCATGAGTTACTATTCATGAGTTACTATTCACGAGTTACTATTCACCGAAAAATAAAATTTTCTTCTTTTCGTCCAAAATATCTATTCTGGATACTAGCTTTGATTGTATCCATGTTTTAATCATTCTTGAATTTTACTCCACTATGATTATTTATGAGGTATTTTTGGACATGGAATAGCTGAAATACGAATCCTTAACATTTATTATTTTGTTTCACTGGATTCGTTTCCTTAAAAAAAATATTTTTCATCATCCTCAGTTCTAAATGATGACATAAATGAATATCTTTGGCCTGTAGTGCAAAGATTAATGATTTCTGATGAATATCTTTGGCCCGTAGTGCAAAGATGAGCAGGTGTGGAGGTGAACATGACCAACTGATGAATATCTTTGGCCTGTAGTGCAAAGATGACTATTTGATTCAAGATATTTATTGATTGATATTACAGGGATAAAATGTTGATGATGGGCTTTTAAATTCATAGATAATCGTAGATTTCATTCTCAACGTAACTTCTCTATGAATTATTATTTTTCGCTGCGAATATTGATTTAAAACTTGTTGTCTATTGTATTCTATTAAATTTTTCCCTGTTGAAGACTAACGATAATTTGTTGTATATTATCTTAGTCATAATATTCTTTACTGGGCTAGTTGAGCTCACCCTTTTCCTTGTTGTTCCATTTTCTTCTCAGGAGGCGAGAATGTAGCAAGTACTAGTCGGGGTATGGAATGAAGGTTCTAGGAAGTTGTTTTAGTAGTCCTCACCATTTTTTTTGTAAAGTATTGTACCAATAATTGTAATGAGGACTTATTTGAGTGTGGATATTGTCTAGATGACAATATTTACACTCACAGTTTTTATGTTGTATTAATAAAGTTGTAGTTGTTTCTGTACCATGTATTTGGCGACTCAGAATAGGTTGGATGGAATGGACCTATTTTGGGGGCGTCACATTAGATGTTATGATTTATTGTTTTAAGTTATGTATTAGGGTGTTATTTAGTGATCTGGGTTGTTAGATCTTAGATCCATAACATCTAGATGCACAAAAATCAAAGTTTTGAAACTGATCATGAACCCTAGTTTTGTGCTCTGACAAGCAAATGTCAGAGCTTCTAGATCTGTGTGTGTTTGATGATATATGTGTTAGAGTTATAGATATGTTCTATGCCATGTAGGCTTTGATCTGGAACTTGAATCAAGGTTAGATCATGTCTAGATTTCATGTTATAAGCATTCAAACCTCGTTGATCGAAAATGAAATCTGTTTCTAGGCAGCCCAGATTTGCCCAGAAAACCTGACAACGTTTTTGCAAGCTCTATATCTTGCTGATCTTTGTTAGTTAAGTCATGTTGTTGGTTGAACCTTGTAGACATACATGCAGGCTATACATCTAAGCCATTATCTTACCAAAATCATAAACAGAATTGAAGTTATTTATGGTCAAACAAGGGTTGACCATCATGCAGGATGAAGATTCTGGGCAACCCAGAAATCTTCAAAGGCAGTTCTTGGCATGCACTTTGACCAGCCTTGATATGTCACGTGTGTTGTTGGTAGGATGATTTAGTGATATGTTGTTGTTCTCTGATATCAGGACTACAAGTTAGCACCTTTAGATTACACTAAGTGAACCTAGATTACATGTTATGGAGATCATAAGTGGCCAACTCGAACTGTTCTTCATTTATGGAAAACCCAGAAATGAAGAACAACTTCGAACAGGTTTTCTGGAGCTTTGATCTCTCTGTTGTCTTATAGTTTGGTCATGAAATCGACTGGTAGTTGTAGTATTACATACATACTACCACATTAACATTTTTTCAATCCCAGAAACAATAAGGAACATAGATCTATCACTGGTCAAACGTAGCCCATCGGTGTCTGACTTTGCATGTTGATAGTTGCTCAAGAACACCTATAGCGTCGGTTCTGTCGCTATAAGGCCCTTTAGTGACACTTAATTTCTGAAAATTAATTATTTTATTTAATAAATCAAAAAAATAGTTTTTAATTATGAAAAATACAAAATAAATTCCTAAAAATTATTTAACGCCTAAAATGAGTTTTTAATAATTTTGAGTATATTTCATAAATATTTAATATTTTTAGAATATTAATGGTATTTAATTTATTTAATTATAATATTAAACAAATTATTTAAAAATGATTTTAATATTTGAAAAATCATTTAAAATTATATTATGGTATAAGAAAATATTTTAAGTTATTTTTAATGACTTTTAATATTATGTGATGAATTTTATTAATTAATTAATATTAATGATAATTAATTAATTTAATAAATATATTAAATAAATTATGGAAAAATAGAATTAATGATTTAAAAATTATATAAAAATGATTTAACTATTATAAAAATATTTGAAGTTATAAAATATAACTTTTGATACTTTGTCATGAAAATATTAATATTTTAATATTAATGACAATTATCAGATAATTGATTTAACTATTTAAAAATCATATAAATATGATTTTAAGGTATTAAAATAAACTTTGAAATATTATAAATATATTATAATATTATGTCATGATTTTCATTAGTATTTAATATTAAATAAATATTAATGATAAAGGAATTATGTGGTATTTAAATCATTTAAATATGATATTAATGATTGAAAAATCATGATAAATAATAATAATTATTTGAAAATTATTATAAGTCATTTAAAAATTATTTTGACTGATTAATTAATTATCTAAGATAATTGTGTTGCTTTTAAGTCGAGTCTTGAGGAAATTAGGCTCGATAATTATCCGACTAGGCTGTCGGGATGTCGAAATAGTACCGAACTCAACTCAAACTGCAATAGTTTGACTTGATACTAGGTCTTATGTGCTGTATAGACTGATAGGATTATGTGGTAATGTGTTTATGTTATTTTATTCTGTGATGATATTATTCTAACTTGGAAATCGATATTATTAATATTAGGTCTTCAGACAAAGCTAAATAAATTGCGTAGCAGTAATCAACCAAACATGCAAGTTTTCTCTAACTCGATCTCGAGTTGATATTTTTAAAATATGCTTGTGATTAATCACTATTGATTATACCATGTCTATGAATTATTGATTCTCACTCTGTGCACATTGTATGTATTCATCAGGTATGAAAGGCTGATCACCTTCATTACCATTTGGTCCAGATATTGTTATTCATGTTCAATGTTTGTTCAGCTATGAAAATTTGTTCATGCTAGTTCACAATTATATTGTAGAATTTTAGCCAGCTTATTGTTCAAATCTTTCCATCATGATATATCCTTAATTTATTGAACTTAAACTTGTTGGGAAAACTTGTTACTCACCCTTGCTATATCATGATAAATATTACAAATTAGGACGAATACGTCGGATAAAGGAAAGGTCAAAGACAAGTACAACTTGGGATTATATGTGCAGCTAGATTTGTAACTGTAATGTATGATAATAACATTGTATATTAGATAGGATATTGATTCAGGTATTATGTGAAGGTTCTCAACCTTGGGGATAATGTGTAATGTTTAATGTATAAATAATTTATGTTTATATCTTCCGCAATAGTTATAAAAATAGTATACCAGATCCGTGGTGATTTGGGACTCAAATTTGAGGATGCTACACTAAGGGGTTGTAGTCTATATGTCAATGTATCAAAGTGTAGCACTTAGATGGTCTAACAATACCATATTAGGAAGATCTGGGCCTTTGAAAATCTTTTCAGGCTCTGTTCTTGCATTTCTGGGTTACCCAGAAATGGTTTTGTGATTACTCAACCTACTTTGACAGTTAATAATTTCTAGTTTAGGCATATTCAAGGTGTTAGAGTGCTCTAGTTTTGTAGGTCATATATCAGAGTACAATCTAAATAACTTTTAACACTTTAACAATTTATCAATTAAAAGTTCTAGGCCGGTCAAACGGCTGTCAGACCATGTTCTTCAGCTTTTCTAGAATTTCTAGAAACAGGTTTTTGTGCTTGGTCAACCAACTTTGACCATTAATAACTTGGATCTTGGTGATTATTTAGGCGTGGTGATGACATAGACTTGTAGTCCATATGACATGGTACAAAGTGTTGCACTATGGTGATCTAACAACATAACAAGAAGAAGATCTAAGCCTTTAAAAAGCTTGTCAGACCTTGTTCTTGGTTTTTTGGGTTTTCCAAAAAAAATTCATGACTCGTCAGCGGGTTTTGATCGTGAATAACTTGCAATCTATACATGTTATGGTCATGATTTCACTTCTACAACACTAATACACTTAACAGTTCAAACAACTAACAGATCAAGATCTACAAGGCCTGCCATTTGACTGTGTAATGCTCCCAAATTCAGACACTCATATCTCAAATTTGGTTCGTCACGTGCTAATTCTAATATCATACTAAAATTATCAACCACAAAATAATAGAATAAATTACATTGTTATAACATAATTATTCTCATCCAAAGGTCTCGCAACCGTTACTAATACATGACAACTTAAATTAAACATAGCTTAATATATCATAGTAAATAAGTCCTTCAACATAATTATAGAACATTCCTAGTACTATAAAACAAAACTACTCCAAAGCCTTCTTTTTACCCTTGTCCTTGCCAGAGGGTTCACCACGTTCTGCCTTAACTAAAAGTTTTAAGGAAAGCAAGGATGAGCAACCATTTTTCCCAGCAAGTAATATCGCAATAAGGAAAAAAAATCATATATAGAGTTCAAATCTTCAAGAGTATGACAATGAATAATAAATTTAGGAATTTTCAACAATTCTCAATAAAGGTCGCTATGGACTGAAAGATATCAATAAGATTCAACGCTTATTCAATTTAAGATTTTAAAGTAATGAATACTGAGCAGTCACTAAGGACTATGAACTTCTACTAGAATTAACAGTAATAAACTGATAATCCAACAAAATGAGTACAACAGGTGATCAGCCTAAAGTACCCTACGGTATGCATATCATTTAATCGTACTCAAGTGCGCACGTCGGTCTCCCGACAATATAATTTCCCTTCCAGGAGGGTTGTTCATCTCATTTATTGATAAGAGTCTGCATCAAGTTATTTTAGTTTTGATAGCTTTCGATCGTATACCAATAGTCTAGCTAAATTAATGGCTTAGACAACTTTCCTTTAAAGTATATATATGAGCAATTATCATCCGAAATTAAGGTTCAAAAATTGTAAGCAATTTCATCTCTAAATTACGAAGTATGTATTAAGTCATGAGATATGAATTATACTTTCAAGGATTTACTTGTACGATCTATAATAGGACAAGCTTGTATAATACTCCATAAAAATATGGTTAGGAACTTACGTTAACGAGATAAGGTTTAGATGCTTGTACAATATTCAAAGTTATGTAAGTTAGAAAACTTGCCTTACGCGTAGTTTACCAAGGTATAACTTAATACCACTCCAATGAACTATAATATCCTATTCATGTATAAACACATTAGTTATACAAGTTCAATATGTACACCTACTATCTTAATTTGCTATGATACACCAGTGTAATTCATCGATACTAAACATATATTGTTAGTCTTCTTTTAGTCGTACGATCTCATACGTATGTCATCACATAACACAAAAATCAGTTTCTAATACACTATGACATTAAAGAACATAGTTTGCCATCACATTTTGACTTAAGGTTATAAACACTTATTCAACATAGGATTCTTTCATTAACATGCTTATTGACACATGAATACTGCATTGGACAAGTATTACATATTAAGGTAACAATATAGGCATGCATCAACCCTCAAATTACCAACAGAAAACATACTTCACTGCAGGATTGTTGACGTCGGGATTTTATTTGTCCCTTTTCTGTTCTTGTCTTTTGGTGTTCTCATGTTAGATGAGATTTGTTTGAAAAAACAAGTTATGAAAAGGTTCGACATGTATATGTCGACGATTGGATTGTAAGAGTCGCCAGTTGGTATTTTTAAATGGTTGCACCAACTCAACCGAGAAAAGGTTTGCACATTGACCTAGTGACATGACACTATTTAACTGGTCTGTGAAACCGAGATTCGTTAGGGTCCGAGGGATTGATTATGCAGAGGGAAGGTGTTAGGCACCCCCCGACATCCGTGTTACCACGGTGACCACCACTTTTTAATTAAACTGTTATACGAATGCGTGTGTGTGTGTCAATGTGCAATTATCTGAAAGTAGTGCTATGCCTCATTTGCACCTATATACAAAGGGTTTGAATTTTGTATAAAAGTTCAGTTTTAACAAGATATAACAATGATATTTTATAAAAGAGATTTTTCAAACCCTTGTGTTCAATAGTAATTGAGGCATTTGATACTTCCATTTTATTATGTGTTCGGCTTAATTGCTTTTATTTTTCGAGATGCGAAGTATCTTCGAGAAAACAAAAATAAAAAGCAGTGCCGAATTCCTTGTGGGCATGAGAGCCACCTAAGGAAATTCAAATACCGTGAATAATTTACAAACCATGTACAGCTGAAAAAATGTCCATCACGGGAACTGAATCCAGATTCAAGAGACTGAATCTGTGATCACATGATTTCTAGGCTCACATAATGTAGCAATTTGTATGAAAGCTGTAAATAGTTATATATATATAAAAACTGTATATATATATATATATATATATATATATATATATACACACACACACACACAGATAATCAACCACCACGAAGCACCTCCATGGGGGATTGAAAATTTAAATAAAGCAATAAAAACCAATCAACCGCCACAAAGTAAACTCCAGGATGGACTAAATATAAAGAAAGCAATAGAAGGCCACAAAGTGAATTCCAGGCCTGACAAAGATGTAAATATATATATATATATATATATATATATATATATATATATATATATATATATATAAAATCAATAAATGCTCCAGATGTAAATCTGGGCTTATCGAACAGAGTTCGACAACAATTTATATATAAGCATATATATAAAAGCAATAAACGCTCCAGATGTAAATCTGGGCTCAATCGAGGCATAACTCGATAATGTTAGTATATATATATATATATATATATATATATATATATATATATATATATATAAGAAATGAAAAGCCACGGACCGAAGTCCGGGCACACATATACAACACGACTATCAACATAAATAACAATGTGTGCAATAAGTGTAGAAAAGGCTTTAAATGATGTAAGAAGGCTTACAGTGGACTGCCAAAGAAGACTTCAATAGCTTTAAATGGATGAACACTCGGTTCCCACCCGGAAAAAGTAGCCAAATATAAGCTCACAAGTGTTTGAAATGAGAAATTACTCAATTTATAGTGTGTACAGAGCAAATTAGACAGAGCTTCCTCGCCTTTTCTCTTCTTAAAATGGCTGCCCCAAGCGCTCTATTTATTGAGGGAGGAGCCACAGGTGTACTTGTGGTAGACGCAGATGCAACTACGGCTGCCCGGGGTGCCCCGGGCTCTGCGGTCCCGTCGTTTCGAAGTACGTGCACGCGTGCAACATGTTATCCACTCAAACTTTTAGAACTTCAATCTGGGTATCCGATTGAGGTGTATAAGACCTTTTATGACATGCTATTATCGAGAACTACACAAAGACATGTGATAAGAGGTTGTATAAAGTCAGAAAGATGGGACTATGCCTAGGTCTTCAAGCTTCAAATTCTATCCGATGTGCTGTCTTGTGTAGTTGTCATTCAGGATTGGAACTATTGGTTCTTGTAGGACACTTCTATGTATAATGTATGTCGAGATGTTGTTGAGACAGCGTGATGGGGGATCGAGGTGGAAAAATGATGATTTTGTCCCTCACCGGGGTTATCTCTGGTTTTGGCCTGATTTAGCAGTCGTTGCTCAGTGTTATCTCTGAGATTGAGCTGCTACAAGTGTTGAACATCCTCAGGGTTATCTCTGAGGTATGTCTGACCTCTCGGGGTTGTTTTCGAGTTTTGGGACTGTTAACATCGGGATTTTTATTTGTCCCTTTTTGTTACCTATTTTTTTGTGTTCTCATATTATGTGAGATTTGTTTGAAAAAATACGTGAAAAAGGTCCGACATGTATAATGTCGACGATGGACTGTTAAGAGTCACCAGTTAGTTTTTTAACTGGTTATACCAACACAACGGAGAAAAAGTTTGCACATTGACCCAGTGATATGACACTGCTAAATGGGTCGGTGAAACCGAGATTCATTAGGGTCCGGGGACTAGCTTATGCGGAGGGAAGGTGTTAGGCACCCCCTGACATCCGTGTTGCCACAGTGACCGCCACTTTTCAAGAAACTATTATACGAATGTGTGTGTGTGTGTGGGTCAATGTTCTATTATTTGGAAGTAGTGCTATACCTCATTCGCACCTATATACATAGGGTTTGAGTTTATGAAAAAATTCAATTTTAAACAAGATATAGCAGTGATGTTTTGTAAAAAGAAGTTTTTCAAACCCTTGTGCTCAATAGTAATTGAGGCCTTTGATACTTCCATTTTATTATTAAATGTTCGACTTGATTGCTTTTATTTTCGAGATACGAAGCATCTTCGAGAAAATAATGTACAAAGCAGTACCGAATTCCTCATGGG
Organism: Panax notoginseng; assembly: GCA_016801055.1. Lineage (NCBI taxonomy): Eukaryota > Viridiplantae > Streptophyta > Magnoliopsida > Apiales > Araliaceae > Panax > Panax notoginseng. Next base: position 187,112,606 of record CM029016.1, on the reverse strand, counting down.
TATGAAAACCATCAGAGGAAATTCGAACACTATGAATAAATTTACAAGCTACTTACAGCTAAAAATGTCCATCATGGGAACCGAATCTAGATTCAGTGGACTGAATCTGTGATCACATGATTCTTAGGCTCACATAATGCCGCAATTGATATAAACGCAGTAAGTAGGTATATATATATATATATATATATATATATATATATATATATATATATATATATATATAAAAGCTATAAATATATATATATATACAGACATGATCGACCACCACGAAACACCTCCATGGGGGATCGAATATGTAAATAAAGCTGTAAAAGCGATCAACCGCCACGGAAGAAACTCCAGGTGGGACGAAATGTACAGAAAGCTGTAAAAACGGTCAACCGCCACGAAGTAAACTCTAGGCAGGACGAAATGTAAAAATATATATATATATATATATATATATATATATATATATATATATATATAAAAGCATGTAAACGCACCTGATATAAAATCTAGTCTCATCAGACAAAGTCTAACAACAGCAAGTAGTAAACGCACCGTATATAAAATCTAGGCTCATCGAACAAAGTTCGACATACAGTTCATATACAAGTATATATATACGAAAGCAATTAAACACTCCAGACATAAGTCTAGGCTTATCGAACAGAGTTCGACACACAGTTCATATATATAAGTATATATATATACGAAAGCAATTAAACGCTCCAGACATAAATCTAGGATCATCGAACAGAGTTCGACACACAGTTCATATATATAAGTATATATATATATATATATATATATATACGAAAGCAATTAAACGCTCCAGACATAAGTCTAGGCTCAATCGAGGCATAACTCGATAATGTTAGTCCGTAAAATATATATATATATATATATATATATATATATATATATATATATATATATATATATATAAGCTGAAATGAAACCACGGACCGAAGTCAGGGCATACACACGCAACATGACTCTCAGTGTGAAGAACGGTGTGTGCAAAGATGAAGAGAAAGGCTTGAAAATGTGTAAGAAGGCTTAAAGTGGGCTGCCAAAGAAGAAAACAATAACTTGAAAGGGATGAACACTCGGCTCCCACCGGTAAAAAGTAGCTATATATGAGCTTACAAGTGTTTAAAATGAGAAAGCACTCAGTTTAGGTTGTGTACAGAGCAAATTAGACAGGGCTTCCTCGCCTTTTCTGTTTTCAAAATGGCCACCCCAAGCCCTCTATTTATAGAGGGGGGAGCCGCAGGTGTACATGCGGCTAGGCCGCAGGTGTACCTGCGGCTGCCCGGGGTGCCCCAGGCTTCGCGGGTCCCGTCGTCTCGAAGTACATGCACGCGTGCAATGTGATGTCAGCTCAAACTTTTAGAATTGTAATTCGGGCATCCGACTGAGGTATGTAAGACCTATTTTGGATATCCGTTGTCGAGAGTTATGCAATGACATGGGATTAGAGGTTGTACGAAGTCAGGAAGATGGGACGGTGCCCTCCAGTCTTTTAGCTTCAAATTCTATCCGTTACCCTGTGTAATAGTCACTTGGGATTGGTTTTTCTTGGCTCTTGTGGGACATTGATGTGTAGAAATGTATGTCTAAAATGTTTGAGATGGTGTGATGCTGTGTCAAGGTGGCAAGATGATGACTTTTTCCCTCACCGGGGTTATTTCTGATTTGGGTTGATAAAACAAACGTTGCTCAGGGTTATCTCTAAGATTAGACTATTGCAAGTATTGAAGGTCCTCAGTGTCATCTCTGAGGTGTGTCTGTCTTCCTAGTGTTATTGCCAGGTCTTGTACTGAGTGCCTCGGTGTAAGCACCGAGTGTTCTGAAGCTGATTGCATGCATTTGAAACAAGCATTTCCAGATTTATCTCCAGAACTACAACTGCCTTCCTTGGGGTTATCTCCAAGGTTAGAATCTGTTATTCCCAGTGTTGAGACTGAATATCTCGGGGTTATCTCCGGGATGAATCGGTCTTCTCCGGTGGAATTTCCAGTATTGGAATTGCAGGCCTCAGGGTTATCACCGAGGTTGGAACTATTACTCCGGATGTGTATTTTTGGGTTGAAACTAATACTCCCGGTGTGTGTTCTGGGATTGAAACTGAGCTTCCAAAAGTATCCAGACTGGATGTGAGCTGTCGTCCAGGGTTATGTCTGAAAGATGAATCTGCCCTCTTGTAATGTCAGTAATAGGTGTGCAAAAAATTTTGAGTGTCTACAGATGCCCCTCTTTATCATATTCATGCAATGCTGTGGCATGGATATGATAAAGAATCCTAGACACTTGAAATGCAACAAGATAAATATGATGCTATGTGGAGCAAAATGATGCAAATGTATGATGCATATTAGGATGTTGACGTTGGGGTTATCACCAAAGTCCTTAATCCTGGATGCAGACTTTACTCCAAAGATGTGTCTCTCGTGTACAAGAGATCTGTGGGGATAAGACTCTGTCTGTTTTAGGATGTGTATAACATATTCCATCATCGATCCTCCTCGATGATGTTGATCCTCCCTAGTTTGTATCGCCAGGACATATCAATGTTCTGTTGAATTTACTACCAACAGTATGTGTTGTCAGGGCTGCCCGACCTTCGTTGCCGTGTGAACCAACGGTTGACCACATGTTGCAACCCCCGCCGGGGATCCATTTGATCCTCTGCTGACGTGTATATCAACAGATGAACTCCCTGTTGGGGATGAATGTCAAGGTTGCTTGACATTTGTTGATGTGTGTATCAACTGAAGAACTCATCAGATGGTTTACGATGAGACACTGGGTTTACCTACCGACGGCTGAATTGACGTTAAGGTTGCTTGACCTTCGTTGAAATATGCATTAACGGTAAATATGTGTTGTAACCCCCGTCGGGAATACGCGTTGGATCATCGTTGATGTGTGTGTCAACGGATGATACACGTTATAACCCCCGTCGGGGATCTGTTTGTGGACAGATTACCATGCGTTGTAACCCCCGTCGGGGATCTGTTTGTGGACAGATTACCATGTGTTGTAACCCCCGCCGGGGATCCATTTTTGGAGATTAGGACAACGACCCTGAATTGACTGCAATGGACCTCTGTGCGGTATTGCCGAATGTGATATGTAACGACTTAGATCATTGGTATAGTATACCCTGTGTTCGGGCGAATACCAATGAATGATATGAAAGCCACAGTCGGGCCCAGAAAAACCAAGATTTCAGGCTATTCCGCTCAATCGCGTAGCATTTTTATCCCTGAGCCGGAGGGGTGGGACCCACATAGGGGTGCTGCAGGTACACCTGCTGCAGTCGCAGATGGACCTGCGGCCAACCGTGGATATTAAAGTCCTACAGGTTGCTTTCATAAGTCATTTTCAAGTTGCACCGTGAAGAAAATCCGGGAACTCTTCTTCAGATCTGCTGAGTTCGGACGTCTTTCTGTAAATTCTGTCATCGTACAAGTGTTCTACACTGTCCTGGTAACATATGCATGTACTTTTTTCCAGTTTATATCCGTTGGAAAATGATTTATCACATGAAATGCATCAAAGCACATAGTAGTGATTATGTATGCTCAAATGACTTGATTAAAAATATTTAACATAGTAAATGTTAGTATTAAACCATGCTGAACATAATGATGTGAAAATTTTTGGCTTTTGAAATAGTTAAATTGGCACCTTTTTTTTGCTATTTCTTATCCTATTTCAGGACAAATGAGCAAAGGTGAAAAAGCAAAGCAATCCTGGTAATTAGGCTACCCTTATGGATTGATGACTTTGACTTTTAATGTAAATAGTATATATATGACTGTGGATAGGTGTGCTACTTTATAACCACCTAGTCATACCTATGTGTATGTAGATAGTCCTATTTATAGAGGAAACTATGACAAAATTTTTCAAAATGTAGGCATTGAGTAATCATACATATTTAACTCTACTGTAGACGTATGTTAAAATAATGCATGCATGCATGTAGTCATTAGATGCATTTTGAAAAGCTCCAGATTAGAAGATACCACACCCCTTCTGAGGTGATTTGGAGACTTGTTATCCAGATATTATGGATTCGGATCACCCGAGTAGTTCCCGTAGGACCACTTCTAGTATACGGAGGAGGGCTTCTGAAGTGCCTTAACTCCGTTATGTTAGACAGTCTCGTCGGTTGGTGGAGGCAGTGATACATCTAGTTCGGTTTATGTACCGGATGTCGAGGACGAGGAGGAGGATGTTCCAATTGTGGACCCCGCTCCTACTGTGCATGTTCCCCATAGGGACCTCTCGAGTATTCAGGTGGCAAACCCAGAGCTACTGGGTGATTTAAGTAGACATCCCTCGATGTATTTGCATGCCAACGAGGTATAAAGCTTAGATCTTAATCATTCTTCTTTCCTATTGATGAGGAGTAAAGGATTCTGATGTTGATCTGTATTTTGCAAGTTCCCAGCTTTACACAGCCTCAAGGGAACTGGTTCAGCATTCACTCCATGTACCAGGCTCTGCATCCTGACTATAGAGTGATTGTACATGATTGGGGATTTGGGGCATTCTTTTCCATCCTTCCCCGCCGTTGTCCCTAGGGTTACCTCAGGGTATTGTCTGAGCGCTGGTTTCACCAGACTCAGTCTCTCAATTTGCTAGACTGTGAGGTGATGATGATGCCGATGGATTGGTGGTTTATCACAGGTATAGAGTTTGGAGGGGCGCCAGTGCCTTACACGGCTGATATTACCCTGACTACTGTCTGATCCGTGTTAGGAGTTCTGACGGAGGCGCTCAAGGGCAGGACTGTCCGTACGGGTCCTTTGAGTGTAGATGCTATGAGTGGGCTATTGAGTGAGCCCATACCAGCTGATGTCAGAGTCAGGGAACACATTCTTCGGCGATTGTTCCTGATGATCATTAGGGGCTGCTTCATAGCAGATAACTCTTCTACGGTGTCATTCACTTTGATCAGCGCCACGCGACATGTGGACCGTATTGGAGAGTATAGGCCTCTGTTAGTAGTAGGGCGTTTGTGTCCCATTTCCCTGTATTTTTAGCTGTACAGAGATGATGTATATAGATGATGATATATTTAGGAATGTATGTACAGTTTTCTATTCCCTATATCATATTGTCGTCTATTATCTGTTATGCACGTATCATGTTATGCATATGTATATATGTCCAGAGATATTCAGCATTGACCCCTGGATGGTATTGTGATACGGCCCACACAGATGTCTTCTTCGACAGTCAGCCGCATAGATCACACCCCACCATTATTGGTGGCATCCCGTCTGAGATACTGGTATGATAGTATGTCACCCTCAGATAGAGTGACAGTAGATCAACTGTTACAACATACCATGACCCTTTTGATGTTTCAAGTTCCAGCAGGATTTGTGGAGGGCATGCTGGAGCACTGGGTAACGGAGAGGCAGGTTTTTCGGTTTGGGACCCAAGAGTTGACTCCGACTTTGGAGGAGTATGCACGTTTGAAGATGCTGCCACTTGATAGACCTTGCGTGCATATGGCCATTGGTGACATGAGCAGTCATTTTATGACTCTCACTGGGCTGAGGTGGAGAGTTGTGCAGGATGAGATTACATCTGGCCATGTGATATCCCAACATTTTTTGATTGACAAATTTGTCTATGAGGATAGCTATGCTCGATATTTTGGGGATTTTACCATACCAGAGGACCAGTGGCATTTAGCCAGAGTGGATGCACTGATGCTGTGTGCATTATCATATGTGTACATGCCACAATATATGGACGAGTTGGACATTAGCGTTATTATGGCAGTGAGAGCTCTCAGGGAGGGTCGTACCATTATTCTGATAATCATGGCAGAGACATTGAGGTCGGCCACTTTTTGCAGTACTTACCCTATAGGGGTATTCACAGGAAGTTCGGTTATGCTGTATGTGTGGCTTATGTCACACTTGATATCGATTGGCACATTCAGACGACACGGGTATTGTTTCACCCATGAGATAGCTATGTCGTTTTCCTTTCAGCCTACGGAGTGTACAGATCCTGTATCTTGGTCCGCTTTCCTGGCTGATATTATAGATCCGTTTGCAATCTTGTCGTGTTTAGGGCTCAGTTCACCCTACAGTTTCGTTACTCATGCTCCGGGCATGGACTATCTCCCTCTGGCTGGTTTGAGGGGCATGACTACCTACCACCCACTGGCCGTGATGTCGTAGTTTGACCAGTTCCAGGACTTTCATCCTTTGATGGGGCGTTATGTCAGCACTTAGCTTCTCTCCATCTATCAGTAGAGGACCGATCCTGTGTGTATGCTTGTTGGGATCAGCATGAGATAGCTGCTTTTTTTGTTAGCCATCCGGGTTATTCGCTAGAGTATTTTGTGTGGATAGAGACAGAGACTTCATCAGCTACGGTAGTATCCAGAGTGCCGAGTAGTGATTCAGACAGTGGAGAGCCCATGGAGGACATTGATTCTCAGACCGAGGAGGAGCCATTTACTGGGTTACCAACAGCTCTCTTAGATTCTCCTAGTACTAGCACTGTCGTGATTCAGCATTCAACACAGTACTTTGAGCAGAGTCTTTATCTGATGACCTTTGAGAGAGATCAGGCTAGAGCCCTGATGTTGACAACTCTTGATGGGAGAGACGCAGCTCTGTTAGAGAGGGACGAGGCATTAGCTCGCAGAGATGCCACTATTGTTGAGCGGGATGAGGCCAGATCAGCCAGAGATGCAGTGATAGTTGAGCGGGATAGTGCCATATCTGCCCAGGATGTAGCCGTCACAGATAGTACTACAGTGAGGTCCCTTACCACTGGCATGCTTGCCGAGATGAGTGCATATATTCATGAGCATAGCGTCACCATGCAGATGGCCTCATACTTGCTGGCTCGTGTGGATATCCTTGTACAGGAGACCACAACGTTACCTCCTTCTTCGGAGAGAGATGCTATGTTAGATCTGCTAGCTCGCCTGCATACCGATTTGTAGATAGCTTTGTATTTTCCTACACAGACTAGCTTAGCCATTTTGTCATGTATAGTTTACATTGTGTATATCAAACAACATTATATATAGCAAGGAAATATATTTTTGATCACTTCCCTTTTACATATGCTTGAATACTTACTTGATATTTGCCTGCTTCTTCAGGGCTTGTGGTCTTGATGTATTCTGTCTTCCTCCTTGCCGGATTGACATTGAGTTGTCTCTAGATAACTTAGAATGGATCCTGGATCTGTGTATATCTCTACCCTCTTTGGTGTCTTGGGACTGGTTTCTGTATGGAAATATGGAGAGGAGTGTGGCTTTCCTCTCTGAGATTGACCGTACCACAGATGGTCTCCAGTACTCCTATTGAGGAGGAACCTAGTTAATTCCATCTCTTATGGATTGGTGTTACTCTTTGAGGTACAACCGCAGCTTAGATGGTCGCCGAATCTCCTATTTAGGAGGAGTTCAGGTAATTCCATCCCTTAGGTTTGAAGCCAAATGAAATGTGGTGGATTAAAGTTTTATCCCAGTACCATTGACAAGTATTTGTGTTTTGGTAGGGGGTTAGACCGAACCATGACTGGCTACCTACGTACTCCTATTGAAGAGGAGATCAGGTCTGCGTAGTTCGAACCTGGTGTAAAAGGTTCAACGCTGTATGTGGTAGAAAGGGTGTAGAAGTGTTTTTGTTGTTTTTGTTTTTGAAAAAGGAGAAGGGTGTAGAGATATTTTTGTTGTTTTTGTTTTATTGCGATCGGGCCATATAAAATATGGTTGCCTACATACTCTCGTGTATCAAGGAGATCAGGTCGACGTAGTTCGCCCCTCAGGACGAGTTGAAAAGCGTGATCCCATGTGCAGGGTCAGATTGCGGGGAAGAAAGATTAATCTCATATACAAGTCAAACTGTGGGGAAGAAAGTTTAATCCCATGTGCAAGATAGACTGCGGGGAAGAGAAAGATTTGATCCTAGGTTGAGGATAAACTGCAGGGGTAAAAAGTTTGATCCCATGTTTGGGGGGACAAACTGTAAATGCAGGAGGTTCAATCCCTAGTGGGATGACCAAAGTTGTAAGAGTGCAGTGAAGCCAGGCTGCTGGCTTAAAGAGTATGTTTCCCTGAGGGGCAAAGTGTGGACAAGAGTTGTATGTAATGAAGGGTTAAAGAACCGGAATGACTGGTGATCTGATGATCCAACACCAGGATGTTTTCTTGATGGTAACTTCAGGCATAGTACCATTTCACGGTGTCCGAGTTGATAAGCTGTGGAAATTCATCACTGTCCATTTCTTGCAATCTGAGAGCACCTCCTGTCAATACCTCTTTGACAATAAACGGGCCTTCCTAGTTAGGAGCGAATTTTCCCTTAGACTGATTTTGGTTGTCGATGATCTTCTTCACAACCAAATTATGTTGTTTAAACTGCCATAGCCGGACATTTTTGTTATAGGATCGAGCGATCCTTTGTTGATATAACTGACCATGGAAGATAGCCATGGTTCGCCTTTCATCTATTAGAGACAATTGGTGATACCTGTCTTGTACCCATTGGTCTTCATCCAGCTGAGCATCTATCAACACTCTGAGGGATTCCATTTCTACTTCTATTGGGAGAACTGCTTCCATCCCATAGGTTAATGCGTAGGGGGTTACCCCAGTTGAAGTGCGCATTGACGTTTTGTAGGCTAGCAGAGTAAGAGGCAATAGGTCAGGCCATCTTTTGTGGTTGGCAGACATCGTTTGCATGATCTTCTTGATGTTTTTGTTAGTCGCTTCAACAACACCATTCATCTTTGGACTGTAGATGACGGAGTTAAGGTGTTTGATGTGGAATTTACTGCATAACTCCTCCATCATTTTCTTGTTGAGATTCTTAGCATTGTCTGATATAATCACCTCTGGTTGTCCATATCGACAAATGACATTGTTTCTGATGAAAACAATGATGACTTCTTTGGTAACCCTAAGAAAGGAGGCTGCTTCTACCCATTTGGTAAAGTAGTCGATTATGGTGAAGATAAAGCGATGGCCATTACTGGCTTTAGGCTCAATGGGCCCGATCACGTCCATTCCCCACATTGAGAAGGGCCAAGGTGAACTCATATTATGGAGCTCCCATGGAGGGGCGTGGATAACATTCCCATGAATTTGGCACTGATAACATCTCTTAACGTGGTAATTGCAGTCAGCCTTGAGAAAGAGCCAATAATGTCTTGTTATGAGGATCTTCTTTACAAGTAAAGGGCCGCTCATGTGTGGGCCACATACTCCACCATGGATCTCATCCATGAGTCTCTGAGCTTGATCCTTGTTTAGGCATCTGAGAAGACCTAGTCCTACATCTCTCTTATAGAGTGCATCTCTGCTTAGGTAGAATTTCATAGCAAGTCGATGAATCCGCCTTTGTTCAGTCAGGCAAACCTCAGCGGGTGTAGATTCATCTCGTAAGTACTCCTTAATATGCTGATACTAAGGTTGTTGGATGGGAGGTAGTTCATTCGATACTTCTCCAACATAGTTACCATAGGCTGGTGCCTTTTACAGGGCTAATGTGACGCTTGGCATGTGTTCCTTGTCAGGTATGTGAATCAAGGAGGCCAAAGTTGCTAATGTGTCTGCGAAGTCATTCCTATTACAAGGAATGTGTAGAAAGGAGATCTCTTCGAACTCCAAAGCCATCTGTAAAACTTGTCGATGGTAAGGCAGCAAATGTAGCTCTTTGGTTTGATAGATTCTAGTGGATTGTTTGACTACCAACTCTGAATCCCCAAAGACAGTTAACCACCTGATGCCCATTGAACGGGCAAATTTTAGCCCCATGATGTAGCCTTCATACTCAGTTGTGTTGTTGGTGCTGATAAACTGCAATTTGACGACGACGGGATACTGCTCCCCCGTACCGGATACTAGAACTGCTCCAGCTCTAGAACCTTCCATATTAACAGCTCCATCAAAATACATGTTCCATGTTTGGCGTGTATTGTACTGATGGTGTTGCTGAATTGTCATTACCCCTTCATCAGGGAAATATGTTTCCAAGGGTTTAAAATCATCTGAAGGTGCAGCGGCCAGTTGATCCGCGATTCCTTGACCTTTAATGGACTTTTGCATCACGTAAATAATGTCAAATTGTTGTAGAATCAATTGCTATCTGGACAGCCGACAATTCAATATAGGCTTACTGAACACATACTTGAGAGGATCCACGCGAGATATGAGATGGGCTGTGTGCCCATGGAGGTAATGTTATAACCTCATGACAGCCCATGCTAAAGCACAACAAGTCTTCTTAATCAGAGTGTACTTGTGTTCATTGCTGCTGAATTTTTTGCTGAGGTAATAGATAGCTCGTTTTCGGCCTCTATCATTTTTCTGACCCAACATGCAGCCCATGGCATTATCACTTACAGACAGGTACATGAACATGGGAACATCATCCCTGGGTGGTACCCAAATGGGAGCTTTGACTAGCTGATCTTTGATGGTAAGGAAGGCCTTCTGGCACTCGTCATTCCATTTCGTGGAGGAGTTCTTCCTTAACAGCTTGAAGATTTGTTCACAGGTTGCTGTGAGTTGAGAAATGAACCTACTGATGAAGTTGACTCTTCCCAAAAATCCCCGTATTTCCTTCTCTGTCTGAGGAATGGGCATTTCCGTAATGGCCTAGATTTTAGTGGGATCCAACTCAATCCCTTTGTGGCTAACTAGAAATCCTAGCAACTTACCTGATTTAATGCCAAAGGCGCACTTGGCTGGATTCAACTTCTAGTTGTACTTACGCAACCTGTTGAAGAGCTCTCTGAGATGGTCTAGGTGGTCTTCCCCCCTTCGGGATTTGACAATAATGTCATCCACATAGATCTCTATCTCTTTGTGCATTAAGTCATGGAAAAGAGCCATCATAGCTCTCTGATAGGTAGCTCCGGCATTGATGAGGCCGAACGACAACCGTCTGTGTAACATTCCATTTTTTTTAAATGTAAGTTAAAAATATTTATTGATTTATATAAATATTTAGTGGATATGTTTATTGTTGAATAAATAATTGTTCAATTTGAGTGATGTGGTTTATTTAATTATTTGTTGAATAAATAATTAAATATTAAATATTAAATATTTATTGGCAATATTAAATATTTATTGAATTATATGGCAATTTGAGTTGATGTGATTTAATTAATTATTTGTTGAGTAAATAATTAAGGAGCTAAATAAATTAGTTGTTATGAGATTTTAGATTTATTAATTTAATAAGCTAGATAGTTTATAATGATTTTAAATAAATAATAATATTTAAATGAGAAATTGTAGTTTGAAATATTAGTTGATTAAATGAAATTATAATTGTAAAAAGAATTATAATTGTTTATGTGTTAAAGTAATTTAATAGATTAATGTTTTTATTTAATTTATTTAATTAAATAAAGTGTGACTAATAGTCTTGCTATAAAAGAGTTATTAAAATAAGTTAAAAGAGTTTATTTTAGTTTGCCAAACATGCCTTATTGCATAATAAGTCTTTAATCTATTAGTATTATACCAAACAAGGAGTAAGGATTAAGGGGTTATTTTACTTAGACTAGCCAAACAAGCCTTATGGCTTTTAAATTTCAAAACTTATATAACTGATATATTTATATCAGTACTTATATTATATAATTAACATATATTATTACTATATACGTTATATTTTATAGTACGTATGTTAGAGAGAAAGAAAGAACTCAGAAGAAGAAAAGAAGAAAAGTGAGAGAATTCTAGAGAGAATTGAGAGATTATTAACAGGTTTTGGAGAAAAGCTTGACAATCAAAGAGTTAGGACCATCATCTTCTTCATAATCCAAGGTAGGCCATCTTCTTCTTTACAAAACTCTAAAAGTTTTTTTTTTCCCAAAAAGTTTCTGTGAAAAATTTATGAAAAGAAATTTTGGTTGTTTTGGTTATAAGTTTATATAATTAGCAATTGTAGATGTGTTTCATGAGTTATGCATGATTATATAGAGTTTAATTCATGTATGTATATATTTTATGAAGAAATTGTTTTACAGAGAATTTTATGAATGAGAATGGGTTATTTTTAAAATGGAAATTAAGGTTTAATTAGTTGTTGTATTGATAAATTGATTATAAGAATTGCTAGAGTATAAAATCATAATCATGATGCTTGGAAATTTCTGTTTTGATTGAATAACAAAATCACAGTATTGGTTTTCATGAAAAATATCAAAATATAGAGTTTTGCCAAAAATATTAAAATTGGGTGTTGAATATTTGATGTTTGTGCTAAGTGATGAGTAGAAACATGTTAGAAGTCGTTAGTATACGATTATATGATGTCTATATGCAATTTACATGATAATCAGTCTATTAGATTCGAGCTTTTTGGCCAAATTGGTTTTTCTGGTACTGTTGCCGAGGCTGTCGCCGGATTCTGGAGTCTGGCGCCGCGGCGCGACTCCAGTAGTACTTTAGTGGCGCCGTAGCGCCATGTCCGCGCCCCAGCGCCATGGTTCGCGCCCCAGCGCCGTGGCCCGCGCCCCAGCACCGTGTCCCGCGTCCCAGCGCCACTGTTCCGCGCCCCGGCGCCGGAAAAGTGGCCTAGTTGGGCAGTTTTGGCCTCCTGTAGTAAAATAGCCATAACTTTTTCATACGAACTCTGATTTAGGTAATTCAAGATGATTCGGAAAGAGGACGAGTAGACCTACAACTTTCATTCTTTAAGTTTTTTTATTTGAGGTCTGTAACAGTAGTCAAAATGGTCATCTTTATGACTGTTGTGTATTTGGAGCCAATCGGAGGGCGTCGGGATGCATGAATGCAAGTGCAACCCTTTGGGTATTAGTATAACTTAATGATAACATGTTGGACATGTATTAGGATGTTATATCAAGTTGTTAATATACACCTGGTGTAATGGCATGATCATTTAAGTAGTTGTAATAAAGCTAAAATGTAATGTTCATGAAAGATGTGCTGTGTTTAAACTTAAACTTAGTTAGTAGCTATACTAAGAGTAATAAAGGAACTCATAAAGGTAATGTTAGCGTAACTAATGTGTATTATCAATGCATATGGTATGTGTAGGACTTGGGGTGAACGTGAATAGTAATTATTTAACCTACACGCGAGGCAAGTTCCCTAACCTTTGCTACTTTATTATTTAGCAAGGTTACTTTTCACTGTTATGTTATACTTATGCAAGTTCTCTAACTCTACTTTTATAATTGTACAAGTTTTCTTAACTCTAAATTAGTTATATTAGCATGCAAGTATCTTTAGTTATCATTCAAGTTATTATTTGTTGTGCATGCTTGATAACCTGGTACTTCATTTCCTCAAGATTTGGTGTTCACGTAATCAAAACATTCATTACTAAAGGTTACATTTTAGAATTTAATATCAAGCATGCACAACAAATAATAACTTGAATGATAACTAAAGGTACTTGCATGCTAATATAACTAATTTAGAGTTAAGAAAACTTGTACAATTATAAAAGTAGAGTTAGAGAACTTGCATAAGTATAACATAACAGTGAAAAGTAACCTTGCTGAATAATAAAGTAGCAAAGGTTAGGGAACTTGCCTCGCGTGTAGGTTAAACACTTACTATTCACGTTCACCCCAAGTCCTACACATACCATATGAATTGATAATACACATTAGTTACACTAACATTACCTTTATGAGTTCCTTTATTACTCTTAGTATAGCTACTAACTAAGTTTAAGTTTAAACACAGCATATCTTTCATGAACATTACATTTTAGCTTTATTACAACTACTTAAATGATCATGCCATTACACCACGTGTACATTAACAACTTGATATAACATCCTAATACATGTCCAACATGTTATCATTAAGTTATACTAATACCCAAAGGGTTGCACTTGCATTCGTGCATCCTGACGCCCTCCGATTGGCTCCAAATACACAACAGTCATAAAGATGACCATTTTGACTACTGTTGCAGACCTCAAATAAAACAACTTAAAGAATGAAAGTTGTAGGTCTACTCGTTCTCTTTCCGAATCATCTTGAATTATCTAAATCGGAGTTCGTATGAAAAAGTTATGGCCGTTTTACTACAGGAGGCCAAAACTGCCCAACTAGGCCACTTTTCCGGCGTCGGGGCGCGGAACAGTGGCGCTGGGGCGCGGGACACAGTGCTGGGGCGCGGGCCACGGAACTGGGGCGCGAACATTGCGCTGGGGCGCGAACCATGGCGCTACGGCGCCACTAAAGTACTACTGGAGTCGCGCCGCGGCGCCAGACTCCAGAATCCGGCGACAGCCTCGGCAACAGTACCAGAAAAACCAATTTGGCCAAAAAGCTCGAATCTAATAGACTGATTATCATGTAAATTGCATATAGACATCATATAATCGTATACTAACGACTTCTAACATGTTTCTACTTATCACTTAGCACAAACATCAAATATTCAACACCCAATTTTAATATTTTTGGCAAAACTCTATATTTTGATATTTTTCATGAAAACCAATACTGTGATTTTGTTATTCAATCAAAACAGAAATTTCCAAGCATCATGATTATGATTTTACACTCTAGCAATTCTTATAATCAATTTATCAATACAACAACTAATTAAACCTTAATTTCCATTTTAAAAATAACCCATTCTCATTCATAAAATTCTCTGTAAAACAATTTCTTCATAAAATATATACATACATGAATTAAACTCTATATAATCATGCATAACTCATGAAACACATCTACAATTGCTAATTATATAAACTTATAACCAAAACAACCAAAATTTCTTTTCATAAATTTTTCACAGAAACTTTTTGGGGAAAAAAAAAACTTTTAGAGTTTTGTAAAGAAGAAGATGGCCTACCTTGGATTATGAAGAAGATGATGGTCCTAACTCTTTGATTGTCAAGCTTTTCTCCAAAACCTGTTAATAATCTCTCAATTCTCTCTAGAATTCTCTCACTTTTCTTCTTTTCTTCTTCTGAGTTCTTTCTTTCTCTCTAACATACGTACTATAAAATATAACGTATATAGTAATAATATATGTTAATTATATAATATAAGTACTGATATAAATATATCAGTTATATAAGTTTTGAAATTTAAAAGCCATAAGACTTGTTTGGCTAGTCTAAGTAAAATAACCCCTTAATCCTTACTCCTTGTTTGGTAAAATACTAATAGATTAAAGACTTATTATGCAATAAGGCATGTTTGGCAAACTAAAATAAACTCTTTTAACTTATTTTAATAACTCTTTTATAGCAAGACTATTAGTCACACTTTATTTAATTAAATAAATCAAATAAAAATATTACTCTATTAAATTACTTTAACACATAAACAATTATAATTCTTTTTACAATTATAATTTTATTTAATCAACTAATATTTCAAACTATAATTTCTCATTTAAATATTATTATTTATTTAAAATCATTATAAACTCTCTAGCTTATTAAATTAATAAATCTAAAATCTCATAACAACTAATTTATTTAGCTCCTTAATTATTTACTCAACAAATAATTAATTAAATCACATCAACTCAAATTGCCATATAATTCAATAAATATTTAATATTGCCAATAAATATTTAATATTTAATATTTAATTATTTATTCAACAAATAATTAAATAAACCACATCACTCAAATTCAACAATTATTTATTCAACAATAAACATATCCACTAAATATTTATATAAATCAATAAATATTTATAACTTACATTTAAAAAAATATGGAATGTTACACAGACGGTTGTCGTTCGGCCTCATCAATGCCGGAGCTACCTATCAGAGAGCTATGATGGCTCTTTTCCATGACTTAGTGCACAAAGAGATAGAGATCTATGTGGATGACATTATTGTCAAATCCCGAAGGGGGGAAGACCACCTAGACCATCTCAGAGAGCTCTTCAACAGGTTGCGTAAGTACAACTAGAAGTTGAATCCAGCCAAGTGCGCCTTTGGCATTAAATCAGGTAAGTTGCTAGGACGGAAAACCGAGTAAGGGAGGTTTCTTTGATTCCGAGGACGGAATCCTTATAAGGAGGGAAGGATGCGACAACCCGAATTTTTATAAGTTATTAAAATAAGAATTTAATAATTAAAATTCTTATTATGAGGTGTATATATTTTGAATTATATGATTTGGTGTGAAGAGAATTATATATTCATATGTTGGAGAATGTGAGATTTAATAGGTAATTAAACTATTAAAGAAATTAAATAATATTAGTTAATTTAATTAAGTTGAAATTATGTTATGAGATAATATAATTTTAATTATTATGCCTTGTGGGCAATGGAAATTATTATGAGTTAAGTTTCATAAATAGTGTGAATAATTCACTTAATTAAAATAGTGAATTAATACAAGTATAATTGATTTAATAAAGTGAGAAGGTAATATATTGCATGAAAATATAAATATTAGTATAATGCGAGTAAAATATTTATTAAGTACATTAAATATTTTAGTTGGAAACTTTATGGAATTACATGAATATTTATGATATTAAATAAATATTTGATGAAAATTGGTATGAGATAGTTTATTTAAGTGTGATAAAATAGATGAGATTTATACGTATT
Source organism: Panax notoginseng (assembly GCA_016801055.1). Classification (NCBI taxonomy): domain Eukaryota; kingdom Viridiplantae; phylum Streptophyta; class Magnoliopsida; order Apiales; family Araliaceae; genus Panax; species Panax notoginseng. Next base: position 187,096,017 of record CM029016.1, on the reverse strand, counting down.
TTATTACGCGAGTATAATTGTAATATTCTAATTTAATTAAATAATTAAATTAGAGGAGTGAGAATTTGTTAAATAATGTTATGATTATAATTGTTGAATAGAAATTATAATTTTACTAATAATGTTAATTTTATTTCTTAAGGAATTAAAGGTATATAATCTAGTTTATATTTCTAGTTTATGTGTTCTTAAGTTTCTTTTAAAATTAGAGTTTTGGTTAATGAATTTGTGGGTTACGATGTTATATATGTTATTAGATATTTATAATTTGATAGTGGTCATCTAGAAACAAATTTTCAGAAATCAAATTCATGTATTTATACTAAAGAAGAGGAATTTGGGTTTTGATTGTAATGTGTATTTTGGTGTACTTTGGGACTAAAGTTGATGATGAATTCATGATAAAAACTTTAAATTGAAAGATTATTGTTGTTCTCCTCTATAAAACGAAAACAACGCAACTTGAACGGATCGAATTGGTTAAGAAACGAATTCTTGATGAATGAATACACTCAGTATGTTGAAAATAGGAAAAATTAGTATAAACAAATTAGAATTAGTATAAAACAAGTCCCACATCAACTAAATTGAGAACTTTACCATTTGCTAAACCTATAAATAGAAGGGCTTGATCCTTTGTTTCATTCACCAACAATAAGGCCTCCAATTTTGAGAAAGGCTTTGTTGTGGGAGGACTTTTTATAAAGATCTTCTCTTAGTTAAATTTTGGTCGAGTACGTATTCAGTTTGTGGAATTCGTATTTTCGGGTATGTTTCATACAATTTAATTCTCGACTTCGGTCGTTAATAATACATTCAACCTCTAATTTTACATCATTAAACGATAATATAACCATTGAAATTTGCAGAATAATTAAAATTTTCTATTACAAACTATCCTCGTTCCCAAAACCTTCAACCTTTATATCTAAATATCTTAGAATCATTTTAATACTACAATAGTTTGCATTCGCAAAACAATATTACAATTCAACATTAATACATTATTCGAAACCTTAAACATGGTTCAAATAATAACACAACCAAAGTATATAAATCTTCAAGTATCACATCTGATTCATGTCTTTCAAGTAACGCATAACTTTACCTTGAATCTTGAACCTGCAAAAGTGGTTATTTGCAAGGTTGAGCTCGACAGCCCAACAAATTTAACAGTCTATCATGTTTCACATAGCACACAATTCATGCATTCTACATTTCTAATTTATCGAGTTACATTATACAACATGCATGTGCTATCACATATCACATATAAATTGAGTTCCATAACCCAATTAACTTGGTCATATTTTGACCTTAACAATTCATAAAGCATTGTATGTAACTCACCACATAATCACATGTAGTCCACAAACATAATAGAACTGAAAAACTTGCCTTGGATGTTGTTTAATGTTTATAACTTATCTGCGCTGTGATGATCCTACACAAATTGAGGATACATACATGTACATATTAGTTTCACATACAAAATTCACGTACTCAATGTAAACTAATTTTATTTAACTATAATATTTTGTTCTTGTCTTAAAACCATTCTATGTTTCTTTAGAAACTTTTGTTCGTTATAACCTTTTTACGCCCAAAAGATTCTCTCATGGATTTAGTATGTAAATACTTTACGTATCAAAACATAAACCATTTATATCCCCTTCGTTTTATATTACTAGGTTCAATATAATTTCATAAGGCAACAGTCCCTCACCTTTGACACCAATTTCGCGGTTTAATAGCTTGCAATTTACTTATCTAATCGTAAGGCATTTTTTTTAGTATGTTTTTCATGGCATACAAGACTATTTTTAAGAAATAGTCTTTCCTCAAGGTTGAGTGTAGCGAATGTGTTGTTTGAGTTGTGATTCTGAGGACAGAATCCTTTTAAGAGGGGAATGATGTAACATTCCATATTTTTTTAAATGTAAGTTATAAATATTTATTGATTTATATAAATATTTAGTGGATATGTTTATTGTTGAATAAATAATTGTTCAATTTGAGTGATGTGGTTTATTTAATTATTTGTTGAATAAATAATTAAATATTAAATATTAAATATTTATTGGCAATATTAAATATTTATTGAATTATATGGCAATTTGAGTTGATGTGATTTAATTAATTATTTGTTGAGTAAATAATTAAGGAGCTAAATAAATTAGTTGTTATGAGATTTTAGATTTATTAATTTAATAAGCTAGATAGTTTATAATGATTTTAAATAAATAATAATATTTAAATGAGAAATTGTAGTTTGAAATATTAGTTGATTAAATGAAATTATAATTGTAAAAAGAATTATAATTGTTTATGTGTTAAAGTAATTTAATAGAGTAATGTTTTTATTTGATTTATTTAATTAAATAAAGTGTGACTAATAGTCTTGCTATAAAAGAGTTATTAAAATAAGTTAAAAGAGTTTATTTTAGTTTGCCAAACATGCCTTATTGCATAATAAGTCTTTAATCTATTAGTATTTTACCAAACAAGGAGTAAGGATTAAGGGGTTATTTTACTTAGACTAGCCAAACAAGCCTTATGGCTTTTAAATTTCAAAACTTATATAACTGATATATTTATATCAGTACTTATATTATATAATTAACATATATTATTACTATATACGTTATATTTTATAGTACGTATGTTAGAGAGAAAGAAAGAACTCAGAAGAAGAAAAGAAGAAAAGTGAGAGAATTCTAGAGAGAATTGAGAGATTATTAACAGGTTTTGGAGAAAAACTTGACAATCAAAGAGTTAGGACCATCATCTTCTTCATAATCCAAGGTAGGCCATCTTCTTCTTTACAAAACTCTAAAAGTTTTTTTTTTTCCCAAAAAGTTTCTGTGAAAAATTTATGAAAAGAAATTTTGGTTGTTTTGGTTATAAGTTTATATAATTAGCAATTGTAGATGTGTTTCATGAGTTATGCATGATTATATAGAGTTTAATTCATGTATGTATATATTTTATGAAGAAATTGTTTTACAGAGAATTTTATGAATGAGAATGGGTTATTTTTAAAATGGAAATTAAGGTTTAATTAGTTGTTGTATTGATAAATTGATTATAAGAATTGCTAGAGTGTAAAATCATAATCATGATGCTTGGAAATTTCTGTTTTGATTGAATAACAAAATCACAGTATTGGTTTTCATGAAAAATATCAAAATATAGAGTTTTGCCAAAAATATTAAAATTGGGTGTTGAATATTTGATGTTTGTGCTAAGTGATGAGTAGAAACATGTTAGAAGTCGTTAGTATACGATTATATGATGTCTATATGCAATTTACATGATAATCAGTCTATTAGATTCGAGCTTTTTGGCCAAATTGGTTTTTCTGGTACTGTTGCCGAGGCTGTCGCCGGATTCTGGAGTCTGGCGCCGCGGCGCGACTCCAGTAGTACTTTAGTGGCGCTGTAGCGCCATGTCCGCGCCCCAGCGCCATGTTCGCGCCCCAGTGCCGTGGCCCGCACCCCAGCACTGTGTCCCGCGCCCCAGCGCCACTGTTCCGTGCCCCGGCACCGGAAAAGTGGCCTAGTTGGGCAGTTTTGACCTCCTGTAGTAAAACGGCCATAACATTTTCATACGAACTCTGATTTAGGTAATTCAAGATGATTCGGAAAGAGGACGAGTAGACCTACAACTTTTATTCTTTAAGTTTTTTTATTTGAGGTCTGTAACAGTAGTGAAAATGGTCATCTTTATGACTGTTGTGTATTTGGAGCCAATCGGAGGGCGTCGGAATGCACGAATGCAAGTGCAACCCTTTGGGTATTAGTATAACTTAATGATAACATGTTGGACATGTATTAGGATGTTATATCAAGTTGTTAATGTACACGTGGTGTAATGGCATGATCATTTAAGTAGTTGTAATAAAGCTAAAATGTAATGTTCATGAAAGATGTGCTGTGTTTATACTTAAACTTAGTTAGTAGCTATACTAAGAGTAATAAAGGAACTCATAAAGGTAATGTTAGTGTAACTAATGTGTATTATCAATGCATATGGTATGTATAGGACTTGGGGTGAACGTGAATAGTAATTGTTTAACCTACACGCGAGGCAAGTTCCCTAACCTTTGCTACTTTATTATTCAGCAAGGTTACTTTTCACTGTTATGTTATACTTATGCAAGTTCTCTAACTCTACTTTTATAATTGTACAAGTTTTCTTAACTCTAAATTAGTTATATTAGCATGCAAGTACCTTTAGTTATCATTCAAGTTATTATTTGTTGTGCATGCTTGATATTAAATTCTAAAATGTAACCTTAGCTTAATGTTGTTCAAAGCAAGGTATGATAAATTATTCAATTGTTATGCTATTAGATTATTCCTAAAGCATGAACTTAGAACGAAATATTTATTTAGTATGATCGTTCAATAACATAGTGTTATTATCTTGTATTCAACTAATCCTTAGTTGATGTCCGTTGAACTCCAAATTACCTTGAAAGCTTATCCAAACCAAACTTACTTTGGTGCGGACTTGTATTCTAAATACTGAGATGAACAACTCTTTTAATAGAGGTTTACGCTTAGCGTTGAAATGATTGTGCACAATACATTGTACGAAGGGTTGATCCCCCTAAGTACGTGAAGTCCTTATAGTCTTATGACTGTTAAAGTTTAAGTTGAAAAATTACTTATAACTGTGGACATGATTCGTGGTCATTAGACCCTCAGTAATTGATTAAAGTTTTTAGAAAGTAATAGAATTTATTGTTCAGTTCTATTAAACCTAATGTTGGTACATGATGTAAAGTTAACTGATTTATTTATTATTATTTCAAGTGGGCCTTGTTTGCTCACTCTTGCCTGTAAAATTTCTTACAACTAAGGTTGAAACTGGTGATGTACCTAGCACCAGTAAAGGGAAAGGAAAGATGAAACAATGCTGAAGACCTGTAATAGATTGAATAGTTTATTTTCAGACTTGTTTAAAGATTGTAATGAAGTTTATATTAATTTATTTTCCGCATGAATGAATGTTTGTAAATGTTAGATAACCTGGGAGATTTTTATTTAAGTTTAATCCTGTATGGGCAGGTTTTATTTATTCAATTTTATCAATTGGGTAGTTAGTAATGAATGTTTTGATTACGTGAACACCAAATCTTGAGGAAATGAAGTCCCAGGATTTGGGGGTGTCACAGGTTGGTATCAGAGCTTTAGGTTATGAATCTTAGGTGGGGGAAAAAGCCTTAGGAAGTAACCTTTTGAAAAGATAGTGGAGTTAACTCTTATCGAGTTTTAAGAAAGAAGTAATAAAACACTTATGTGCTTATGTGTTTATAACTTATGTGCTCGCGAGTGTCAAGTAGAATGATTAATAACTAAAACTTTAAAATTTTATTGTCAGGATGACTAATGTCGGAGAATCTAGTCAGACTAGGGAGGAGGGACCTCAAATGCCTATAGAGGAAGAGCCTCGCGACATTCAGATAGTTTGGGAACAACTACTGCCACGGGAGTCAGCCCGTTGGTCACAGTGGTTGAAGATGAGGATGATGATGTGGAGACGGATGAGGAGGATCCCGTGGAGTTACCACATGAGGATGAGGATGAAGAGGATGAGGAGGAAAGGATTCCGCTCAACTCGATTGCTGGACGTGTATACGATGAAGTGCACGACCGTAACGTGGAACTTCAGGATATAGTTGAGGAGTTACAGGAGATAGTAGCTGAACAACAGGCTGCAATGGCACAAAAAGACGGCGTGATCCAGGATCGTGAGGAACGACTGACAAACACCAGGGAAAAACTAACACAGACTGAAGGGGAGAAGGAATAGTTGATCGAGATGGTTGTTGAATTGAAGGGCAGGCTGAGAGAAGAAGCTACCAAGAGGGCGAGAGCTGAAGACGCATACGAGGAAGCTTATCAACGAACTGGAAGAGCAGTAAGGGACGCACAAGCAAAGAGGATAAAGATGGAAGAGATGAATAAAGTATTCAACACCGTGATCAATCGAGCTCAAGATCGGGTCATGGGTTATCCAATTCAGTTCGAGACTCTACCATCATACGTGTTAGATCGCCGAACCATGTTCCGTGTTATGGAAGAAGAGCGTCAAAAGGCGACTGATTATCTTAATAGATCATCATAGGAAATTTGTCTGTTTTGCAAGTAATAAGTGTTAAATAATGTGTAAGTCCCGAGTGTTAAGTAACCATGGGATATGAGAATGATGATGTTGCCCTGAAACTTTTGTAGTTCAGGAAAGTAATGTAGATAGCAGAGATGCTATTGTGTTATGTTTTCAAAAGTTATGAATAAATAAAAGTTATTATTTTATTCAAAGTGTTATGTGCTATGTGATTATTTCTTTGTTGAGGCAAATTAATTAGAAATACGTAAAGAAGTTGAGTAATGGTCTAATAGATGTTTTCTTTAACAGAAAATGCCTCCCAGACGTCAACCAACACGACAGAGAACCACCGAAGAAGCTAATGACAATGTTGATGCGAATCCCGTTCAACAACTAGTGGCACTATTGACAGGAGCGTTGCAGAATCAACCTCAAAACCAAGGCACAACGTTTAAGGAGTTTAAGGCGGTCGGACCACCTGAATTTCGTGGGTCAATGAATCCGGTCGAGGCACAAACCTGGATTATGGAAATAGAGAAGGTGTTCGATGTCGCTAGGGTAGGGGATGAGCAGAAGACTGCTTTCGCAACTTTCATGTTGAAAGCAGAAGCTAGTTATTGGTGGCAAGCTAATAAAACTCGGGAAGGGCCAGGAGTGATGACCTGGGATAGGTTCAAGGAGTTGTTCTTCGAGACCTATTTCCCGGAGAGTTCAAAGAGTCAGCTGGAAGTACAATTTCTGGAGCTGAAGCAAGGGACGATGTCGGTATCCGAGTATGCCACAAAATTCAACGAATTGGCGAGGTTTGCGCCATATCAGGTTAGCACAGACGAACGCAAGGCGAAGAGGTTTGAACAGGGACTGAAGCCCTGGCTGTACAGTAGGGTTTCCCTGTTCCAATTGAAGACGTTTGCAGCAGTGATGGAGAAAGCAGTACTCGCTGAAGGTGGAGGCGAGGCGGTGACAAAATTTAACCAGGAACAAAAGAAGAAGAAGAATGAGAATGAAATGAAGAATGGAGGTGGCAGCAGTGGAAATAACAACAACAACAGCAACAACAACAGCTTGGAGAGGAAGTGGAATGGGAACGGGGGAGCTGGAAACCAGCAGGGTAACCAGCAAAACAAAAAGTTTGAAGCATGTGCGACATGCGGGAAATTTCACAAGGGTGCGTGCTTGATGGGGAAACGAGTTTGCTACAATTGTGGCCAGGAGGGTCACATCGCCCCAAATTGCACTCAACCAAAGAAGAAGGCGTACTTCACGTGCGGATCCAAGGATCATTTTGCTTGTGAATGCCCTAAGAAGAAGGAGGGAGGGACAACCAGAAACAATGGAGGAGGTAACAATGGAGGTACGTGGGCTATTACAGGACCTGCAGCATCAAACAAACCCACAGCCAGAACCTTCAACATGACTGTGCAAGATGCTGTGCAATCAAAAGATGTGGTGTCAGGTATTATCCCAATCAATGATATTAATGTATATGTATTATTTGATTCGGGTGCTACTTGCTCGTTTATATCTGATGAATTTGCCAAGAGGTTAGAATTGCCTAGAGAAGAATTGAATTTTCCTTTGAACATAGAAATTGCGAATAAGGAAATAATCCCTGTTAGGTTCGTTTACAAGAACTGTAGGGTAAACATTAAGGGGAATATCTTGTTAGTAGATTTGATTCCGATTAGACTCGGGGAATTTGATGTAATTTTGGGAATGGATTGGTTGTTCAATTATGGAGCAGTAATTGACTGCCAAAAGAAGTGTGTAAACCTTATGACTCCGTCAAAGGTAGTATTTTATGGTAGCAAGTCGCCAAGACAAATGAAATGTCTGACGACTATGCAGGCCAAGAAGTTGTTGAGTCAAGGTTGTGTGGGCTATTTAGCTTACATAGTCGATACTCAGAAGAAAGGTGTGAAATTAGAAGAAATACCGGTAGTGAGAGAATTCGAAGACGTGTTTCTAGAAGATTTGCCAGGACTTCCGCCGGACAGAGAAATTGAATTCGTGATCGACTTAGTGCCGGGAACAGCACCGATATCAAAGGCTCCGTACAGAATGGCTCCGATAGAAATGAAAGAACTGATGGTACAGTTGCAAGAACTACTAGACAAGAAGTATATTCAACCAAGTGTATCGCCGTGGGGAGCGCCAGTTTTATTCGTGAAGAAGAAGGACGGGTCAATGCGTCTTTGCATTGATTATAGGGAGTTAAACAAAGTCACTATTAAAAACAAATACCCGTTGCCAAGAATAGATGACTTGTTTGACCAGTTGAAGGGTGCTAAATACTTTTCGAAAATTGATTTGAGAAGTGGGTATCACCAGTTGAAAGTGAGGAAGGAGGATATACCACGAACGGCATTCAGAACTCGGTATGGACATTACGAGTTTCTGGTGATGTCTTTTGGTTTAACAAATGCCCCTGCCGCGTTCATGGATTTGATGAACAGGGTATTTAAACCATTTTTAGACAAGTTCGTAGTGGTGTTTATCGATGACATTCTGGTGTATTCCAAAACTCAAGAAGAACACGTGGAACATTTACGTCTGACATTGGAGACACTAAGAAAGGAAAAGTTGTACGCGAAATTCACTAAGTGTGAATTTTGGCTCGACCGTGTACAATTTTTGGGTCATGTGATTGACAAAGATGGGATTTCAGTAGATCCATCGAAAGTGGAAGCTGTAATCAATTGGGAACAACCAAGAACACCTTCAGAGGTGAGGAGTTTCTTGGGACTGGCCGGTTATTATAGAAGATTTATACAAGATTTTTCTAAGATAGCCACTCCGTTAACAAATTTGACACGAAAATCTGTGAAATTCGTTTGGACGGAAAAGTGTGAAGAGAGTTTCCAAGATTTGAAGAAGAAGATAAATATGGCACCTGTGTTAACCCTGCCAGATAATACAGGAAATTTTGTGGTGTATAGTGATGCCTCACACAAAGGATTGGGTTGTGTTCTTATGCAAAACGGCAAAGTTATTGCCTATGCATCAAGACAACTGAAGGATTACGAGAAAGGTTACCCGACTCATGATTTAGAATTGGCTGCAGTGGTATTTGCTCTCAAGATATGGAGACATTATCTGTATGAAGAGAAGTGTGAGATCTACACAGACCACAAAAGTCTGAAGTATATTTTCAATCAAAAGGACCTGAACATGCGTCAGAGGAGATGGATGGAATTGATAAAGGATTATGATTGTGAGATCTTTTATCATCCGGGAAAAGCGAATGTGGTTGCAGATGCTTTAAGCAGGAAAGGTCGGGAAAAATTAATGCTGATAACAACTCAGGAGGAGCTCATTTCAGCAATGACAAAGTTAGAACTGGAAATCAAATTTTCGCAGGAAACCGACGAACGACTATTTCATCTAGAAGCAGGTCCAACTTTACTGGACAAGGTGAAAAACGCTCAGTTACAAGATGAAGAATGTGGAAAGATAAAAGAGAATATGGTTGATGGTAGCAATACGAAATACAAGGTCGATACCGAAGGATTACTACGGTACGAGGGAAGAATCTGGGTTCCAGCAACACCAGAACTGAAAAACAAAATCCTGACCGAAGCTCATAACTCAAGATATTCGATTCATCCAGGAAGCACGAAGATGTATCAAGATTTACGCCCACATTTTTGGTGGCCGAATATGAAAAGGGATGTCGCAGAATGCGTGGCTAAATGTTTGACATGTCAGAGAGTAAATGCCGAACATCAAAGACCCAGCGGATTGCTTCAACCGTTGGAAATACCAGAATGGAAATGGGAGCATATCACGATGGATTTTGTGGTGGGTCTTCCAACTACTCAGAAAGGATACGATGATATTTGGGTAATAGTAGACAGACTGACAAAATCTGCACACTTTTTGCCAATAAAGATTAGATTCAATCTCGATCAGCTGGCAAAACTATATATTAAAGAGATCGTTGCAAGACATGGAGTTCCAGTGTCAATTGTGTCAGACAGAGATCCGAGGTTCACATCAAACTTCTGGAAGAGACTACAAGAATGTACGGGAACACAGTTGCGAATGAGTACGGCATATCATCCGCAAACAGATGGCCAAAGCGAACGAACGATCCAGACATTAGAAGATATGTTGAGAGCATGCGTCATGGATTTCAAAGGAAGCTGGGAAGAGCAATTACCGTTGGTGGAATTTGCCTACAATAATAGTTATCACGCAAGCATCGGCATGCCGCCTTACGAAGCGTTATACGGCAGAAAGTGCAGAACTCTACTGTACTGGGATGAAGTTGGTGAACGTTAACTGTTAGGACCAGAATTGGTGCAACAAACTGCTGAGGTTATCAAACTCATCAGGATAAGATTAGTAGCAGCTCAAGACCGACAGAAGAAGTATGCTGATCAACACAGATAAGATCGTACATTTGACGTAGGAAGCTATGTATTCCTAAAAGTTTCTCCTTGGAAGGGGAAAATTCGTTTCGGTAAAAAGGGAAAACTAAGCCCGAGGTTTATTGGACCCTTTGAAGTGCTGCGAAGAGTGGGAGAAGTGGCTTATGAGGTAGCTCTACCTCCAGAGTTGGAAAACATTCATAATATTTTTCATATTTCGGTGTTACGACCATATAAACCCGATTACAAGCACGTAATTGAGTACGAACCGTTGCAGTTCGAGAAAGATTTGTCTTATGAAGAGATTCCTATCCAGATAGTCGACAGGAAAGAACAAGTGCTCAGGAATAAAGTGATACCTTCTGTGAAGGTGATTTGGAGGAACCACAACGCTGAAGAAGCAACGTGGGAACTCGAAGAGAAAATGTTGAAAGAATACCCTGAGTTATTTGTTTAATCTGTGTCTTCGATTCTGAGGACAGAATCTTTGTAAGTAGGGAAGAATGTAGCGAATGTGTTGTTTGAGTTGTGATTCTGAGGACAGAATCCTTTTAAGAGGGGAATGATGTAACATTCCATATTTTTTTAAATGTAAGTTATAAATATTTATTGATTTATATAAATATTTAGTGGATATGTTTATTGTTGAATAAATAATTGTTCAATTTGAGTGATGTGGTTTATTTAATTATTTGTTGAATAAATAATTAAATATTAAATATTAAATATTTATTGGCAATATTAAATATTTATTAAATTATATGGCAATTTGAGTTGATGTGATTTAATTAATTATTTGTTGAGTAAATAATTAAGGAGCTAAATAAATTAGTTGTTATGAGATTTTAGATTTATTAATTTAATAAGCTAGAGAGTTTATAATGATTTTAAATAAATAATAATATTTAAATGAGAAATTGTAGTTTGAAATATTAGTTGATTAAATGAAATTATAATTGTAAAAAGAATTATAATTGTTTATGTGTTAAAGTAATTTAATAGAGTAATGTTTTTATTTGATTTATTTAATTAAATAAAGTGTGACTAATAGTCTTGCTATAAAAGAGTTATTAAAATAAGTTAAAAAAGTTTATTTTAGTTTGCCAAACATGCCTTATTGCATAATAAGTCTTTAATCTATTAGTATTTTACCAAACAAGGAGTAAGGATTAAGGGGTTATTTTACTTAGACTAGCCAAACAAGCCTTATGGCTTTTAAATTTCAAAACTTATATAACTGATATATTTATATCAGTACTTATATTATATAATTAACATATATTATTACTATATACGTTATATTTTATAGTACGTATGTTAGAGAGAAAGAAAGAACTCAGAAGAAGAAAAGAAGAAAAGTGAGAGAATTCTAGAGAGAATTGAGAGATTATTAACAGGTTTTGGAGAAAAGCTTGACAATCAAAGAGTTAGGACCATCATCTTCTTCATAATCCAAGGTAGGCCATCTTCTTCTTTACAAAACTCTAAAAGTTTTTTTTTCCCAAAAAGTTTTTGTGAAAAATTTATGAAAAGAAATTTTGGTTGTTTTGGTTATAAGTTTATATAATTAGCAATTATAGATGTGTTTCATGAGTTATGCATGATTATATAGAGTTTAATTCATGTATGTATATATTTTATGAAGAAATTGTTTTACAGAGAATTTTATGAATGAGAATGGGTTATTTTTAAAATGGAAATTAAGGTTTAATTAGTTGTTGTATTGATAAATTGATTATAAGAATTGCTAGAGTGTAAAATCATAATCATGATGCTTGAAAATTTCTGTTTTGATTGAATAACAAAATCACAGTATTGGTTTTCATGAAAAATATCAAAATATAGAGTTTTGCCAAAAATATTAAAATTGGGTGTTGAATATTTGATGTTTGTGCTAAGTGATGAGTAGAAACATGTTAGAAGTCATTAGTATACGATTATATGATGTCTATATGCAATTTACATGATAATCTGTCTATTAGATTCGAGCTTTTTGGCCAAATTGGTTTTTCTGGTACTGTTGCCAAGGCTGTCGCCGGATTCTGGAGTCTGGCGCCGCGGCGCGACTCCAGTAGTACTTTAGTGGCGCCGTAGCGCCATGTCCGCGCCCCAGCGCCATGGTTCGCGCCCCAGCGCCATGTTCGCGCCCCAGCGCCGTGGCCCGCGCCCCAGCACCGTGTCCCGTGCCCCAGCGCCACTGTTCCGCGCCCCGGCGCCGGAAAAGTGGCCTAGTTGGGCAGTTTTGGCCTTCTGTAGTAAAACGGCCATAACGTTTTCATACGAACTCCGATTTAGGTAATTCAAGATGATTCGGAAAGAGGACGAGTAGACCTACAACTTTCATTCTTTAAGGTTTTTTATTTGAGGTCTGTAAAAGTAGTGAAAATGGTCATCTTTATGACTGTTGTGTATTTGGAGCCAATCGGAGGGCGTCGGGATGCACGAATGCAAGTGCAACCCTTTGGGTATTAGTATAACTTAATGATAACATGTTGGACATGTATTAGGATGTTATATCAAGTTGTTAATGTACACGTGGTGTAATGGCATGATCATTTAAGTAGTTGTAATAAAGCTAAAATGTAATGTTCATGAAAGATGTGCTGTGTTTAAACTTAAACTTAGTTAGTAGCTATACTAAGAGTAATAAAGGAACTCATAAAGGTAATGTTAGTGTAACTAATGTGTATTATCAATGCATATGGTATGTGTAGGACTTGGGGTGAACGTGAATAGTAATTGTTTAACCTACACGCGAGGCAAGTTCCCTAACCTTTGCTACTTTATTATTCAGCAAGGTTACTTTTCACTGTTATGTTATACTTATGCAAGTTCTCTAACTCTACTTTTATAATTGTACAAGTTTTCTTAACTCTAAATTAGTTATATTAGCATGCAAGTACCTTTACTTATCATTCAAGTTATTATTTGTTGTGCATGCTTGATATTAAATTCTAAAATGTAACCTTAGCCTAATGTTGTTCAGAGCAAGGTATGATAAATTATTCAATTGTTATGCTATTAGATTATTTCTAAAGCATGAACTTAGAACGAAATATTTATTTAGTATGATCGTTCAATAACATAGTGTTATTATCTTGTATTCAACTAATCCTTAGTTGATGTCCGTTGAACTCCAAATTACCTTGAAAGCTTATCCAAACCAAACTTACTTTGGTGCGGACTTGTATTCTAAATACTGAGATGAACAACTCTTTTAATAGAGGTTTACGCTTAGCGTTGAAATGATTGTGCACAATACATTGTACGAAGGGTTGATCCCCCTAAGTACGTGAAGTCCTTATAGTCTTATGACTGTTAAAGTTTAAGTTGAAAAATTACTTATAACTGTGGACATGATTCGTGGTCATTAGACCCTCAGTAATTGATTAAAGTTTTTAGAAAGTAATAGAATTTATTGTTCAGTTCTATTAAACCTAATGTTGGTACATGATGTAAAGTTAACTGATTTATTTATTATTATTTCAAGTGGGCCTTGTTTGCTCACTCTTGCCTGTAAAATTTCTTACAGCTAAGGTTGAAACTGGTGATGTACCTAGCACCAGTAAAGGGAAAGGAAAGATGAAACAATGCTGAAGACCTGTAATAGATTGAATAGTTTATTTTCAGACTTGTTTAAAGATTGTAGTGAAGTTTATATTAATTTATTTTCCGCATGAATGAATGTTTGTAAAGGTTAGATAACCTGGGAGATTTTTATTTAAGTTTAATCCTGTATGGGCAGGTTTTATTTATTCAATTTTATCAATTGGGTAGTTAGTAATGAATGTTTTGATTACGTGAACACCAAATCTTGAGGAAATGAAGTACCAGGATTTGGGGGTGTCACAGTCTGTAGTAAAAGGTTCCCCAAGACGTGATGAAAGCAATTTTCTCATGATCCTCCTCAGCAACCATGACCTTATGGTACCCCACAAAGTAATCAGCGAAGGAGTACATGCCGTATTGAGCAGTATTGTCAATGAGAATATGGATAAATGGCACGGGAAAGCTATCTTTAAGGCAAGTTTTATTCAGGTCCCGATAATCCACGCAAACTCGCACCTTTCCTCCAGGCTTAGGCACTGGAATGATGTTGGATATCCATTCAGGATATGTGGACACCATGATAATACCAGCTTGAAATTGTTTCACAATTTCTTCTTTCACCTTTAAACTCCACGCAGGTTTCAATCGCCTGAGTTTCTGCTTGACTGGCTTGAATCCCTCTTTGATGGGAAGGCGATGAAGGACAATGTCAGTGGACAAATCCACCATGTCTTTATGAGACCATGCAAACACATCCTGGAATTGGGTTAGTAACGTAACCATGTCATTCCTCTAGTTTGGGGTAAGGTCTGAACCAATCTGGATTAACTTAGGGTTTTCTAAGGTTCTGAGATTGAAAGAGGTGGCTTGATCAAGGTTAGGTTTAGGTTTGTCTTCGACCCATTCTTTGATCTCCGGAGGCACCTCAATGTCCTCTTATATTTCTATCAAGTCGGAGTTCAACTTTCATCAAAGTTACAATCCTTATGGAGAAGAGGCATCTTATCAGTAAGTACAGGCACATCTAAGTTTAGAGTCCTGAAACAAAATATGCTTTCACTTAATATATATGAAACTGTTTAATCATACAAAGTGTTAGCATGCACGGACAAAATAACTACTAATACTGTACAGAAAAGTAAGCAGTTATGATATCTACAGGGCAGAAAGAAGTCCTACCCATTTTACCCTTGTCGACCAATGCAAGGAGTGCTGCTCCAATTGGCAAGGGCAAAGTCCTGGGGGATTGCAGTGACGGAGGGGCTGTCATCATCCTCCTTCTCCTGAATGATGACCATTATGTTTGGGCAATCATCGTCTAGGGTGTATCTGTTCGTATGCTCATCATGCACAATGATGCGTATGTCTGACATCATTCTAACGATGTCCTGCTTGATTCTCCGTTCCTCTTCTTCCACCTTTGGATCTGGAACAAAGACTTCTTTATCCTTTATCGGTATTGTCTTAGGAAATACATAGCCATTATGTTGGCTAGCACCTTTATCGGAGTTTGTGCATACTCTGGATGTACAGATGGAGATAATAGCCGTGTGGCTGAAGTGGAAGGAATCTGCTTATGTTTATGTGGATTCCTGTGACTAGAGCGGGTAGAATAGCCTAGTCTAGCTGTCCCAGTTTGACTGGACACTTGGATTGGGTGCTTAATACCCTGATGCTCTTTACCCAGCCCTTGTCCCGGCTGGTGTCCCAATGACATCATTTCTTGAGTAGCTGCTATAATTCGGCAGAAATCTTGGGTACGGGAAATGGCATCCCAATAGAATGGTATTGAGTGTTGCTTACTTCCAAAGCATGAAAATTGACCGGCTCAACATTGGAATTGACACTGATGAGTGGCATGTCACCCTATTGAGGATATTTCGATTCAACGTTGACTGTGACTAGGCTATTGTTGATAATGTATTTAAGTTGCTGATGAAGAGTGGAGGGGACTGCCCCGGCCATATGAATCCACGGTCTCCCTAGAAGCAGGTTGTATCCTGTATCTATTTTGAGCACGTGAAAAGACACATAAAATGTATGGGGACCAATCTCAATTGGCAGCTCAATCTCTTCGACTGAATTCCGGCAGGATCCATCAAAAGCTTTGATGATTGTATGACTACTTCGGATCCGCTTGAGATTAACATTCATATTTAGTAATGTAGCATAAGGACAGATATTCAGAGATGAACCTCCATCTATCAAGACTCCAACTAACATGTATCCAGAGGATAAAATTGTAATGTGTAATGGCTTGCAATGACCGGTCCCTTCGGGCGGTATGTCATCATCTGTGAAAGAGATCACATTGTTGTTGAAAATGTGATCCACCAGAGGTTGAAACTTTTCCACATCCACTGATTTTGGTAAGTAGGCTTCTTCCAAAACCTTTAGTAGAATCTTCCGGTGATCCTCAGAAGTTAAAACCAAGTCTAATATTGAAATTAGATGTGGAGCTTCTCTTAAGATTATAACCACCTTGGCTTCATTATGACCCATAGCACGGAGGAATTTCTCAATCTTCTCCATGGTAATTTTCCCCTTTGATTTGATAGTAGGCTTCATCACCCGTTGGGGAAGATACAGTGGATTTTCCTTCGACACTGCATCAGTTGTATGAGATGTGGATCCTTCAACTTCTCTATAATTCCAGGGAACTTTCTGTAAGCTGACAATAGGATATTGTGGTCGGAATGGTAGGTTGATTGGCTCTGGAGCAGCCACTTTCAAAGGATTGTTAATTCCTTTGAGTTGAATTGTGAGTGGTTTAACAATCCCATCAGCCTCAGTGGATATAACTGCTACCAGTCCTTTCCATTTGGTAGGACAAATATTTTCACTCTTAAATAGCACGGTATCGTTGTCTGCCAGTTGCAGGACACCACTATCGATTAGATTCTGAATAAGGTGGCGGAGTGTCCAACATTCTTCCGTGTTGTGACCGCGAGAATGGGAGTGATACTGACATACTCCATCAAGATTGAACCGTACTGAATAGGGATTGATTGGAGGTAGAAGGGATGTGATTCTTCCTTCATTGATTATCATCTGAAGTATCTCCTCCATAGGTTGGCCCAGGTATGCAAATTTCTTTCTATTGGCAAAATCCCGACGGGCTTTGGCAGTTGCTCTCTTCGTCAGTTTGTCCTCTAATGTTTCATATTTTGAAGGTGACGAGTGAGTATTCATAACCAAGGGAAGGAGACTAGCATGTTCCTGGCTAATTAATTGGCATGCGACTTGATGCTGATAGGTAACCAGTTCGGCCAATTGCTCAATTTTCTTACACAGAGCTTTAATCTTCCGTTCCATCGTAAACTGGAACTTTACATAATCCCACTTGTCAACACCATCTTTGATGATCTGGGATGATTCATAGTTAAAATTGGAACTCTGTCCATTGCTCCAATTAATCATGTTGACCTCTTCCTCTTTGTGTGGAGGAAGAGGGTTGTCTTGCACATGAGGTTGATCTGGTTTGTTAACCATGATCTCACCATTATCTATCAAATCTTGGATCTTGTGTTTCAAGGCCCAACAATCTTGAGTATCATGTCCAGGTGCCCTGGCATGATAAGCACATTTTCGAGCAGCATTAAAACCCCTCCCATCAGGGCTGGCTGGTGGAAGAAGATGCGTGATTTTCTTCTGAGTTGTCAGAAGAGTGAGAATGTTCTCGAGTGAATCCCCTAGGGGTGTGAACACTAGAGGGCATTTGACTTCTCCACCTTTTGGTATTGGAGGGTTTGAATACTGTGCTTGAAAAGGAGTGTAATTTCTCTATTGGATAGGCATATTCTGATTGCCTTTCTGACCCTGTAGTACCAGGGAAACATCCTCCTCTTTCTTTTTATGGACCCTTTGGGGGTTGTTTCCATAATTTTCGGATTGGATATGCTCAGCAATAGCTTTGAGAGCGGCTAGATCTTGAATCTTTCTTGACTTCAATCCCATCTCAGCCATTTCTCCATGTTTAATCATTTCAAAAAATGGTTTACCAATGCTAGCTAAGTCTCTTTCATAGAAAGGAGCTTCTTGTACGTCAATAAAGGTCATAACCATTTCTGACTCTGTCATAGAAGGAATCACTTGAGCAGCAAGGTGCCTCCACCTTTGAGCATACTCTCTGAAAGACTCATTGGACTTTTTCTTGACCTTGGTAATCTGGTACCGGTCAGGAGCCATCTGAGACTGGAAACTGTATTGTGTGAGGAAGGCGTGAGCTAGCTCTTCCCAGCTATGAATCTTTGAGTTATCTAATCTGGTATACCACGAACAGGCTTCTCCAGTCAGACTCTTTTGGAACTGCTGCATTTTGAGCTTCTCGTCCTCTGCATAAGATCCAAGTTCTCCCATGAACACCTTCAAATGGGTGTAAGGATCTCCTAACCCGTTATACTTTTCGAAGTCAGGAGTTTTGAACTTTTTTGGATAATGAACACCAGGGAATATACAAAGATCGGCATAGGAGACACTCCCGTGTGCTCCAATTCGTTTGATAGAATGAAGGGTTTCTTCCATTTGAAGAACTTTCTTTCTAATGTCACCGGTGTCTGGATCTCTTGTGAGATGGGCGGCATCATGACTTTTATTGGTCGTATCTAACTGCAGTTCAGGTACTGTAATGGCTTTATCAGAACCTTGGGTTCCTCCTTGTGCAGAGGATTCAGTATGTATGGGTATATTTGGACCCTGAGTAGATTGATGTAGTTCTTTAAGCAGAACAACCAAATCTGTAATTTTTTTACTTAATCCGTCAAATTCTTCGTGAGAAACTGGATTAGACTGGTCAGATGAAGACATGATTGGCTGTAGGCTCATGACCTTTTTGTACTTTGACTGGGTAATAGGTCCGAATGCTTCCCTGCGACAAAACTTGCATAGTTTAGTTTTAGGGATTGTGTAAATGTTTACATGCTATGTGATGTGTCCATTTTAGGATTTATGATCCTGCAAAAACGGATGTTAGCTGTTCGTAATACAGGATAGCATGTTAATTTAAATATGTATATGCACATATTTCTTTATATTTCTCATTAAATAGAGATGAATATAGAATGTAAATTACAAGTAATTGACTTTACAAGTAATTTGAAATGAGAAAGAATGAAGAGACTTTCCTCCACGTTTGTTTTATTAGAGGCTGACCTATCTTAGGTTACTCTCGCGGCTTTTTGGCATGAAGGTTCCTAAATCATCGCAATTTACTCAACGGGAAATTAATTCGGTCTTTTAACTGGAGCGAATTTGGGTAGTGCCTTTCCTGAGCCTCGTTGGAATTAGTCTTCCTATGAGTCTAGTAATCAAACATCGACAGGATAGCCTCCTGGTGGAGGAACCACACAACATACATTCACATACAATGTGTATCACCGTTAATGAAAATGATGACATGTGCGAAGCACTAATAGCACAGATAGATATATTGCAGTGCAGTAACAAAATGCATTCGTACACATTAATTATAAATGTAAATGCAACATCCACACACAAGCATATAACAGTTTTGAAAAGATTGTAATAGCGGCTTAAGTCCTCTTACTGGTATCTCCAGCAGAGTCGCCACCTGTCGACGTTGGGATTTTTATTTGTCCCTTTTCGTTACCTGTTTTATTGTGTTCTCATATTATGTGAGATTTGATTGAAAAAATACGCGAAAAAGGTCCGACATGTATAATGTCGATGATGGACTGTTAAGAGTCGCCAGTTGGTTTTTTAACTGGTTGTACCAACACAATCGAGAAAAAGGTTTGCACATTAACCTAGTGATATGACACTGATAAATGGGTCGGTGAAACCGAGAGTCATTAGGGTCCGGGGACTTGCTTATGCGGAGGGAAGGTGTTAGGCACCCCCTGACATCTGTGTTGCCACGGTGATCTCCACTTTTCAAGAAACTGTTATATGAATGTGTGTGTGTGTATGGGTCAATGTGCTGTTATTTGAAAGTAGTGCTATGCCTCGTTCGCACCTATATACATAGGGTTTGAATTTATGTAAAAATTCAATTTTAAACAAGATATAGCAGTGATGTTTTGTAAAAAGAGATTTTTCAAACCCTTGTGCTCAATAGTAATTGAGGCCTTTGATACTTTCATTTTTTTATTAAATGTTCGGCTTGATTGCTTTTATTTTTGAGATGCGAAGCATCTTCGAGAAAATAATGTACAAAGCAGTGCCGAATTCCTCATGGGTATGAAAACCATCGGAGGAAATCCGAAAACCGTGAATAAATTTACAAGCTGCTTATAGCTGAAAATGTCCATCATAGGAACCGAATCTAGATTCAGTGGATTGAATCTGTGATCACATGATTCCTAAGCTCACATGATGCCGCAATTGATATAAACGCAGTAAGCAAGTATATATATATATATAGACATGGTCGACCACCACGAAGCACCTCATTGGGGGATCAAAAATGTAAATAAAGCTGTAAAAACAATCAACCGCCACTGAGGAAACTCTAGGCGGGATGAAATGTACAGAAAGCTGTAATAAGGGTCAACCGCCACGAAGTAAACTCCAGGCGGGACGAAATATATATATATATAAGCATGTAAATGCACAAGATATAAAATCCAGGCTCATCGGATAAAGTCCAACAACAATTAATATATATAAGTAAATATATATTAAAGTAGTAAACGCATCGGATGTAAAATCCAGGCTCATCGAACAAAGTTCGACACACAGTTCATATATAAGTATATATATACGAAAGCAATTAAACGCTCCAGATATAAGTCTAGGTTCATCGAACAGAGTTCGACAAACAGTTCATATATATAAGTATATATATATACGAAAGCAATTAAATGCTCCAGACATAAGTCTAGGCTCATAGAATAGAGTTCGGCACATAGTTCATATATATATATATATATATATATATATATATATATACAAAAGCAATTAAACGCTCTAGATATAAGTGTAGGCTGAAATGAAACCACAGACCAAAGTCCGGGCATACACACGCAACATGACTCTCAATGTGAAGAATGGTGTGTGCAAAGATGAAAAGAAAGGCTTAAAAATGTGTAAGAAGGCTTACAGTGGGCTGCCAAAGAAGACTTTAATAACTTGAAAGGGATGAACACTCGGCTCTCGCCAGTAAAAAGTAGCTATGTATGAGCTTACAAGTGTTTAAAATGAGAAAGCACTCAGTTTAGGGTGTGTACAGAGAAAATTGGGTAGGGCTTCCTCGCCTTTTCTCTTTTCAAAATGGCCACCCCAAACCTTCTATTTATAGAGGGGGGAGTCGCAGGTGTACCTACGGTTAGGCTGCAGGTGTACCTGTGGTTGCCGGGGTGCCCCGGGCTTCGTGGGTCCCACCGTCTTGAAGTACGTGCACGCGTGCAACGTGATGTCAGCTCGAACTTTCAAAATTGCCATCTGGGCATCCGACTGAGGTATGTAAGACCTATTTCGGATAGCCATTGTCGAGAGTTATGTAATGACATGGGATTAGAGGTTGTACGAAGTCAGGAAGATGGGACGGTGCCCTCCGGTCTTCAAGCTTCAAATTCTATCCGTTACCCTGCGTAATAGTCACTCGGGATTGGTTTTCCTCGGCTCTTGTGGGACATTGATGTGTAGAAATGTATATCTGAAATGTGTGAGACGGCGTGATGTGGCGTCAAGGTGGCAAGATGACGACTTTTCCCCTCACCGGGGTTATCTCCGATTTGGGTTGATAAAGCAAATGTTGGTCAGGGTTATCTTTGAGATTGGACTACTGCAAGTGTTGAAGGTCCTCAGTGTCATCTCTGAGGTGTGCCTGTCTTCCTGGTGTTATTGCCAGGTCTTGTACTAAGTGCCTCGGTATAAGCGTCGAGTGTTCTGAAGCTGATTGCATGCATTTGAAACAAGCATTTTCGAGTTTATCTCCGAAACTGCAACTACCTTCCTTGGGGTTATCTCCAAGGTTGGAATATGCTATTCCCAGTATTGGGACTGAGACTGAATATCTTGGGGTTATCTCCGAGATGAATCGATCTTCTCCGGTGGAATTTTTGGTATTAGAACTATAGGCCTCGGGGTTATCGCCGAGGTTAGAATTGTTACTCTCGGTTTGTGTTTCGGGGTTGAAACTGATACTCCCGGTGTGTGTTCCAGGATTGAAATTGAGCTTCCGATAGTATCTGGACTAGATGTGAGCTGTCTTCCAGGATTATGTCTGAAAGACGAATCTGCCCTCCTGTAATGTCAGTAACAGGTGTGTAGAAAATTTCTAGTGTCTACAGGGACTGAGTGCCTCGGGGCTATTACCGAGTGTTGAAGCTGAGTACTGGGGTTTGAAACTAGCATTTTCGGGGTTATCTCCAGAACTGCAACTGCACTCCTCGGGGTTATCTCCGAGGTTGGGTCTGAAACTCCCAGGGTTATCTCCAGGACTGGAGCTGTATTCCTCGGGGTTATCTCCGAGATGGAAAACTTCTCCGGTGTTATCTCCAGAACTGGAACTGTATATCTCGGGGTTGTCTCCAAGATGGAAAATTGAGTATCCCAGGGTTGTCTCCGGGACTGTAACTGTACATCTCGGGGTTATCTCCGAGATGAAAAACTGAGTATCCCGGGGTTGTCTCCGGGACTGTACTGATTTAACTTCCAGGGTTATCTCTGGAAGATGATTTTGCCCTCCTGTAAGGTTAGGAACAGGAATACAAAATTTCGAGTGTCTACAGATGTCCCTCTTTATCATATTCATGCCCCTCTTTATCATATTCATGCAGTGAAATGGCATGGATAGGATAAAGAAAAATAGACACTTGAAATGTGACAAGATATTCATGATGCAATGTACTACATCATGATGCAAATGTATGATGTATATGGTTTGTTGGACCATTTTCTAACGGGATGTGATGACCGTTTGCTCCTATAACTTGTGATGGGGACTGGAGTTATCATAGATATTCCTGATGAACTGCTTGGATGTGTGCTCCAATGTTCTCAAGAACTTCCAGGATGTCGACATTGGGGTTATCACCAAAGTCCTTAATCCTTGATACAGACTTCCCATTGAGGATGTACTTCTCATGTACGAGAGACCTGTAGGGATGTATTTTGTCTGTTGAGGACGTGTATAGCATATTCAATCATCAGTCCTCCCCGATAAGGATGTTCTTCCCTGGTTTGTATTGCCAGGTCTTTCCAGTGTTCTGTTGGAGTTACTGTCAACAGTTTGTGTTTGTCATGGTTGCCTGACTTTTGCTGAAATGTACATCAACGGATGAAATCCCTGCTGGGGATAACGTCAAGGCTGCTTGACCTTCGTTGACGTGTGCATCAACGGCTGAAATAAGCGGATGGCTTCTGATGCTTTGATGGATTTTCCTGCCATTGGCTAGGTGTTTTCAAGGTTGCTTGACCTTCGTCGACATGTGCATCAACGGCTGAATTGTATGAAGTTTCCGCTGGGGAGAAGTGTTTTGGAGTTGCAACCTCAAATTGACGGCATCAGACCTTCGTGAGGTATTGCCGAATTTAGTTTGCAATAATTATGATCATTGGTATAGTAATCCTGTGTCCGGGTGAATACCAATGAGTGACATGTAGACCTGTAGTTCGGTCCATGAAAACCAGGATTTCAGGCTTTTTTGCTAAATCGCGTAGCATTCTTTTTCCTGATTTGGCCTTTTCAGCTTGTGAGATCTCCTTTGTAACTCGAACTGGACTGATTCGAAGGGGTGGGTCCCACCCAGGGGAGCCACAGGTACACCTACAGCCAACCGTGGGAGGTTTTAAACTGCCTGTTGCTTTCATAAGTTATTTTTAACCCGCGCCACACAGAGAATCCAAGAGTTTTTCTTCAGATCTGTTGAGTTCGGGCGTCTTTCTGCCAAATATGTCACCGTACAAGTGTTCTACACTGTCCTGGTAACGTATGCATGTCTTCTTTTCCAGTTTCTATCTGTTGGAAAATGACTTATCATATGAAATGCGTCTAAACACATAGTAGTGAATATGCATGCTCATATATCTTGATAAAAAATATTCAACATAGTAAATGTTAGTATTAAACTATGCTGAACACAATAATGTGAGAAAATTTAACTTTTAAAATAATCAAATTGGTATCTTTTTCTACTATTTCTTATCCTATTTGAGGACAAATGAGCAAAGGTAAGAAAACAAAGTAATCCTGGTAATTAGGCTACCCTTATGAATTATGACTTTGACATGTTCATGCATTTATAGGATGTTTATGACCGTGGTTAGGTGTGCTACTGAATGGCCACCTAGTCATGCCTATGTGCATGTGGATAGTCCTGTTTACAAAGGAGACTCTGACAAAATTTTCCAAAAGTCTAGGCATTGGGTAGACATGCATTTTTAACTCTATTGTAGGCGTATGTTAAAGTAATGCATGCATGCATATAGTTATAAAATGCATTTGGAAAAGCTCCAGGCTAGAATTTACCACACCCTTTCTGAGGTGATTTGGAGACTTGTGTCCAGATATATATGGATCCAGATCAGTAGAGTAGTTCCAGCAGGACCACTTCAGGTGTGCAGAGGAGGGCTTTTGAAGTGCCTCAACCCTGTTCAGTTGA
Organism: Panax notoginseng; assembly: GCA_016801055.1. NCBI lineage: Eukaryota > Viridiplantae > Streptophyta > Magnoliopsida > Apiales > Araliaceae > Panax > Panax notoginseng. Next base: position 187,071,413 of record CM029016.1, on the reverse strand, counting down.
ACCGTCTTATTCGGGTTGATGTACCGGATGTTGAGGATGACAAGGATGATGTTGAGTATTTCTCTTTTAATTTCCCATATACAGGTTAAGAGTGTTCACTGATAGAAGATGTTTGCCTTGGTGTTGGCAGTTTTGGGCCTATGAGAGGCTTCCATGTTTATGCCCTATGAGTGTGTTAGGTTTGGAGACCTATCCATGAGGACGGCGATGTCATCACTCCATATTGGCGGAGGTTCCTGTAGCTGAGGGTTTTACCCATTATCGCTTACATTTGGAGTTGTTGACAGTTGATGTCATCACTTGGGTTCCCTACTCTAGGGAACACTTGACCATTGGATTTGAGGATGGATTCCCGACTGGTGTCGAGCACGTGATATCCACCCGTAGGATTACTCTCTTCACAGATGGAGGATGGGAGCTCTATTTAGGAGAGCGTGCTATTAGGAGCACCACAAGAGAGATTCGTGTATCGATCTTGCCTCCTGCCAGGCATTAGTGGCATGTGTTACAGTCACACGTCAGTGATATCCCGTTGATGGGTGTTGACGGCTACACTTTGTTAGAGGGTTCATTTACCCAGGAGGCATTATATCGCTGGTGGTCCCCTCGTACCAACGGAGCCCAGACCCGCGCCACTCAGTTCATGGGGGATATGGTTCCTGGATCCGTGATGATGACAGATTGGATGGCCTGTGTCCGAGATTTGACTCATTTGACACAGATTGACAGCTTGACCTAGCAGTTGGATCGGGCACATTTTTTCATCTGGCATTTGGGTAGAGATCCTTCAGAGGCGGATACTTTTTATCCTTCCAGCTCAGGGGTTGGCCCTTTAGATGACCCATATGGCTTTGTCGGTGCAGATCCTCCCTTTTATAGGCTTGATATCCCTCTTGGCTGAGATCTAGTGACTCAGGAGGAGTTACATCAGGTGGATAGGATTGATGATGTAGATATAGACACCATTGTCTTCTTCTGATGTGTATTCTCGTAATATATTTTGATATGCCTCAGTTAGATACTAGGTGGTTGTGCCCCATTCTCATTATATCTTTTGATAGGCCTCTGTTAGTTATTGGGCGTCTGTGCCCCATTTCCCTGTATTTTCAGCTGTACAAAGGTGATGTATTAGATGATGATGTACTTAGGAATGTATATACTATTATTCCCTACTTCATATTGCCATATATTGTTTATCATGCATGTATTGTCAACGTCGGGATTTTTATTTGTCCCTTTTCTATTCTTGTTCTTTTCTATACTTATGTTAGGTGAGATTTGTTTGAAAAAACAAGCAAAAAAGGTCCGACATGTATACGTCGACGACTGGACTATAAGAGTCACCAGTTGGTTTTTTAACTGGTTGTACCAACACAATCGATAAAAGGTTTGCACCTTGACCCAGTGATGTGACACTGCTAAATGGGTCTGTGAAACCGAGATTCATTAGGGTCCGGGGACTTGCTTATGCGGAGGGAAGGTGTTAGGCACCCCCCAACATCCGTATTTCCACGGTGACCGCTACTTTTCAAGAAACTGTTATATGAATGTGTGTGTGTGTGTGGATCAATGTGCAATTATTTGGAAGTAATGCTATGCCTCGTTCGCACCTATATACAAAGGGTTTGAATTTATATAAAAATTCAGTTTTAAACAAGATATAGCAGTGATGTTTTATAAAAGAGGTTTTTCAAACCCTTGTGCTCAATAGTAATTGAGGCCTTTGATACTTCAATTTTATTAAATATTCGGCTTGATTGCTTTTATTTTCGAGATGCGAAACATCTTCGAGAAAATAATGTACAAAGCAGTGCCGAACTCCTCGTGGGCATGAAAATCATATAAGGAAATCCAAACACCGTGAATAAATTTACAAGTTACTTACAGCTGAAAATGTCCATCACTGGAATCGAATCTAGATTCAGTAAACTGAATCTGTGATCACATGATTCCTAGGCTCACATGATGCCGCAATTGATATGAACACAGTAAGCAGTTATATATATAAAAGCTATAATATATATATATATATATATATATATATATATATATATATATATATATATACAGACATGATCAACCACCACGAAGCACCTCCATGGAGGATCGAAAGTGTAAATATATAAAAGCGGTAAATATATATATATATATATATATATATATATATATATATATGTGTGTGTGTGTGTGTGTGTGTGTGTGTGTGTGTGTGTGTGTGTGTGTGTGTGTGTGCAAACAATCAACCACCACGAAGCACCTCCATGGGGGATTGCAAATATAAATAAAGCAATAAAGCGATCAACCACCTTGAAGTAAACTCCAGGTGGGACGAAATGTAAATAAAGCTGTAAAAATGGTCAACCGCCACGAAGTAAACTCCATGCGGGACGATATATATATATATATATATATATATATATATATATATATATATATATATATATATATATATACAAAAGCAATTAAACGCTCCAGACGTAAGTCTAGGCTCATCGAACAGAGTTCGACACACAGTTCATATATATAAGTATATATATGTATATGAAAGCAATTAAACGCTCTAGACATAAGTCTAGGCTCAATTGAGGCATAACTTGATAATGTTAGTCCATATATATATATATATATATATATATATATATATATATATATATATATATATATATATATATATATATATATATATAAACTGAAATGAAACCACGGACCAAAGTCCGGGCATACGCACACAACACGACTCTCAATGTAAACAATAGTGTGTGCAAAGATAAAGAGAAAGGCTTTAAAGTGTATAAGAAAGCTTACAGTGGGCTGTCAAAGAAGACTTCTATAGCTTTAAGTGGATGAACACTCGGCTCCCGTCGGTAAAAAGTAGCTATATATGAGCTTACAAGTTTTTAAAATGAGAAAACACTCAGTTTAGGGGATTTGTACAGAGCAAATTAGATATGGCTTCCTCACCTTTTTCTCTTATAAAATGGCCACCCCAAGCCCTCTATTTATAGAGGGGGGAGCCTCAGGTGTACCTGCGGCTGCCCGGGGTTCCTCGGGCTTCGCATGTCCTGCCGTCTCGAAGTACATGCACGCATGTAACGTGATGTCCGCTTGAACTTTCAAAACTTCAATCCGGGCATCCGACTGAGGTGTATAAGACCTATTTCGGACCGCCGTTATCGAGAGTTATGCAATGACATGGGATTAGAGGTTGTACGAAGTCAGGAAGATGGGACCATGCCCTCCGGTCTTTAAGCTTTAAATTCTATCCGTTATCCTACGTAATAGTCACTCAGGATTGGACTTCCTTGGTTCTTGTGGGACATTGATATATAGAAATATATGTCTAAAATGTTGAGACGGTGCGATGTGGCGTCAAGGTGGCAAGATGACGACTTTGCCCCTCACCAGGGTTATCTCCGGCTTGGGCTGATAAAGCAGACGTTGCTCAGGGTTATCTCTGAGATTGGACTGTTGCATGTGTTGAAGGTCCTCAGTGTCATCTCTGAGGTGTGCCTGTCTTCCTGGTGTTGTCTCCGGGTCTTGTATTGAGTGCCTCGGTGTGAGTGCCAAGTTTTCTGAAGCTGTTTGCATGGCTTTAAAATAAGAATTTTTGAGGTTATCTCCGGAACTGCAATTACACTTCTTGGGGCTATCTCCAAGGTTAGTGCTGCTATTCCCGTTGTTGAGACTGAGACTGAATATCTCAGGGTTATCTCCGGGATAAATCGGCTTTCTCCTGTGGAATTTCCAGTATTAGAGCTGCATGCCTCGGGGTTATCTCTGAGGTTGGAACTAATACTCCCGGTGTGTGTTCCGGGGTTGAAACTGAACTTTCGATAGTATCCGGACTGGATATGAGCTGTCTTCCAGGGTTATCTTTGAAAGACAAATTTGCCCTCCTGCAATGTCAGTAACAGGTGTGCAGAAAATTTTGAGTGTCTACAGATGCCCCTCTTTATCATATTCATGCAATGTAATGGCACGAATAAGATAAAGAATCCTAGACACTTGAAATGCAACCAGATAAACATGATGCTATGTGGAGAAACATGATGCAAGTGCATGATGCATATGTATGATGCATATATTTTGTTTTCCCACATGTTGGGGATGATTGCCGGCTCCCTGTTGCTTCTATCGGGATGGCAATAAATAAGTAGCCTGATGAACTGTTATGGACGTGTGATCCACAGCTAACAAGAATCTCTAGGATTGTTGACATTGGGGTTATCACCAAAGTCCTGAATCCTTGATACAAACTTTATTCCAAAGATGTACCTCTCGTGTACAAGAGATCTGTGGGGATAAAGCTTTGTCTGTTTGAGGATGTGTATAACATATTCCATCATTGATCCTCCCCGATGATGTTAATCCTTCCTGGTTTGTATCGCTAGGACATATCAATGTTCTGTTAGATTTACTGCCAACAGTATGTGTTATCAGGGCTGCCTAACCTTCGTTGACGTGTGAACCAACGGCTGACCACGCGTTGTAACCCCCACCGGGGATAAATGCCAAGGCTGCTTGACCTTTGTTGATGTGTATCAACTGATGTAATCATCGAATAGCTTCCGATGCTTCGTTGGGTTTACTTGCCAATGGCTAAACTGACGTCAAGGTTGCTTGACCTTCGTTGACATGTGCATCAATGAAAAATACGTTGTAACCCCCATCGGGGATCTGTTTTTGGACAGATGACCATGCGTTGTAACCCCCGCCAGGGATAAATTCCAAGGCTGCTCGATCCTCGCTGACGTGTGCATCAACAGAAAATGCGTGATACCCCCACCGGGGATATGTACTTCGACATATGAAATTGCATGATGCCCCCACCAGGGAAACTGTTTGAGAGTGAGTGCTTCCCCCCCGGGGTTGCGTACTATAGAATGCGTGATGCCCCCGTCGGGAAAATTGTTTGAGAATTAGGGTGACGACCCTGATTTGGTGGAATTGGACCTGTGTAAGGTATTACCGAGGGTAACTTGTAATAGCTGAGATCATCAACATAGTAAACCCTATGTTTAGGCGAATACCGATGAATGATATGAAAGCTACAGTCGGGCCCAGGAAAACCAGGATTTCAGGCTATTCTGCTCAATCGCGTAGCGTTTTTATCCCTGGTTTAGCCTTTTCAGCTTCTGAGAACTCCTTTGCAACTTGACCTGGACCGAGCTGGAGGGGTGGGACCCATATAAAGGTGCCACAGGTACACCTACAGCAGCCGCAGGTGGACCTACTGCCAGCCATGGCTACTAAATGCCTACAGGTTGCTTTCATAAGTCATTTTCAAGTTGCACCGCGAAGGAAATCCGAGAGCTCTTCTTCAGATCTGCTGAGTTTGGACAACTTTCTATAAATTTTGTCACCGTACAAGTGTTCTACATTGTCCTGGTAACGTATGCATGTCTTCTTTTCCAGTTTTTATCCGTTGGAAAATGACTTATTATATAAAATGCATATAAACACATAGTAGTGAATATGCATGCTCAAATGACTTGATAAAAAATATTCAACATAATTAATGTTAGTATTAAACCATAGTGAATGTAATGATGTGAGAAAATTTAACTTTAGAAATAGTCAAATTGGCACATTTTTCTGCTATTTCTTATCCTATTTGAGGACAAATGAGCAAAAGGTGAAAATGCAAAGTAATCCTGGTAATTAGGCTACCCTTATGTATTGATGACTTTGATTTTTTTAATGCAAATAGTATGTATATGACTGTGGGTAGGTGTGCTACTGAATGACCACCTAGTCATGCCTATGTGCATGTGGATAGTCCTATTTATAGAGGAAACTATAGCAAAATTTTTCAAAATGTAGGCATTGAATAGTCATATATTTTTAACTCTACTATAGATGTATGTTAAAGTAATGCATGCATGCATGTAGTCATAAAATGCATTTTGAAAAGGAAGCTCCAGGTTTCAGAATTACCACACCCTTTCTGAGGTGATTTGGAGACTTGTTGTCCAGATATTATGGATTCGGATCAGCCGAGTAGTTCCTGCAGGACCACTTTTGTGTACGGAGGAGGCCTTCTAAAGTGCCTCGACCCCGTTCTGTTAAACATCCTCGTCATCTGGTGGAGGCGGTGATACGTCCAGTCTGGGTTGATGTGCCGGACGTCGAGGACGAGGAGGAGGATGTTCTGGATGCAAACCCCGCTCCTGCTGCACATGTTCCTTGGGGTTACCTTAGGGCATTATCTGAGCACTGGTTTCACCAGACTCAGTCACTCTATTTGCTGGACTGTGAGGTGATGATGACGCCGATGGATTGGCGGTTTATCACAGGTATGGAGTTTGGAGGGGCACCAGTGCCTTGCACGGTGGATATTACCCCGACTACCATTAGATCTTTGTTAGGAGTTCCAGTAGAGGCACTCAAAGGTAGGACTGTCCATATGGGTCCTTTGAGCATAGATGTTATGAGTGGTCTATTGAGTGAGCCCATACCAGTTGATGCCAGAGTCAAGGATCACATTCTTCGGCGATTGTTCTTCATGATCATTAGGTGCTGCTTCATAGCAGATAACTCTTCAACGGTGTTGTTCGCTTTGATCAGCGCCATGCGACATGTGAACCGTATTGGAGAGTATGATTGGGGTTTCTACACCTTTGCCTATTTCCTTAGGGGCATGTGTATACGCTCGCAGGGCTTGATCGAGGCTTGGTTAGGATTTTACCATTTCTGCTGGTGAGTATTTCTCTTATAATTTACCATGTATAGGTTAAGAGTGTTAACAGATAGCAGATGTTTGCCTTTGTGTTGGCAGTTTTGGGCTTATGAAAGGCTTCCATGTTTACGTCTTGTGAGCGTATTAGGGTTGGACACCTATCCACGCGGATGACGATGGCATCATTCCATACTGGCAGAGGTCCCTGTAGCTAAGGGTTTCACTCATTGCTACCTATAGCTGGAGTTGTTGACAGTTGATGTCATTACATGGATTCCCTATTTTGGGGAGCACTTGGCCATTAGATTTGAGGATGGGTACCCGACTAGTGTCGAGTACGTGATTTCCACCCGTAGGGTTCCTCTCTTTACTGATGGAGGATGGGAGCTCTATTTAGGAGAGCGTGCTATTAGGGTTCCTCTCTTTATTGATGGAGGATGGGAGCTCTATTTAGGAGAGCGTGTTATTAGGAGCACCATAGGAGAGATCCGTATACTGATCTTGCCTCCTACCAGGCATTATTGGCCTATGTCGCAGTCACCCGTTATTGATATCCCATTGTTGGGTGTTGACAGTTTTGCGTTGTCAGAGGGTCCCTGCACTCAGGATGTATTTCAGCATTGGTGGATCCCTCGTACCATTGGAGCCCAGACCCACGCCACTCAGTTTATGGGGGATATGATTCCAGGATCTGTGATGATGACAGATTGGTTAGCCTGTGTCCGAGATCCGACTCATGTGACACAGATTGACAACTTGACCCAGTGATTGGACCGGGCACATTTCTTTATCTGGTATATATGCAGAGATCCGACATAGGCAGATTCGTTTGATCCTTCCAGCACAGGAGCTGGCCCCTCAGATGACCCATTTGGTTTTGCCGGCGTAGATATTCCTTTGTATAGGCATGACATCCCTGTTGATAGAGATCTAGTGACTCAGGAGGAGTTACATCAGGTGGACAGGATTGATGATGTAGATATCGACACCATTATCTTCTTCTGATGTATATTATCGTTATCTCTTTTGATAGGCCTCTGTTAGTAGTAGGGCTTCTGTGCCCCATTTCCCTGAATTTTTAGCTGTATAGAGATGATGTATATAGATGATGATGCACTTAGGAATGTATTTACCATCTTCTATTCCCTGCATCATATTGCCATCTATTATCTGTTATACATGTATCATGTTATGCATATGTATGTATGTCCAGAGATATTTAGCATTGACCCCTGGATGGTATTATGATACGGCCTACACAGATGTCTTCTTCGACAGTCAGCCGCATAGATCACACCCCACCATTATTGGTGGCATCCCGTCTGAGATATTGGTATGATAGTATGTCACCCCCAGATAGGGTGACCGTAGATCAGCTGTTGCAGCATACCATGACCCTTTTGATGTTTCAGGTTCCCGCAGGATTTGTAGAGGGTATGCTAGAGCACTGGGTACAGGAGAGGCAGGTTTTCCAGTTTGAGACCCAGGAGTTTACTCTAACTCTAGAGGAGTATACACGTTTAACGATGCTGCCACTTGATAGACCTTGCGTGCATATGGCCATTGGTGACATGAGCCGTTAGTTTATGACTCTCACCGAGCTGAAGCGGAGAGTTGTACAGGATGAGATCACATCCGGCCACGTGATATCCCATCATTTTCTAATTAATAGATTTGGCTATGAGGACATCTATGCTCGGTATTCTGGGGATTTCACCATACCAGAGGACCAGTGGCATTTGGCCAGAGTGGATGCATTACTGCTTGTGTATTATCATACGTATACATTCCACGATACATGGATGAGTTGGACATCGGTGTTGTTATGGCGGTGAGAGCTCTCAGGAAGGATCGTACCATTATTCCGATGATCATGGCAGAGACACTGAGGTTGGCCACATTCTGTAGGACTTACCCTGTAGGGGTATTCACAGGTAGTTCAGTCATGCTGTACGTGTGGTTTATGTCACACCTGAGACCGATTGGCACATTCAGATGACACATGTATTGTTTTACCCATGAGATAGCTATGTCGTATTCCTTCCAACCTACGGAGTGTACATATCTTGCATCTTGGTCCATTTTCCTAGCTGGGATTAGATATCCGTTTGCTATCTTGCTGTGTACAGGGTTCAGTTTGCCATACAGTTTGATTACTCATGCTCCGGGCATGGATTATCTCCCTCTGGCTAGTTTGAGGGGCATGACTACTTACCACCCACTGGCCATGATGTCACAGTTCGACCAGTTCTAGGATTTCCATCCTATTGATGGGGCGTTAGGTCAGCACTTAGCTTCTCGCTACTTGTCAGTAGAGGACTGATCTCAAGTGTATGCTTATTGGGATCAACGTGAGATAGCTACTTTTTAAGTTAGCCATCCAGGTTGTTCGTCAGAGTATGCTGCGTGGATGGAGAAAGAGACTTCATCGGCTGTGGCAGTATCCACAGTGTCGGGTAGTGATTCAGATGATGGAGAGCCCATGGAGGACATCGATTCTCACACCGAGGAGGAGCCATTTACTGGGTTGCCATCAGCTCTCTTAGATTCTCCCAGTATTAGTACTGTTGTGATCCAGCATTTGGCACAATACTTTGAGCAGAGTCTTCATTTGATGACCTTTGAGAGAGATCCGGCTAGAGCCTTGATGTTGACAGCTCTTGATGGGAGAGACATAACTCTGTTAGAGAGAGACGAGGCATTAGCTCGTAGAGATGCCACTGTTGTTGAGCGGGATGAGGCCATATCAGCCACAGATGTAGTGATCGTTGAGCGGGATGCTCCTATCTGATAGGGATATAGCTATTACTGATAATACTTCAGTGAGATCCCTGACCACTTGTATACTTGTCGAGATGAGTGCATATATTGATGAGCATCTCATCACCATGCATATGGCCTCAGACTTGCTGGCTCGTGTGGATACCCTTGTACAGGAGACCACAACGTTACCTCCTTCTTTGGAGAGAGATGCTATGTTGGATCTGTTAGTCAGCATGCATACCGATCTGTAGATAGCCTTGTATTTTTCTGCACAGACTAGCTTAGCCATTTTGTCATGTACAGTTTATATTGTGTATATCAAACAGTATTATATAGCAGGGAAATATATTTTTGATCACTTCCCTTTTAGATATGCCTGAATACTTTCTTGATATTTGCCTGCTTCTTCAGGGCTTGTGATATTGATGTATTCTGAATTCCTCCTTGCTGGATGGACATTGAGTTATCTCTGGACAGTTCAAAATGGATCATTGATTTGTTTGTATCCCTACCATCTTTGGTGTCTTGAGACTAGTTTTTGTATAGAAATGTGGAGAGGATTGTGGTTTTCCTCTCTGAGATTGACCGCACCACAGATGGTCGCCAGTACTCCTATTTAGGAGGAGCCTAGTTAATTCCATCTCTTATGGATTGGTATTGCTCTTCAAGGTACAACCGCAGCTTAGATGGTCACCGAGTCTCCCGTTTACATGGGGAGGTCAGGTAATTCCATCCCTTTGGTCTGAAGCCGATGAAATGTAATGGATTGATGTTTGATCCCAATACCGTTGATAAGTATTTGTGTTTAAGTATGGGGTTAGATCGAACCATAAATGGCTACCTACGTACTCATATTGAAGAGGAGATCAGGTTTGCATAGTTAGAACCTGATGTAAGAGGTTCAACGTTGTATGTGGCAGAAAGGGTGCATGAATATTTTTGTTGTTTTTGTTTTTGTAAGGAGAAGGGTGTAGAAATGTTTTTGTTGTTTTTATTTTATTGCGACTGGTCCATATAAAATGGTTGCCTACGTACTCCCGTGTATTAAGGAGATCAGGTCGACGTAGTTCACCCCTCACGACGATTTGGTAGCCAACGAAAAGTTTGATCCTATGTGGAGGACAAACTGCGGGGGAAGAAAGTTTAATCCTATGTTTTGGATAAACTGCAGGTGTTAAAAGTTTGATCCCTTGTTTTGGGACAAACTGCAAGTGTGAAAAGTTCAATCCCTCGTGGGATAACCGAAGTTGAGTAAGGGTTAAAAAACTGAGTGAAAAGGAAATTATCTGATGATTCGAAAACCAGGCTGCTGGCTTGTAAAGTGTGTTTCCCTGAGGGGTGCAGTGTGGAAAAAAGAGTTGTATGTAGTGAAGGGTTAAAGAACCAGAATAACTGGTGATCTGATGATCCAACACCATGATGTTTGCTTGATGGAAACTTCAGACATAGTACCATTTCATGGTGTCCGAGTTAATAAGTTGTGGAAATTCATTGCCGTCCATCTCCTGCAATCTGAGAGCACCTCCTGTCAATACCTCCTTGACAAGAAATGGGCCTTCCCAGTTAGGAGCAAATTTTCCCTTAGACTGATCTTGGTTGTCGATGATCTTTTTCAAAACTAAGTCATGTTGTTTAAATTGCCATAGCCGGACTTTTCTGTTGTAGGATCGGGCGATCCTTTGTTGATATAACTGACCATGGAAGATAGCCGCGGTTCGCCTTTCGTCTATTAGAGACAATTGGTGATACCTATTTTGTACCCATTGGTCTTCATCCAGCTGAGCGTCTATCAATACTTTGAGGGATTCCATTTTCACTTCTATGGGTAGTACTGCTTCCATCCTGTAGGTTAATGCGTAGGGGGTTGCCCCAGTTGAAGTGCACATTGATATTCTGTAGGCTAACAGAATAAGAGGCAATAAGTTAGGTCAACATTTGTGGTTGGCGGACATCTTTTGCATGATCTTCTTGATGTTTTTGTTACCCGCTTCAACAACACCATTCATCTTTGGACGGTAGATGACAGAGTTAAGGTGTTTGATGTGGAATTTGATGCATAACTCCTCCATCATTTTGTTGTTAAGGTTCTTAGCATTGTCTGATACAATTACCTCTGGTTGTCCATATCGACAAACGACATTGTTTCTGATGAAAGAAATGATGACTTCTTTGGTATCCTTGGGGAAGGAGGCTGCTTCTACCCACTTGGTGAAGTAATTGATCATGGTGAAGATAGATCGATGTCCATTACTGGCTTTGGGCTCGATGGGCCCAATCACGTCTATTCCCCACATTGAGAAGGGCCAAGGCGAACTCATATTGTGGAGCTCCCGTGGAGGGGCGTGGATAGCATTCCCATGAATTTGGCATTCATAACATCTCCTGATGTGGTCATTACAGTCAGCCTTGAGAGAGAGCCAGTAATGTCCCGTTCTAAGGATCTTCTTTACAAGTAGAGGCCCACTCATGTTTAGGCCACATACTCCACCATGGACCTCATCCATGAGTCTCTGAGCTTGGTCCTTGTCCAGGCATCTGAGGAAACATAATCCTGCATCTCTTTTGTAGAGTGCATCTCTGCTCAGGTAGAATTTCATAGCAAGTCGATGAATCTGCCTTTTCTCAGTCAGGCTCGCCTCAGCGGGTGTAGATCCATCTCATAAGTACTCCTTGATATATTGATACCAAGGTTGTTGGATGGGAGGTAGCTCATCTGATACTTCTCCAACATAGTTCCCATAGGCTGGTGCCTTTTGCAGGGCCAATGTGGTGCTTAGCATGTGTTCCTTGTCAGGTATGTGAATCAAGGAGGCCAAAGTTGCTAGATCGTCTGCGAAGTCATTCCTATTACGAGGAATGTGTAGAAAGGAGATTTCTTCGAACTCCGAAGCCATCTGTTAAACTTGCCGATGGTAAGGTGTTGGGTAAAATTAATACGCACAAAACACGCAAATGTACGTGGTCAACAAGTAATATAGTAATGAATAAAATATCGTTCCCACGAGGACAAAATACCAAGAATCTTAACTTCACAATTATCAATTTTATATTAACCCTAATTTTATTAAACTAATCAATTCAATGGTTTTCAAAGTAACTAATTAAAAGCAACTAAATTAATGAATAATTAAATTATCACAAAAACAATCACCAATAACGAAATCTGGAATTTTTCAAACAATTAATGGAGAATTAGACTTATGATTTCACCCTAAACCTCATTCTGATTTTCAAACCTTTATTCCAACTCAACTCAATATTCCAGTTTATTAATCAAGAACACGAACGTAGTAAGAGCCACCTCTCGATGCACTAATACCATATTAACATCAATCCACAATTAAGATAGAAATCCGTTAAACACCTAATTTAACCAACTCACTATATCTCTATGTGAACTGCAATCAAAAAGGTTGAAGCTTAAGCTCTCTATACAATTACATAAGATGTCAAGCGTATCTCTACCTTAACAATAATCACAAATATGCTATCGACATAATTTATGACACATGCTATATTAACTAGGTCTAGATTCGAATCTCCTCTCTCGATTCCTTTCAAATCCACAAAGAATTGTTGATCAGGCAATTCATAAATTCACACACAAATTAACATAGATAAACTAAAAATATCTTATTGAATTAGAAATCAAAGTTATAGAATCATCGTTACGCTCAAAGATCCATCACAAGTCTAATAAATTAATTAGTTCATAACGAATGAATTAAAAACTAAATAATTTGTTGAAAACATCATCCCAATTACAAACAAATGGAAGAGAAGAAGAATTATAGAAAAACCCCTTCACGTAGCCTCGATTTGCAACTATCGTGACAATCTCTGAAAATTACTCCTCCAATGCTCACTCTTCAATTCCTTGAATTCTCGCTGAAAATCTTGCCTTTATGTTATATGATTGTTGTTTTTCTAAGTGGTAGCCAGCTCTCCTGACTTCTGGACGAATTTTCCTTTTATTAGAGTCCAAAACTCACCAGCCAAGCCCACAAACCGTGCCCTAGCAGAAGTCAAAATAGAACAGGACAGTTCAGGAAACAGGACCCCCGCCCCGGCGGGGGGTATAGTGTAAAACAGGCCTGCCCCGGCGGGCTAGTGCACTGACTTCAAAAATCCTTAAGTTCCAATTTTTTTCACTTTTGCTCCAAAAAGACCGCCTTTTCATACCAATTGCATCCATGACCACCCTACACATAAAATAACATGGAACAAGTAAAAACGAACACAAAATATGAAAATAAATACTAATTTAAACTTGAAATGAATATCGATTCGTGTATATAAAATCCACTTATCAAAATCCCTCAAACTTAAACCGTGCTAGTCCACGAGCACAAACAAACTACATGCAATGCAATAAAATGCAATAACAATCTAAATGCCTAAAATCAAATAAAATCCAACAACATCGCATAAACTGATTTATCCCATCAGCCTCAGAGAAAACAAGCAACTTTACAATACAAATTATCAAAACCAATCCATGCTTACATATTAATTCTCAATTCTTGAACAATTATCACTGGTATAACGTGCGTGTGTGATCAACATCTAAGATAACTGATATTGACCCAAATTCAATACATAAACAACTTATTAGAAGGAATTATACAGTGCAAACTTAAAAATCTCAAAAATAGGCACGATTCAACTAAAATTAAACTTAACCAAATTCAAGGGTACATGCAGGATACTTATACTTCCTTTTTCTTGAATTTCTTTTCTTTTCTTTTCAAACGGGGCTTTTTTTTTTCTTATCTCTTTTTTTTCATAGATGGTTGGTGAGTGCGTTTTACGCTCCATCTCACGCTTGTGTTTATGGGGAGTACTTCACCTCAACCCACCACAAGACTCAACATATTACATTCTTTTTTTTTTACAATTTTTTTTCAAAGCTTATATATCCCACATATATTCCCCCAAACTTAGGTTATTTCCTAATTCCAGCCTTCACTGCCTATCCTTGTCATTTCCTGGTTCACGCTAGCAGTATCCTTTAGAAACCCTTTATGTATCAATTTGAACTAACCGGTCAACAAAGATGTTATTAGTGCTACCCTTTTTATAACAGTTTCAAACAAATCCAAGAATCGATTCATAACAGTAATTATATCACAGTTCTAATAATCTATACTATATTGGTTAACTTGTTCACAATCTCATCATTGGCCAGAATAACCTGTAGAATGCGACACCATTGGACATATGCAATTTTTTTTAACATATGAAAACAACGCAAACTCCTAACGAATATGCAAAATAAAATTTATAAAACAGCATGCATGCAACTAAACAAATATAACTCCCCCAAACTTAAATAAGACAATGCCCTCATTGGATAAAAATATAAGGCACGAGGACTTCCCTGAAAACTGTTTAAGTCTGAGGCGGTGGTTGGTGCGCATCCTCATCAGAATCACTAGGAGGAAATCGAGGTAATGGACCGGGTTGTTCATATGGAAATGGAACCGTCGGGTTGAAACTTTGGAGTGTTGTATTCAATGAGGCGAAAGATGCGTTCATGGCATCAAACATGTGGTCTTGGCGCATCGCCAATCGCCGCATTTCCCGACGTGTCACCCTATGCTGTGCAGTCATTTGGTGCTGTAACTCAAGGAACTGAGTACTAGAAAATGCCTCAGGCTGCGGATCCTGCTCGGTTCCTTGACCACCCATTGTATCATCCTCATCCTCTGAAGTATCTTCGGCTTCCGCCTCATCCTCCGAAGCTGATGGAAAAAAAAATCCTAGACCTCTAGGATGCGATTCGCCGCCAGGCCATACTGAGTACTGCGCTATCATCCGAGTATCTAAGAGCTACAGCGGCATCAGAGTAGGTTCATCGTCGGACCAACGCACTCCAGCTTGATGACACAACCCACATATGAGAGATGGGTGTGGTAAGCCGCCAGAAAAGTTGCCCCGGAGACATCGTCGAATAGAAAAACTAATAATTGCCCCGATGTCGATGAGGAAGTCTTGAACGATAGCATACAGGAGAAGTGCCTTTTCCTTGGTCACATCCGAGGTATGCGTGGACAATAGCAATTTAGCATAGAGGAAGGCATACCAGATTTTTCCGTACCAACTTAAGTCCTTGCTGTGAAACACTGTGCCTCCCTTTCTACCCTTTATCCATGTAGTACCTGGCTTAGTCATGTTTTAAATAACCTCCTCAAAGTCGGGGTCGAAATCCCGCATATAGGCATACTGGCACTGGTGGGGCACCCTCAGCTGATAATATGTAATGATTGCATTAGCACTGAATGAGACCGTGCGACCCCGCACGAAGGCCTTGAATGGTGCCTTGTCCTCGGCGTTCGAATAGAATTCCTTGACGACATTCACAATGGCGGGCTCGGGCTCCGCCGTTAACTGTAACCACCCTTGCTGATAAATTTGTTGCATCATCTCCCCATCATTCCCCTCGGGAGCCAGCCCCCGCTTCGGTGTGAGAGCCTTGGTAACCATATAATCGTACCGATCGGCGGCAGCGGCACTTCTGAATTTTCGGCGGTCATAAATTCGTGTCGGTGGAGCGGAACTTGAACTCGCCCCCCGTTGGCGTTTTGGTGTTGGTTGAGATGCCATTGCGTGTCAGCGGTGAACTCTTGCTAATAACCACTTCCTCTCCCGAAAACTTGTTTCAGTCAATCTGTCAAACACTTGGTGTGCACAGCTCGTTCGGATCCCCCCAAACTTAGATTATTTCTATGGACTGTCAGGAGAGAGAAGATTAAAGCTTGATGTTAATGCTATGTAACTTACCCTTAAGTGTGTGTAGCCCAATTGCTTGAAGAATTCGGGTGTAATGGAATTGGTATATTGGAAATAGGAGTTAGGGTTTATGTGACGCCCCCAAAATTAGGTATACGTCACCCATCTTGGGTCGCCACTTACATGGTACAGAATTTAAATACAACCTACTAATACAACTGTCGTGTACAATACGACAAAACATAACTATGAGTTTGAATACAATTATTGTCTACAAGAGATTATACAAACTCAAAGGAGTCCTCATTACAATTATCATCACACTATTTAATAGAATAGTGAGGACTACTAATACTATCATCTGGTCCATCACTCCGTTCCCCGACTCGTCCCAGCTATATTCTCATTTCCTTTGAAAGAAAAGTATTCCGACTAGTAGGGCGAGGATATACTCGAAGAAAACTTGTACTACGCTCAAAGCTTTCTTAAACTCTAAAGAAATACGCTCAAGATTATAGAAGAAGAATACTCTCTATAGTTTCTCTCTCTAGAGTTTCAGTGAATTCGTAAGAAAATAATAAAGGAATGAGCTTCTATTTATAGGAAAATGGAATGCATAGTAACTAATCTATGAACGGTCCAGATTGATTTACTTTAATCTGACGGTCCATATTTAAAGAAAAATCTTTTAAATAAAATATAATATATTCTATTTATATAAAAAGATTTTTACTATGCAAACACTATGCAACATTATGCATAATAAAATATAATATATTCTATTTATAGAATAACTTTAATAAAGTATTCTGTTTTATATAAAAAGATGTTTGTGTTTTATTACGTTAATAATACGAATAAAACAAAACTTCATTATCGCTAAATAATTCAGATTATTAATTAACAATAATTGAATCAAACTGAGTGACTTCTCACATAAGCATTAATAATCAATACCGTGTGCTACTATGCAACCACACGTATTACTGTACTTTTACTACCGAGCAGTTCAACAGTATCAACGGTAAAACTTTCGCCGTTATTTTCATAAAATATTTTTGTCGTTTTCTCAATCCGACAATAATTCTGTTGTGGGGTCCACCAATGATTGTACCGTCGTACGGATATTTCCTGACAAAAAGAATATTCCCCGTGAATAGTAACTTGTGAATAGTACTCCGACACAAAAAGTGTCCCAAATACTCGAGTGAACAATACTAGAGTGAATAGTAATTTGGGTGAATAGTAACCCGTGAATAGTAACTCGTGAATAGTAACTCCGACACAAAAAGTATCCCAAATATCAGAGTAAACAATACTAGAGTGAATAGTAATTTGGGTGAATAGTAGCCCGTAAATAGTAACCCATGAATAGTAACTCGTGAATAGTAACTCCGACACAAAAAATGTCCCAAATACTCGAGTGAACAATATTAGAGTGAATAGTGACCAGGTATTTTATGGCAACTTGTTTACTTTAAAAAAATCACATATCACCCTTAACTTTAACCTTTTATCAATTTAACCATTTACCAAAATAAAAAAATTGAATACTTTTATTTCATAAAATTCGGGGTCTCACAATCTCCCCTCCTTATGGAATTTCGTCCTCGAAATTTACGTACGTACCTGATATTCGAAGAGATGAGAATACCTTGCTTTCTTTTCGGATTGTACCTTTCCGAATAATTCCGCTCTATCATGATTTTCCCATTTCTCATCTCCTGTATTTTAGATATCATTCTAGAATATACCTTCAAAACAAAGGTTAATTGACATATCACAAATTGTCAACTTATCCAGAAAAATTTCGGCTTAGGTAAGTCACACCCTAGCGAAGTATATTACTCGTCTTCTAGACTAATATCTCCGCCAGTGACCATATCCCTGTAACATAAATCAACAATTTCTGTCCACAATCATATGAATAACTCATAATTATAATTGTGATTCTGAATTTCTTTTCGCACCCAGGAAGAAGATAATTTACATCACATATCTTCACCTGAAACATCAAAAATCATGGTTATACAAAATCACAATTCCTGCTCATAATCATACTAATAAATTCATCTTTGCACTACGGCTAAAGATTTACAACTGTATAACCAATAATCAACAGTTAATCTTTGTACTACAGGCCAAAGATATACAACTATAAAATCAATAATGCTGAGACTCGGCTTCATAGTATCACGACCACGAATTATCCATGCACTACGGGGCAAGGATATTCGTGTTTTCAATTACGGTCATGATTATACCGAATAATCCATGGTCATAATCATACCAAGTCCATCAATGCACCTAAGTCACATATGACTTTTACCACATCATTTATAATATTATAGTCATGATTATACCGAATAATCCCTGGTCATAATCATACCAAGTCCATCTATACACATAAGCCACAGATGACTTTCAACACAATATAAATATGAGAATGAGGTATTAACGTATATAGGGTTTCAAACCTCTTAGAAACATTCGCGTCATTCGCTCCTCATTACCGACCAAATGGGATGCAAACCGGGATAACTCCGCAAACTTAACCTCGTACTGCGATATGGTCATATTATTTTACTTCAATGCTTATCTCAACATTGTTAGATGTCATTTTCAAACACTGCCATAAAACAAGGGTTAAATCAACATGTCACATATTATCAATATACTCTGACTAACCAATTAAATAACAAATAAACTTGGGTAGGTCATAGTAGCGAAGAAATTCCCCGTCTCTCCCCTCCTAGTTCAATTCTCACATCCTAGGCAGGGATCATATCCCTAAGCTTTGATACCAACTGTGTATAATAAAGAATGGAATAACAACAGAAATCACCCGGCATGCGATAGACCGCACAGACAGGTTATTCCAACAGAATAATAAATAATGAAACCAGCTCCGGCATAAACACACGGACATGATATTCCGACAGAATAATAAATAATGGAACCAGGTCCGGCGTAAACGCACAGACAGGATATTCCGACAGAATAATAATAAAAACAAAACCAGGTCCGGTGTAAAACACACAGACAGGATGTTCCAACAGAATAATAATAAAAACGGAACCAGGTCCGGTGAAATTCACACCGACAGGATATTTCGACAGAATCGTAAATGCGGAATAATAAAAGAAGATCACCAAGTATTGGGTAAACTGCATGTACAGGTCATTCAACCAAATATAGGGTAAACCGCGCATACAGGTTATTCCAACAGAATAATAAAGAATGGAATAACAAAAGTTCTCTTCATGAATAAGAAAGAATAACACCCCTTATGAGTACAACAAATAATATTCCCTACCTTTGAAAGAAAAGTATTCCGACTAGTAGGGCGAGGATATACTCGAAAAAAACTTGTACTACGCTCAAAGCTTTCTTAAACTCTAAAGAAATACGCTCAAGATTATAGAAGAAGAATACTCTCTATAGTTTCTCTCTCTAGAGTTTCAGTGAATTCGTAAGAAAATAATGAAAGAATGAGCTTCTATTTATAGGAAAATAGAATGCATAGTAACTAATCTATGAACGGTCCAGATTGATTTACTTTAATCTGACGGTCCATATTTAAAGAAAAATCTTTTAAATAAAATATAATATATTCTATTTATATAAAAAGATTTTTACTATGCAAACACTATGCAAAATAAAATATAATATATTCTATTTATAGAATAACTTTAATAAAGTATTCTGTTTTATATAAAAAGATGTTTCTGTTTTATTACGTTAATAATACGAATAAAACAAAACTTCATTATCGCTAAATAATTCAGATTATTAATTGACAATAATTGAATCAAACTGAGTGACTTCTCACATAAGCATTAATAATTAATACCGTGTGCTACAATGCAACCACACGTATTACTGTACTTTTACTACCGAGTAGTTCAACAGTATCAACGGTAAAACTTTCGCCGTTATTTTCATAAAATATTTTTGTCGTTTTCTCAATCCGACAATAATTTCGTTGTGGGGTCCACCAATGATTGTACCGTCGTACGGATATTTCTTGACAAAAAGAATATTCCCCATGAATAGTAACTTGTGAATAGTACTCTGACACAAAAAGTGTCCCAAATACTCGAGTGAACAATACTAGAGTGAATAGTAATTTGGGTGAATAGTAACCCGTGAATAGTAACTCATGAATAGTAACTCTGACACAAAAAGTGTCCCAAATATCAGAGTGAACAATACTAGAGTGAATAGTAATTTGGGTGAATAGTAGCCCGTAAATAGTAACCCGTAAATAGTAACTCGACAATTGTAACTCCGACACAAAAAGTGTCCCAAATACTCGAGTGAATAATATTAGAGTGAATAGTGACCATGTATTTTATGACAACTTGTTTACTTTAAAAAAATTACATATCACCCTTAACTTTAACCTTTTATCAATTTAACCATTTATCAAAATAAAAAAATTGAATACTTTTATTTCATAAAATTCGGGGTCTCACAGTTTATATAGAGTGATATAGGGTGGAGAAGGTGGTGAATATGATTGACATAGTGTGGAGGATGTGGGGTAGAAGGTGGGTAAAATGATTTAGGTGGTGGTAATGGTGGTGGTAGTAGGTTAGGATCGTGGGTTATGGTGAGGAGAGAAAAAAAATTGAAGTAGCAATAGTTGTTAAGTGAGGGGAAAGTGGTTGGGGTGTGCGGTTTTAAAGTACTTGTTTGCCCAGAAATCAGAACCCCTGCCCCGGCGGGGGTGCTAGGCCAAACAAGCCCGCCCCGGCGGGCTAGTCCCCAGCTAAAATTTTTGGTCCAAAATTTTGGAGATGAAAAATTTTCCAATTTCCCTCCATTGCATAGGCCTTGTTGCTCTGAGTCGTGTTTGACCTCTCCTGAAACCAAAAACAAGCAATACGTTAAATTAATGATGACTTGGAGTTTTGATAGATTTTTAGTATTTTTCAGAGAATTTTAACAAACTTAATAATTGACAAGTCCTAACTACTACTTCATAACTATATCCTAACAAATTAAACATGAAATATGAAATATAAAGAAATATTGGGTTGCCTCCCAATTAGCGCTTGATTTTAAGTCGTTCAGCCTGACTACTCCCTATTTTACTGAGTATCGGCGAGGATGATGTTGTCGGCGTCCCAATTCGACTCGCCACCCCAGTAGTGTTTTATCCGTTGACCATTGACTTTGAATGTTTCTAGCGGATTGCGACTGTAGAGTTCAATGGCGCCATGAGGAAATACTCGTTTTATAGTAAGCGGTCCCGACCATATTGACTTAAGCTTTCCGGGGAACAAACGCAGTCGCGAATTGAACAAGAGGACTGCTTGACCCGGCTCGAATGTTCGTTGCACAATTTTCTGGTCGTGCCATTTTTTAACTTTTTCTTTGTAAAGCTTGGCATTCTCGTAAGCTTGGAGGCGAAATTCGTCGAGCTCATTAAGTTGGAGTAGCCTCTTTTCTCCCACTGCGGCTTGATCGAAATTCAATTTCTGTATTGCCCAATAAGCCTTGTGCTGTAGCTCTACCGGTAAGTGACATGCCTTTCCGTACAAGAGTTGATAAGGTGAAATCCCAATTGGTGTTTTGTATGCAGTTCGGTACGCCCATAATGCGTCGTCCAATCGAAGTGACCAATCTTTTCGACTCGGATTTACGACTTTCTCCAGAATTTTCTTAACTTCTTTGTTCGATACCTCGGCTTGCCCATTAGTTTGAGGGTGATACGCTGTAGCCACTTTGTGATTGACCCCATACTTAGCCAAAAGAGCTGTAAACGACTTATTGCAGAAGTGACTTCCTTCATCACTAATTATTGCTCTTGGCGTGCCAAACCTCGTGAAAATATTTTTTTGTAGAAACTTGAGGACCACCTTGGCATCATTAGATGGCAATGCTGCAGCTTCAACCCACTTAGATATGTAATCCACCGCGAGCAGAATATACTGATTGCTCAAAGACGACGGAAATGGTCCCATGAAATTGATGCCCCATACATCAAAGATTTCCACTTCCAGAATTGTTTGTAGGGGCATCTCATTCCGTTTCGATATGTTTCCCACCCTTTGGCATCTATCACATGTTTTCACAAATTGGTGGGCGTCTTTGAGCAACGTAGGCCAATAAAACCCAGATTAAAGAACTTTCGCTGCAGTGCGCTCAATTCTGTAATGTCCACCGTACGCCGATGAATGGCATTCTTGTAGTATGGTTTGGATTTCACTGTATGGAATACATCGTCGTATCATCTTATCAGCGCATTGTTTAAATAGATACGGCTCATCCCACATGTACCAGTTGACGTCATGAAGAAACTTTTTTTTCTGTTGTCGTGTGAGATCTTGGGGAAGAATCTTGCTTACCACATAATTCGCGAAGTCTGCATACCACAGAAATTCTGCATGCACCCCAAATAACCGCTCATCCAGGAATGTCTCATTAATCACGCCTCTATCTTCATTCGTTTTCTTCGGATTTTTCAGTCTTGATAAATGGTCGGTAACTTGATTCTCCGTCCCCTTTCTATCTTTAATTTCTAAATCAAACTCTTGAAGTAGGAGAATCCATCGGATAAGGCGTGGCTTAGCGTCTTTTTTCGCTATTAAGTACCGAATCGCCGAGTGGTCTGTGTAGACTATTACCTTAGTCCCGATCAAATATGCCCGGAATTTGTCGAACGCGTATACTACTGCAAGTAATTCCTTTTCCGTAGTAGTGTAGATCATTTGAGTTTTAGTTAGTGTTTTGCTTGCATAGTATATGGCGTGAAACACCTTGTCTATTCTTTGGCCCAAAACAGCCCCAACCGCATAGTCGCTTGCATCACACATGAGTTCGAATGGCATTTTCCAGTCCGGTGCGATTATCACGGGGGCTGTAGTTAACTTCTTCTTCAATAATTCAAACGCGGATTTGCATTCCGCAGTAAAGCTAAAAGTCGCATCCTTCTCTAAAAGACTGCATAGAGGTTTTGCAATCTTAGAGAAGTCCTTTATGAACCTCCGGTAGAATCCAGCATGCCCCAGAAAACTGCGAATACCCTTAACTGAGCTCGGTGGAGGTAGTTTCTCGATCGTGTCCAACTTTGCCTTGTCCACCTCCAATCCTTGAGCCGACTCCTTATGTCCCAATATTATGCCCTCTTCAACCATGAAGTGACATTTTTCCCAATTTAGTATGAGGTTGGTGTCCTTACAACGCTGCAATACCATGACCAGATTCTCTAAGCAAGTGTCAAAAGTGCTTCCATAGACCGAGAAATCGTCCATGAATACTTCAACATTTTTCTCCACCATGTCCGAAAAAATAGCCATCATACACCGCTGGAAAGTTACCGGTGCATTACACAGTCCGAATGACATCCTCCTGAATGCAAAGGTGCCGTAGGGGAAAGTGAATGTTGTCTTTTCTTGATCCTCAGGAGCGATAACAATCTAATTATATCATGAATATCCATCCAATAAGTAGTAAAACTCATGTCCCGCTAACCTGTCTAACATTTGATCGATAAAAGGTAGGGGGAAATGGTCCTTCCAGGTTGCCTTATTCAATCTCCTATAATCAATGCACACCCTCCAACCTGTTACTGACCTTGTTGGAATTAACTCATTATCCTCATTCTAAATTACTGTCATTCCCCCTTTCTTCGGCACACAATGAATCAGACTTACCCATTGACTGTCGAAAATTGGATATATGACTCCGGCATCCAATAATTTTAGAATTTCCTTCTTGACCACTTCCTTCATGATTGGGTTAAGTCGACGTTGATGCTCCACCGATGGGCTTGCATTACCCTCCATCAGAATCTTGTGCATGCAAAATGACGGGCTAATGCCTTTTATATCCGCAATCGTCCATCCAATTGCTGATTTGTGATCCCGAAGCACCCTCAACAACTTTTCTACCTGCAATTCGTTAAGTGCAGCAGAAATAATTACCGGTAAAGAATTTAAATCGCCTAAATACGTATACCTGAGATGTTTAGGGAGTGGCTTAAGTTCCAATGCCGGTGGCTCCTCCAATGATGGTTTCAATTTTTCTGCAACTGTATCCTCGGTGTGCAGAGGTTCAGCCGGTGCTCTAAATCGGCTAACTCGTGGCAATGAGTCTAGCATCTGTAATAAGTCCACAATTTTCGGGTCGTCTTTTTCCTCATCCCCCAGTAAAGTTGTTTCTAACGGATCATTGCTTAAACTCTTGCTCATATCTTCGCTGGTAATCTGCTCAATTAAGTCCATTCGATTGCACTCTTCCTCGTCCGTAGGATATTTCATGGCCTTAAACACATTGAATTTTACTTCTTGATCTTGGACCCTCATTGTAAGTTCTCCTTTTTGCACGTCTATGAGTGTCCCTCCTGTGGCCAAGAAAGGTCTTCCTAGGATGATCGGGATGTTCTTATCTTCCTCGAAATCCAGTATGATAAAGTCCGCAGGAAATATAAACTTATCCACTTTTACCAAAATGTCCTCTACAATGCCTCTCGGATATGTGACTGACCTATCCGCCAACTGTAATGAAATATTCGTAGGCTTTGGCGCGGGCAAACCCAATTCTGAATATACTGATAATGGCATCAGATTTATGCTTGCTCCCAAATCACATAGGCATTTGTTGAATGACATCTTCTCGATCGTGCACGGGATAGTAAAGCTTCCCGGGTCTTTAAGTTTAGGT
The DNA here is from genome assembly GCA_016801055.1 of Panax notoginseng. NCBI lineage: Eukaryota > Viridiplantae > Streptophyta > Magnoliopsida > Apiales > Araliaceae > Panax > Panax notoginseng. Next base: position 187,046,566 of record CM029016.1, on the reverse strand, counting down.
GGAAGCTTTTTCTGTAACACTGCACTGCACTCCTCTGTTAGTGCCACTATTTTGAAGTCTTCCCATTTCTTCTTCCTTGACAGAATTCCCTTCATAAACTTCGCGTAACTCGGCATTTGCTCCAGGGCCTCTGCAAATGGAATGTTAATCTGGAGTTTCTTGAACACATCTAAAAATTTCACGAACTGCTTATCGGACTTCTGTTTTTGGACTCTCTACTGAAATGGCGGTGGAGGATGAACAATCGGCTTACTGTTTAGCTTTGGTTCCTCTGATTTGTTCCCCTTTACTGCATTACTGTCGTCGGCTTTTTCCTCCGGTGTTGCTGAATTTTCTGCACTAATCCCACCGAGGTGTTTTCCGCTTCTCAACATAACTGCCTGACATTGCTCATGATTACCCTTCAAATTTCTTTCGCTGTCGGTAGGTAATGTTCCTTATGGTCTACTATTCAATGCCAACGCAATTTGCCCTATCTGATTCTCTATATTCTTGATAGCAATAACTTGATTCTTCAAAGCCAAATCGGTGCTAGTTCTGTACCTTGCCCAGGATTCCTCATCATCAGATTTCCTGTCCTACTGTTGAATCTGTTGTGGATGACTATGAAATCCAGGGGAATATGATGGTCGTGTAGCTTGATTTTGCTGATTATTGCTCCACGAGAGGTTTGGGTGGTTCCTATTCCCCTGGTTATAGGTATTTTGGTATGTATTTTGTGGATTTCTATTGTAGTTGCCTATGTACTGAACGGATGCTGGATTTATTGCACACTGCTCTTCATCAGTGAAAGATATCACATTGTTGTTGAAAATGTGATCAACTAGATGTTGAAATTTTTCCACATCCACTGATTTCGGCAAGTATGCTTCTTCCAAAACCTTCAATAGAATCTTCCGGTGATCCTTGGAAGTTGAAACCAAGTCCAGTATTAAAATTTGATGTGGTGCTTCTCTTTAGCTTAAAACCACCTTGGCTTCATTATAACCCATAGCATGGAGGAATTTTTCAATCTTCTCCATGGGAGTTTTCCCCTTTGATTTGATGGTAGGCTTCAATACCCGTTGGGGAAGATACAGTGGATTTTCCTTCGACACTGCAGCAGTCGTATGAGAGGTGGATCCTTCAGCTTCTCCATTATTCCAGGGGACTTTTTGTAAGCTGATAACATTATATTATGGTCTGAATGGTAAGTTGATTGGCTCTAGAGCATCCACTTCCAAAGGATTATCAATTCCTTTGAGTTGAATTGCTTGTATTGTGAATGGTTTGACAGTCCAATCAGCCTCAACAGATATAACTGCTATCAGTCCCTTCCATTTAGTAGGACAAGCATTTTCACTCTCAAATAGCACAATATCATTGTCTGCCAGTTGCAGGACATCGCTATTAATTAGATTCTGAATAAGGTGGCGGAGTGCCCAACATTCTTCTGTGCTGTGACCGCGAGAATGGGAGTGATACTGACATACTCCATCAGAATTAAACCGTCCTGAACGGGGATTGATTGGAGGTAGAAGGGAAGTGATCCTTCCTTTATTGATTAGCATCTGAAGTATCTCCTCCATAGGCTGGCCCAGGTATATAAATTCCCTTCTATTGGCAAAATCCCGACGGGCTTTGGCAGTGGCTCTCTTCGTCACTTTGTCCTCTAATGTTTCATATTTTGAAGGTGAAGAGGGAGTATTCATAACCAAGGGGAGGAGACTAGCATTCTCTTGGCTAACTAATTAACGTGTGACTTGATGCTGATAAGTCACCAATTTGGCCAATTACCCAATCTATTTACACAGAGCTTTCCTCTTTCATTCCATCATAAACTGGAACTTTCCATAATCCCATTTGTCAACACTGTCTTTTATGGTCTGGGAGGATTCACAGTTAAAATTAGAACTCTATCCACTACTCTAATTAATTATGTTGACTTCTTCCTCTTTGTGTTGAGGAAGAGGGTTGTCTTGGGTACCGGAGAGGTAGGTTTTCTGGTTTGGGACCCAGGAGTTGACTCTGACTCTGGAGGAGTATGCACATTTGACGATGCTGTCACTTGACAGACCTTGCATGCATATGACCATTGGTGACATGAGCCGTCAGTTTATGACTCTCACCAGGCTGAGGCGGAGGGTTGTACAAGATGAGATCACATCCGGCCACGTGATATCCCAGCATTTTATAATTGACAGATTTGGCTATGAGGACAGCTATGCTCGGTATTCTAGGGATTTCACAATACTAGAGGACCTGTGGCATTTGGCCAGAGTGGATGCATTGCTGGTGTGTGTATTATCATACGTATACATGTCACGATACATGGATGAGTTGGATATCGACGTTATTATGGCAGTGAGAGCTCTTAGGGAGGGCCGTACCATTATTTTGATGATCATGGCAGAGACACTGAGGTCGACTACATTCTGCAGGACTTACCCTGTAGGGGTATTCACAGGTAGTTTGGTCATGCTGTACGTGTGGTTTATGTCACACCTGAGACCGATTGGCACATTCAGACGATATAGGTATTGTTTTACCCATGAGATAGCTATGTCGTATTCCTTCCAGCCTACGGAGTGTACAAATCCTGCATCTTGGTCCATTTTCCCAGCTGGGATTAGATATTCGTTTGCTATCTTACTGTGTACAGGGCTCAGTTCGCCATACAGTTTCATTACTCATGCCCCGGGCATGGATTATCTCCCTATGTCTGGTTTGAGGGGCATGACTACTTACCACCCACTGGCCGTGATGTCACAGTTTGACTAGTTCTATGATTTCCATCTTTTTGATGGGGCGTTAGGTCATCGCTTAACTTCTCACCACTTGTCAGTAGAGGACCGATCCCGAATGTATGCTTGTTGGGATCAACGTGAGATAGCTACTTTTTATGTTTGCCATCCAGGTTATTCGCCAGAGTATGCTGCGTGGATGGAGACAGAGACTTCATCAGCTGCGGTAGTATCCACAGTGCCGGGTAGTGATTCAGATGATGGAGAGCCCATGGAGGACATCAATTCTTATACCGAGGAGGAGCCATTTACTGGGTTGCCAGTAGCTCTCTTAGATTCTCCCAGTACTAGTACTGTTGTGATCCAGCGTTTGGCGCAGTACTTTAAGCAGAGAATTCATTTGATGACCTTTGAGAGAGATCAGGCTAGAGCCTTGATGTTGACAGCTCTTGATGGGAGAGACGCAACTCTGTTAGAGAGAGACGAGGCATTAGCTCGTAGAGATGCTGCTATTGTTGAGCGGGATGAGGCCATATTAGCCAGAGATGTAGTGATCGTTGAGCGGGATGCTACCCTATCTGATAGGGATATAGCTGTTACCAACAGTACTTCAGTGAGATCCCTGACCACTAGTATGCTTGCCGAGATGAGTGCATATATTGATGAGCATCGCATCACCATGCAGATGGCCTCGGACTTGCTTACTCCTATGGATACCCTTGTACAGGAGACAACAGCATTACCTCCTTCTTCGGAGAGAGATGCTATGTTAGATCTGCTAGCTCACATGCATACCGATCTGTAGATAGCCTTATATTTTCCTGCACAGACTAGCGTAGCCATTTTATCATGTACAGTTTATATTGTGTATATCGAACAGTATTATATAGTAGGGAAATATATTTTTGATCACTTCCCTTTTAGATATGCCTGAATACTTGCTTGATATTTGCCTGTTTCTTCAGGGCTTGTGATCTTGATGTATTCTTAATTCCTCCTTGCTAGATGGACATTGAGTTGTCTCTGGATAGTTCAAAATGGATCATTGATTTGTTTGTATCCCTACCATCTTTGGTGTCTTGAGAATGGTTTCTGTATGGAAATGTGGAGAGGATTGTGGCTTTCCTATCTGAGATTGATCGTACCACATATGGTCGCTAGTACTCCTATTTAGGAGGAGCCTAGTTAATTTCATCTCTTATGGATTGTTATTGCTCTTCAAGGTACAACTGCAGCTTAGATGGTCGCCGAGTCTCCCGTTTACATGGGGAGGTCAGGTAATTCCATCCCTTTGGTCTGAAGCCGATGAAATGTAATGGATTGAAGTTTGATCCCAGTACCGTTGATAAGCATTTATGTTTAGGTAGGGGGTTAAACCGAACCATAAATGGCTGCCTACGTACTCCTATTGAAGAGGAGATCAGGTCTGTGTAGTTCGAACCTGGTGTAAGAGGTTCAACGCTGTATGTGGCAGAAAGGGTGCTGGAATGTTTTTGTTATTTTTGTTTTTGTAAGGAGAAGGGTGTAGAAATGTTTTTGTTGTTTTTATTTTATTGCTACCGGGCCATATAAAATGGTTGCCTACGTACTCCCGTGTATCAAGGAGATCAGGTCGACGTATTTCACCCCTCAGTACGATTTGGTAGCCAACAAAAAGTTTGATCCTTTGTGGAGGACAAACTGCGGGGGAAGAATGTTTAATCCTAAGTTCAGGATAAACTACAGCTGTGAAAAGTTTGATCCCTTGTTTGGGGACAAACTGCAAGTGTTAAAGGTTCAATCCTTAGTGGGATAACCGTAGTTGAGTAAGGGTTAAAAAATCGAGTGAAGAGGAAAGGATCTGATGATCCGAAAACTAGGCTGCTAGCTTACAATGTGTGTTTCCCTGAGGGGCGCAGTGTGGAAAAAAGAGTTGTATGTAGTGAAGGGTTAAAGAACCGGAAAGATTGGTGATCTGATGATCCAACACTAGGATGTTTGCTTGATGGTAACTTCAGACGTAGTACCATTTCCTGGTGTTCGAGTTAATAAGTTATGGAAATTCATCGCCGTCCATCTCCTGCAATCTGAGAGCACCTCCTGTCAATACCTCCTTGACAACAAATGGGCCTTCCCAGTTCGGAGCAAATTTTCCCTTAGACTGATCTTGGTTGTCGATGATCTTCTTCAAAACCAAGTCATGTTGTTTAAATTTCCGTTGCCAAACTTTTCTGTTGTAGGATCGGGCGATCATTTGTTGATATAACTGACTATGGAAGATAACAGTGGTTCACCTTTCTTCTATTAGAGAAAATTGGGGATACCTGTCTTGTACCCATTGGTCTTCATCCAACTGAGCGTCTATCAACACTCTGAGGGATTCCATTTCCACTTCTATAGGTAGCACTACTTCCATCCCGTAGGTTAATGCGTAGGGGGTTGCCCCAGTTGAAGTGCGCATTGATGTTCTGTAGGTTAACAGAGTAAGAGGCAATAAGTTAGGCCATCATTTGTGGTTGGCGGACATCTTTTGCATGATCTTCTTGATGTTTTTGTTCGTCGCTTCAACAACACCATTTATCTTTGGACGGTAGATGACAACGTTAAGGTGTTTGATGTGGAATTTGATGCATAACTCCTCCATCATTTTGTTGTTGAGGTTCTTAGCATTGTATGATACAATTACCTCTGGTTGTCCATATCGACAAATGACATTATTTCTGATGAAAGCAATGACGACTTCTTTGGTAATCCTGGGGAAGGAGGCTACTTTTACCCACTTGGTGAAGTAATCGATCATGGTGAAGATAGATCGATGTCCATTACTGGCTTTGGGTTCGATGGGCCCAATCACGTCCATTCCCCACATTGAGAAGGGCCAAGGCGAACTCAATTGTGGAGCTCCAGTGGAGCGGCGTGGATAGCATTCCCATGAATTTGACATCCACCCATTCAAAAGCATAATAATTATTCCCTATTTTAAACATCTGTAAAGCCTCCAAATCATCAATTTTAGAAAATAAGAGAGGTTAAGCATAGAAGAACATTTACACCCCTTAGGGATTCACTAGAAAATATATTGAAGCTTCTGACAGCCCAAAAGAAGATCACTCAACTTCTTCCCCCAAATGGGAAACATTTTGACCTCGATAAAAATGTTCTTATCAGCTAGGGTCCCCTGACCATGATACACAAGAATGCTAGTCTCTGAAACACAAGATCCAGGACATGATAGATAGTCATGAGATTGTGGTAACGACACCAGAGCAGCAACATGTCCAGAATAATCATCTGCCTCAATATAATGAGGAAGGAGTGAGCATAATTAGTATGGGGAATTGAGAAAATTCCAAGTACCTTAAGTACATCGGAGAGCCATCACAATCAAATGAAGTTAACCCCACTAAGTTGGGTTATTCAGAAGGATAGTCTTTAATAGAGCGGGAAATAAAATCCATCAACGAGCATATTGATCAATTGACAGAGTTAATGGTATATCAACACCAAGTAACTTGGCAGCTGATAAGACAGATTAGCCAGGGGCAAACAAGTATTCCTTCACATAGATGCCTCCCAATTGCAAAGAAGGATCATTATCGATTCCAAGAACATGAAACACGGGCGGATAAAGTTGTAAGGGAAGCAAGATTCCAGACTCGTAGAGAGTTTGCAGCTAAAAAAAGTTCACTTCTTTGAACTAATCTAGTGAGAAAATTCAACAGATGTTGATCAATGAAGGAAAATTCATTGAATTGTTACCTCCAATGGACCCCTGGTCAAGGAGGTTTGATGCTACTAAGATATGTCAATACCACTCTAACACTCCTGGTCATGATATAGAAGGTTGTTGGGAACTTCGTCACCTAATCCAAAGTCTAATTGAGAAGGGTTATCTCCAAGTGGTAAACAGTGGTAATACCATGCCTGAAGAAGAAATGATATTTCCTCCCGAGATAGGAAGCTTGAAAGAAATCTTAGCAATTATTTCCTATGAGAAAGATACAGTGCCCTTAATAATTCAAGGAATGGGGGATAAAAGAGGAAAGAATCCTAAGAAGATAGCTGCACCAGATCCATTGATGTTGCCTTCACTACCCCAATATCCAATTACCAGTCTGAAAAAGTCCCATAGAACTATGGGGATGCGAGATTAACATTAAATGGCAATACTATCCTATCTAAGGATAACCTACTATTTATACCTCGACATGTTCTAAATCTAGTTACCAAAACCACGAGAAAAGTGCCCGAGAAGATTATAGAATTCCTCAGCAAAATGAGGCAAAGTGAAGCAAGAGTGGTGCAACATGTAAAAGAGGCACCCCAACAGATCTCCATCATGGATTTGATATTATCCTAGAATGATCATTTTAAAATCCTGTTGCAAGTCCTGGAAGAAGCGCACCTGCCAAAAATGGTGGACATGGAAAAGTTCTATCATTTGGTAGATCACATTCTTAACAGTATTGTGATATCTTTCACTGATGATGACATACCAGCTGAAGGAACTGGTCATCACAAGTCGCTACATATATCAGTGATATCCTCAGGATATGTGATAGGGGTGTATTAATAGATGGAGGATCTTCTTTGAACATATGTCCTTATGATACTTTAGAAATAATGAAAATCAACCCAAACTGAATTCGGAGCAGTCATGTTATTGTAAGAGCCTTCGATGGATCTCGACGAGAGACTGTAAAAGAAATAGAGCTTCTAGTGGAGATTGGCCTACATACATTCCACATATTATTCCAAGTGTTAAACATCAGTACTGGATACAATTTACTATTGAAAAGACCATGTATTTATATGGCGGGAGCAGTCCCATCCACACTTCATTAGCAGTTGAAATACATCATCAATGGTAATCTAGTGACTGTTAATGCTTAACCAAAATACCCAGTCCATATGCATGGGGAGATGCCTTTGATCAGCCTCAATGAAGGAGTTGAGTGTGCTAGTTTTCAAGCATTTGAACTGAGCACCACTCACTATAAATCTATTGGGGCAATAGCCTTAAAACCAAGAATCTCTCTCGAAGTAATGGATGTCGGTCAAGAGATGATATCCTTGGGTTTCTGGCCAGGTAAAGGGCTAGGAAAGAATCAACAAGGAATTAAAAGTCCAATTTAGATACCTAGCTAAGTAGGGAAAGCTGGATTAGGCTACCTCTATGGATCAAAATGCAAAAACCCGCATAAGCATATGCCGGCTCATCTATCAACCATCTTGTTACCGGATCTTAATGATACAGGCTTTAAGAGACCTGTGAGAAAGATTCGTACCTCTTTGTCCAACCTGCTGATGCCAAAGGTTAATTCAGCTAGTGACAAAGAAGAATCACCCTTTCCCGCCAATGGAAAAAAGATGCAGAATGAGCACTTCCTCCAAGAAGTTTAAAGCTAATTTATAAAGATGTTCTACCTGGCACATACCAAGGGTATAGCTAAGGACATCAAAGAGGATGGTCAGTCAGAAGACCAGCTTGCACTCCTTTTCATAGATTGGGATAAGGTTGATGTTCCAGGGAAAGACAATGACCCTAATACGGATTCAGTTTTGGCCATCATCAAGGAAGAGGACAACAAAACTCTAGACAATTGGAGCAGCACTACTTGCATCACTCAAAAAGGAACTCCAAAGTTGGGTATGTTTAACCTTGCTGATGAATTGCCAAATCTAAGCAGTGACTACGACTTTGATATAGAACTGGACTTTGACCTGATGGCGATTGTGCAGGAAGAGGTAGATAACCATGAGGTGCCTGAGGAGATCAAAGGATGGGTCGAAGATTATCCCAAACCAAACCTCGAGCAAACCACCACTTTTAATATCAGAACCTTTAAAGAACCCAAAGAAATCAAAATAGGGAATGACCTTACCCCGAGCCAAATGAAAGATCTGATTAAACTCTTAGCCCAGTTTAAGGATGTGTCCGCATGGTCGCATGACGACATGATCAGATTGTCCACGTATATTATTATTCATTTTCTGCCCATCAAAGAAGGATTCGAGTCAGTCAACCAGAAGCTAAGTAGACTGAAGCCTGAATGGGGTCTAAAAGTTAAAGAATAAATTGTCAGGCAATTCAAAGTAGGCATTATCATGGTATCAACTTACCCTGAATGGCTTTCCAATGTGATTCATGTGCCTAAACCTGGAGGGAAGGTACGACTATGTGTGGATTATTGGGATCTAAATAAGGCTAGTCTCAAAGACGACTTCCCAGTACCTTATTTCATCCACATCTTAATAGATAGTAAGGCACAATTTGGAATGTACTCATTCGCGGATTGTATCACCGGATATCATCAAATCATGGTTGCTGAAGATGATAGGGAGAAAACTACCTTTATTACTCCTTAGGGAACCTTCTGATATCGGTGGCTAGCTTTCAGCCTTACTAATACTGGTGCCACATATCATAGAGCCATGATGTGATGCACCCAAATCTGGGTATCTTCCAACCCGATAAATGGTGCTCCACGATACTACAATTCATACAGTTATTCTATTGAGACAACAACAAAATGATTGTATTAGCTATCTTTGTATTACAATAATAAAAAAATCTTTCCCAGGTTCATAACCGAATACATTCTTTGTTCTTCATAAGTATATTACATACAAATACACTATTCTATTACATGACGTTTAACTATCCATCTTAGCCTTGCCTTTATCTCTCTTAGAACTCTCAGTTCGTTTGGCTTTAGCTGCAAACATATGGTTCAAGCAAGAGTGAGCATTTCTAGCTCAGCAAGTCTCACACAAAGAATCATATGAATATCGCATTAGGAATTACATGCTTATCTTCTATATCTGAACAATTAACTATGAAGCACTATGAAACATTTGACTAGTACTTCTCATTTCATATCACAATTCCAAAGTATATATATCATAGCTTAGGAGTTCCGAACCGGTCAATAGACCATGAACGTACTCTTTCTGTTTTCACACTTGAAAAGGACATCCGGCACTAAGGCCATCCATCCGTCTTTACTTACGAGCACTTCTAGGTGATTAGCCTATTGTACTCTATGTTGATCAACACTCTTCCGTTAAACGTATTTACGTTTAACATTTGGCAACCTCGCGTGCCCATCGAATAATCGATGAAAATACTTTTTTTTGTACATAGACAAACTTACCTTCTCATCCGTACCAAATACTTGGCATAGGATAGCATTAACAATTCCATAATGAAAGACTTGAAAACAAATCAATTCATTCTTCAATACCAGTCTAGCCGAGTTAAAACAGGCATTGACTCTTTCTTGAAAATCATTCGTGCATTTCAACACATGCATCATAGAAAAACTTGGCTAACACGGAGGTTAGACAAGCGTTAAGAAAGACTTGCCTTTAAGCGTCTTCGAATATATAATTCAACCAATTCTTAGTCCTTATAGGATCTACATGATATATTCACATAGCACACTATAATTAGTTATCAAATAAACTAACTTTATTGCTTTAACCAACTTCTTTCTCTTTTATGTCTTGCTTGAATTTATTTGGTTTAATAAAGTCAATCTGTCTTTTTGTACTTCGTTACGGCTTATTAACGTTCTTACGTTATTAACCAACATTCGATCATCATTGGTGAACTACCAATGTTGAACATCATTCACGGTGCGCTTATTTCGTTCTCGCATTCTTCGTTTAATTCTTATTAAACCATACTAAATCTTCTAACGTTATCACTTCATTAGTGATTTAAGGTCAGTCTAATTATGTACCTTAAGTACCTTCATTGTCTTACCTTAGGTCTACATTCAAATAGAACAAAAACCTAACTTGGTCAACATTTTTCTACTACTGGCGCTGCGGCGCCAGACTCTAGTACATTATTGGCACTGCGGTGCCAACTAACAGTAGCCAGAGCCCGGAGCCGTGCTGCAGCGCGGCCATTACTACTGGGTTTAGCACTGCGGCGCCACCCCTGTGCCTCAGTTGGTTTTGATAGTTAACTTTTTCTACGAACTTCCCAGCTTCATAACTTCTTCGTTTTACATCCGAATTGACCCATTCGAAAGCCTACAACTCATAAATTACACCCTCTATGTGATCATATAAGAATTTCACATTTTCGAATCCGTTAACTCGAAATTCACCTTTGAGTTCATTTTTGAGCGTTTGTTTAACGTTTTCGACCGTTCGATACTCGTTTTCTTCGTTATAAGTCGGAATTCGATGATTCTTACTTCCACGACTCTTAAATACCTTATCTCACGTGTTGACATTGGAAACCAACGTTTTCAAGTCACACAACAACTTTTGACTCCTAATCTGAGATTTCTATGATTTCGACGGTTAACATTTATTTTCACAAAATTCGCCATAACTTCATTACTCGTGTTCTATAAGCCAAATCAAATGGAACACTCCATTGATTCATCATACACATCCTAACCAATCAATATGCACATACCTTAGCTATAATGGTTTTCAAATCATCCGTTCATAACTAAGTTCACGTTCATGACTTTCTACGGTTTTTACTTACGTAAATCTTATGATTTCTATTTGGTCATGACTTATCAATGATTTGATCATTAATAAACATCCTTATTCCACCTCACTAAACATGCTCCACCAATCTACAATTCTCTACGAGAAAGAAATTGAAAAAGATGAAGACTACGGTTTATAAGAATTTACCTTTGTCGTTCTTCACGTTCTTGATAAACGTCTTATGTTTTGCTTGGAAGTAAAGTGATTAAGTGTTTCTAGCTCTTTCTCTCTCTCAATATAGGTTGGACAAGATTTTCAAAACAACAAATAACCAACACTAGCCTTGTATTTATAGGAAATCAATTAGAGGGCAAAATGGTCAAACTCCCACCTCCTTACTATTCACTACTTTATCACCAAGTAAAGTACTTGGTGATCAAGTATTGCACTTTACTTGGCCATCAAGTGGCTGGCCCACCCCTTCATGGATCATCCCATGGGTTTTACCCATTCCGTGACCCGCCGGTTCGACCCACGGTTCAGTTTCTTGTATTGGGCTTGACTTACCTTAATATTGGGCTTTGACTTGGGCTTTCTCACTTAATTCATTGGTCTTGCTATTAGTCCAAGTCCAATTAGTTTACACAAAATCCTTAACTCATAATCCATTAAAACTTCTCGTATTCTACGCGTATAACTTTCGTATTCTCTTTGTCTAGTACTCATATGATATTCGTATTAAATTTTTGTATTATACGTCGTACTATTCTTCATATCATACTCGTATTCAAACTAGTATAATACTCGTATCTCATACGTAAAATAACCGAAATAAGTATACACATTACATTTCCTTTTCGAAAATCTCTTTCACAAATCCTTAGGTTTTAAGTCTGCAGCCGAAAACTTCATTTGTGCCATAACTAAAATATTATCACATATTCCATCTCGTATTCCTATTCTATCATTACGCATTTCTCGGAATTCCAAACCTAAGCTCCGAACAAAATCGGATGAATAGTATTTTTACGGGAAAATTCTCAAAAATCCTTCATTTTCGTCTTGATAATTCAAAACAATTAATCCTAGCACATAGCCAGAATACTCACCACATCCGCATATTCTAGGTCATAGAACGACCTTCAAACATCCTACTCACACCATTCATCAATTAAATTCATTTAATTCACATAAACAAATAAAAATTTAATCCATTAAAAATTCGAAATTCTCGGGCGTTACACATGATGACCCTATTCTATGACACGATGCACAAAGGGATAAAAGTTTGCGTAGATGATATCATTGTAAAATCTAGAAAGGAGGATGACCAGACCGACCATCTCAGAAAGCTATTCAACCGACTTCGGAAATACAACTTGAAGCTAAACCCAACCAAGTATGCTTTTGGTGTTAAATCTAGAAAATTGTTAGTCTTTCTAGTGAGCAATGGAGACATTGAGTTAGATCCATCCAAGATTAAAGCCATCACTAAAATGCCTATACCCCAGACAGAGAAGGAGATATGGGGATTTATAGGAAGAATTAATTTTATCAGTCTATTCATCTTCCAATTAACTCATCACATCTTGTGAGCCCATTTTCAAGTTATTGAGGAAAAATTCTTTCGAAAAGTTGAATGAGGATTGTTAAAAAACTTTCCTCGCCATCACGAAACAGTTGATTGAAGCTCTTATTTTGGTACCTCCAAGGGATAAAGTTCCACTTTTCATATACATATTAGTCAATTCCAACGATAAGAACTACATGCTGGGGCAGAAAGACGATAGAGGTATGGAAAAAGACATCTATTACCTCAACAAAAGGTTTAGTAGTTGTGAAAAAAAATTCACCTTAATTGAAAAGACATGTTGCGCTTTAGCATTGGCCACCATGAGGTTATAACATTACCTCCATGGGCACACAACCTATCTCATATCTCGTATGGATCCTCTGAAATACATTTTCAGCAAGCCTATGTTAAATTGTCGATTGTTAAGGTGGCAGTTAATCCTTCGGCAATTCGACATCATCTACGTAACATAAAAAGCCATTAAGGGTCAAGGAACTGCAGATCAACTAGCCGAAGCATCATCAGGGGACTTTGAATAGTTGGAAACTTATTTCCCTGATAATGGTGTAATGACAGTTTATCAAAACCATCAAGAAGATACGGGCAAATTTTGAAAATTATACTTCGACGGTGCTGCAAACATGGAAGGTTGGGGAGCAGGGGCAGTTCTCGTATCCATCATTGTAGAATAGTATCCCATGGCCATCAAGCTACAGTTTGTCAACACCAACAACACAGTCGAATATGAAGGTTGCATAATTGGATTGAAATTTTCCTAATCAATGGGTATCAAATGGTTAACGGTCTTTGGGGATTTCTAGTTGGTCATTAAGAAAACCATCGGGGCCTATCACACTAAAGAATTACATTTGTTACCCTATCATAAGCAGGTTATCAAGATGGCTATGGAGTTTGAAGATATAGCCTTCATACACATTCTTCGGAATCGAAATGATTTCGCAGATGCACTAGTAAAACTGGCTTCATTAGTCCGCATCTCCACAAGAAAGGGACTCCTTGATATCAAATTCACAAACCAGATGGCACCAGCTTATGGAAATTACATCAGAGAAGTATCAGATGAACTACCTACCTTAAAACAGCCCTGGTACCAGGATATCAAAGAATATCTACGTGATGGGTCTACGCACACTGGGGTGAGCCAAGCTAAAAGAAAATGGATCCTTAAAATGGCCATGAAATTCTACTTAAGCAGAGATTCTCTTTATGAAAGAGATGCTGGAATGGGCTTCTTAAGATGCTTAGACAAAGATCAAGCCCAGAGGCTTATGAATGAAGTGCATGGTGGAGTGTGTGGACCACACATGAGCTGTCCCTTACTTGTTAAGAAGATACTAAGAGCAAGGCATTACTGGCTCTCCGTCAAAGTAGATTGTGATGACCACGTCAAGAGATGTTATCAATGCCAAATCCATAGAAATGCTTCCATGCTCCTCCAAATGAACTACATTGTATGAGTTCGCCATGACCCTTTTCCATATGGGGGATGGACGTGATCGAGTCGATAGAGCCCAAAGTCAACAACAATAATAGGTTCATCTTTACCCTAATTGATTACTTTACCAAATGGGTGGAAGCTGCCTCCTTTCCCAAAGTCACCAAGGAGGTCATAATCAATTTCATCAAAAATAATGTAATCTGTCGATATGGGCAACCAAGGTGTTCTTATAAGACAATGCCAAGAATTTGAATAATCAAATGATGAAGGAATAATTTGGTAAATTCAACATCGAGCATCTCTATTTCATCATCTACCATCCCAAGATGAATGACTCTGTTGAAGCAGCCAACAAAAACATCAAGAAGATCATGCAAAAGATGATTGCCAATCATAAAGGATGGCATGACTTATTGCCTTTGACTTTGTTAGCATACAAAACATTAATGCCACTTCTACTGGGGCTACCCCCTATTCAATGGTCTATGACATGGAAGCAATACTTCCCATAGAAGTGGAAATGGCATCATTAAGAGTGTTAATAGATGCCCAGATGGAAAAAGACCAGTGGTTGCAAAACTGATACAACCAATTATCTCTGATTGATGAGAAAATTGATGCCACCATATTTCATGGTCAATTATATCAGCAAAGGATTGCTCAGTCCTATAACAAGAAGGTTCAACTTCGGAAATTCAAAGAAAATGACCTGGTGTTGAAAAATGTCATTCCAAATTAAGATGCCGTCAAAGGAAAATTTGCCCAAAACTGGGAAGGCCTTTTCATTGTCAAGGAAGTGTTGTCAGGAGGAGCCCTCAGATTGCATGATATGGACGGCGAAGAATTTCCCCAACTTATCAATTCAGACTTTGTCAAAAGGTACTATGTTTGAACCTTTACAGTTACCATCCCGGTAAAAAATAATCATCATGTTAGGTCTTTATAGTTTACCCTGAACTACATATGACCTGATCTGCCCCATCCACGGGAGTACATAGGCAACCATCTATGGTGCGATCTAACCCTCAAAAGAAAAGCCAAACCCTTTTTACCATTAAAATAAATATCAATCCAAATACCAGTCACAAGACATCAAAATTATACTTGAAAGCTTCTACATCATAAAAACCTAAAGATCTAAGACCCGTGCTGAGAGACCCTACAACATCTTAACGTCAATTCATCAGGGAAAAGACCGTGATACATCAAGACAGCAGGTCACAAAGATAAAAATGGTGACCATCAAACAAGGTCAAAACATATCCAAAAGGGAAGTGAACTAAAATATATTTACTTTCTATATGTTACTGTTTGATATGTACAATGTATCAAGACATGACAAAAGGGACTAATCTAGTATACATAGGAAATAAAACCTAAATTATAAACCCACAATCGATCGGGACAACAACTCCAGAAACATATCCCTATCTAAAGAATGAGGGGCATCCCTAAGCTCTTTGCCCCACTGTCTCAATACGAGTCAAAAGCTCCATAGCAGTATGCATGGTTCTATCCAGATGACTCAAAAGCTCACTAGTTTGATCTGCAAGATCAACAAGAAAGGACCTAAGAGCGACACTCTCAGCAACAACAATATCTCTAGTAGCATGTGCCTTTTCCCTCTCAAGATAAACAACATCCTTTCTAGTTAAGGCCATCAACATCAATGTGCGAGCCTGGTCCCTCTTAAAGGTCAGAAAATGTACCCGCTGCTCCAAAGCCTCTTTAGAAAGTGGGGTAGCAGTAGAAGACCTAAGGGCTGAACTAACCAAAGTTGTTGTTAAGTTAGCAAACAGCTCATCCTCTGTAGGGGAATGCTGAGTCTCCATAGGCTCTCCATTATCTAAGTCAGAACTCGGTTGTGAATAAACAATAATGGCTACTATGTCTGCCTCTAACCAGGCACTGTACTCTGTCGAACGACCAGGATGACTATCGTGGAACTCAACTGTCTCCCGATGAATCCATAAATCATATACTTTCGCCAGATCATCCTCAAAAAAAGACAAAACAGATGATCGGTGACTTGAAGCCCCCTCAAAAGATCAAAAATCGTGGAACTGATTAAACTACCCCATGATAACTAATAGATGATAAGTAGTCACACCACTCGAGCCAACCAATGAAAGAAAATCCATACCCATGGCATGTGTGATGAAACTTAATGGAGAACAATAGCCAGAATAAACCAAGATAGAATATGGCTCCTCAATAACAACCAGAAAGACAAACCAAGATGTTCTATCTACATAATCAGTAGGGCGAAAAGAGTAGGACATCACTATGTCATATCCAAAATAATTTCCATGGTGTCTAACTGTACTTATCAGTATCAGGTGCATCATAAACTAGATATACAACAACACAACATTGCCTCAAAAATACTCATCGCTACTGGTGTGGCAGTGAGAATCTAAAATATAAGTCTCTACTAGAATCATAGGAAGAATGGTACGATCCTCCCGTAGAGGCCTAACTACTGTCACCAGTCCAACATCCAGGCGATCTATGTAAAGAGGCATATATAAGTATGCTATGATGTACATCAACAAAGTGTCAACCCGAATAGTTCCCCAATGCTCTTCCAAGATGGCAAAGTCCCCTCGATGCAGCGAAAAACTATCAACAACCCCAAAGTGGTCAATCAAAAAGTCCATGGACACAACATGTCCGGAGGTGATCTCATCCAATACCACTATCCACCTCAAACCAGTCATCATCATAAACGGCCGATGCAAGTGACCTATAGCCACCCTGGTACAAGGCGCGTCCAAGGGTAAGCCAGTAATACACTGATACTCCTCCAAAGTCAGAGTTAGCTCATCCAAACGAAATCTAAAAACCTTTTTGTTAGGGATCCAACATGACAATATACCCTCTATAAGAAAATACAGAACCTAAAAAGTTATGAAGGACATATAGTGTCTCAACATATAACTTGCCGAGAGGCGATCTAAATTTGGTAGACTGTCATACAAGGACCTCAAACATGAGGCAATCCGGGTGTGAGGTGTGTGATCAATACGGGTTATAGAAGAAGAAGAACACATCTGTAAAATCGTATCACAAGAACATAAAGGGGTCAACTCTAACTCATCAATATAAATGTAAATTCATGACATATAATGCATGCATCATGATAAATGACAATATAATAGGTGCAACAAATGAAAAACATTATATACATCATAAATCTATAAGCATCTCTATTCTAAAAATTAAAATAAAAAGTACAAGGAAATGGGGCACATGCACCTAATAACTAACAAAGGCCTACATAAAGAAATCCCTAACATCTACGTCTCCAAGCCGGTTAACCTGAGATAACTCCTCCTGAGTCACTCTATCTCAGTAAAGGGTATATCATGATGATACAAAGGTGGATCTCCTCCAGCAAAACCATCAGTGTCTGGATCGCCTGAGGTACCAGTACCAGATTTAGAGGGATACAAAGTAGTAGCCTCTGAAGGATCCCTATCCAAATGGTGTGTAAAAAGGGATATCTACTCCACTTATTTGGTCAAGCTCGCTATCGGCGCCAAGTGATTCGGCTCTTTGATGCATGTAATCCAATCTATCATCTTCATGGATCCAGGTACCATGTCTCCCAGGAACTAGGTAACATGGGTCTAAGCCCTAATATTATAGGGAGTCCACCACTAATAAAAAGAGTCCTAAGTACAAGGGCCATCTGACAACATGAAACCATCCAAGTCCATCAAGGTAATATCTATCACGGGTTGGGACAAAGGCTAGTATCGTTGAGCCGGAGGAAGATATGGAATACGAATATCCGTGTAATCCATCTGATAAATCGGTCTCCCAAATAGAGCTCCCAACCTCCCTTAGTCAGAAAGGGAATCTGATGGGTAGACAAGGCATACTCCAATTTTATCAGGAAACCATCCTTAAATCCCATTGTAAGATGATCTGGGGTATAAGGAACCCATGTAACATCATCAGAAGTCAACAGCTCCAGCTGCAAGCGACAGTGGGTAAAGCCCTCCGCCAAAGTACAATGGTGCCATCGATGTCCCCGCGGATATGTCTATAAGCTTAATGTAGTAACGGGATGAAAGGCAAGGGAGCCTCTCATAAGTCCAGAACTAAAAAGGCAAAAATCAACTACATCAGTCCAGAAATCAAAATACCCAAATGTGGGAAATAAAACCCAACCAAGAATCTGTAACGTGCTCTAAACGTAGATGCTTCCCTAATCAAAATCCCCTGTGTGATCTACCTCGTGAAGAGCGTCAACCAAGGTAAAAGAGACAGTCGAGGAGTTGTCTGCAATGAAATAACCCCTGATGATAGTCAGAAATAAGCGTTGCAGGATATGATCTCTCTCCCGCTGATCTACAGGGATGGGCTCTATCAAAGCTCCACTAGCAGCATCAATACTCGAAGGACCTGAGCGAATGGCCCGACCCTTAATGGTCGAAGGAGGAACTCCCAAAAGGGATTGGACAGTAGCAGGGAAAATATTCGCCACCAAAGGCACCCTCTCTGGGGTAAACTCCAAGCCTATGGTGTATCATCAACCCATCGACGTCATCACCACCTCACAGTCTAGCAGATGGAGCAACTAACTTTGATGAAACCATCGCTCAGACAAAGCTCTCAAGTAACCCCATGAATAAAGTCGTGGTGCAAGGGAAAAAAGTCTTAAAACCCTACGAATTCACGTGGGCCTGATATTCAGGATGAAGAGCCCTATATAAGGAATGGTTGTTGAACCAGTTCCTCCTCGGCTGAGTAAACCTGGGAAAACTGAATTACATTTAAGTTAAGGTTCAACCATTGCCAAAAATGAAAGAAGAAGCAATTAAATATATAAAAATCCCATTACCTCGTTCGCATGTAAATGAACTAATAGATGACGGATCAAATTTCCTAAGAGATTAGGAACAGTCACATATATGTTAAGAAGATCTTGGCGTGAGGTTGATGAAGAAGAGGCTGGATCAGTAGCAGGAACATCCTCTTCCTCCTCTTCTCGAACCCCTGTCCTATCAACTCTGATAGGAAGATTCATTGACTCTGTCAACCTACGCACCTGTCGGGTCGGACGGGGCAAAGGAACGTCCGAAGCTACCCTTTGAACACCAAAAGAAACCTTGCAGTAGTTGGAGCTACTAGGCCTACCAGAATCCATCCCTGAATAAAAACTCTAAATCACCTCAGAAAGGGTGAGGTATGCTTTTATATAAAATCAATTTAATTAAGCATGTGCATCAAGCTAGGACAATAAACTCTTAAGGATAAATTTGGATCATCACATCGTATATGGTCTACACTTGTAACTCGAGCTATTTTAACATGTATTCCCATTAGAGTTAAATATACATACATATTAAAAACCCAAACTCGTGAATTTTGTTTGTCAGGGTCTCCTTTATAATGTGGACTATCCACATGCATGTAGGCATGACCAGGTGGCCATTTAGTAGCACACCAACCCAACTCAAGAACAGTGAATTATAAACATTAAATCAAGCCTATAACGGTACCTAAATTACCTAGGGCAATTAAAGTATAGTAGTAAAAACATCATGCTCATTTATCCTAAAATAAGATAGCTAGCTAGAAAAAATGCATTGAAAATTATCTTTGAAAAAATGAAATTTTTTCACCTCAGAATATTTATCATGGTAAAATACAACCATTTACTAAGCTTATTCATTTTTATTAAGTCATCTATGCATACTTATTTAATACATTACATGTAAACTCATTAAACATGAAATCTAACCATCTAAAGGTCAAAACGCAAAAGAAAAGGATGTAAACGTCACCTGAGATATGCAGAACGATTATACGGTGATGGATGTCATGAAAAACAGCCCAAAATGAGTAGATCAGAGTAGAGGGGTTCAAATTTTTCGAAGGAAAATAAGTTAAAAATGACATTTCAAGGGGTCTAGGGGATTAAAACCACCAGCGGCCTGTCGGTACTCTACCTACAACATCCGTAAGTAGACATACAGTAGAGATAGGTGGGTCCCACCCCATTCAGCTCAATCAAATTTAAGTCACGGTAGATTCCCCTAAAGCTAAAAAGTCAAATTATTGAAAAAGGTTTTACGCGATTGAGTGTAAAGTACCTGAAATTCTGAATTATGATATCAAACTTCTGAAGCATGTAAATCCATAGTGTAAACCATTTTCAACTACCGTCATGGTAGGCATCAAGTTTATCAGATGATGTAAACCGTTGTAAACTACCGTCAGGGTAGGTATCGATATTATCCAATGATGTAAACTGTTGTAACTACAGTTAG
Source organism: Panax notoginseng (assembly GCA_016801055.1). Taxonomy (NCBI): domain Eukaryota; kingdom Viridiplantae; phylum Streptophyta; class Magnoliopsida; order Apiales; family Araliaceae; genus Panax; species Panax notoginseng. The sequence goes on along the minus strand of CM029016.1, from coordinate 187,026,085 downwards.
GGTAGGCATAGAGAATATCCAATGATGTAAACCGTTGTAAACTACCGTAAGGGTCGGCATCGAGATTATCTGATGATGTAAGAAATTGTAAACTACCGCCAGGGTAGGCATCGAGATTATCTGATGATTTAAACCATTGTAAACTACCATCAGGGTAAGCATCAAGATCATCTGATGATGTAAACCATTGTAAACTACCGTCATGGTAGACATCGAGATAGTCTAATGATGTAAATTTTTGTAAACTACCGTCAGGGTAGGCATCGAGATTGTCTGATGATGTAAGCCGTTGAAAATTACTTTCAAGGATGGCCTCGAGGTTGTTTGATGATGTAATCCATTGGAAACTACCGTCAGGGTAGGCATCGAGATAATCGATGATGTAAACCGTTGTAAACTACTGTGAGTGTAGGCATCGAGATAATCGATGATGTAAACCGTTGCAAACTACTGTCAGGGTAGGAAACGAAATCATCCAATGATGTAAACCGTTAAAAGCTACCATCAGGGTAGGCAACCATTGAAAACTACCATCGTGGTAGGCATCAGGAAGATCTGATAATCCCCGGGGAATGGCATCAAGAATATTTGATATATTATCAATCAATGAAAGCGTTGAAAATGTCCGATGAGGTAAGCTATTATCTTCAGTGAAACATCGAGACCAGCCGGTGGGGGAAGCCGTTGAAAACTACCTTCAGGGTATATCTCAAGATTATCTAATGATGTAAGCCGTTGAAAACTACCTCCAGCGTAGGAATCAGGAAGACCTGGTGGTTTTAACCATACAAAATTATCCCCAGCAGAGACATTTAGAGCGTCTTGGGATATAAAAAGTTCAGTTTATCTTCATTAAATCAGCATCGGGAAGGTTCTGTGGTGTAAACCGTTGGTGTTAGCCTCAGCAAAGACATTGGGAAGGATCTAGTGTTGAAAGTCGTGGTAATTAATTTCCACGAAGGCATTTAGCACTCATGACATCATATTATATTTTGTTATTTCATCATTAAGTATATTTTGTCATATTTCAAGTGTCTAGTAATCTTTATCATGTTCATTTCATTACATGGCATAAAACTGACAAAGAGGGGCATCTGTATACACTCGAAATTTTGGTTTCCTATTACAAACCAATGTAGGAGGGAAAAAATGTCTTTTCACATCCGGGAGACAACCTCGTGGGATATTAAATCAACCTCGGAGACAACCCTAAGGAAAAAAAAAGAGTTGGTAGTAGTCAAATCCCAAAGATAACCCCAAGGGACAACCAAAAGCCACATCAACCCCGAAGATAACCTCGGGAGAGCAAAGATGGAATGTTGACAATGCAACATAAACAAACAACTATCCAGCTGTGGATAGGGTCGCCAAGAGCCATCATAGCAATTTCGAGTGCAAACTGCGCAAGACAGATCAATGAACTACCTGAGGAGACTTGGAGATTCTATTATGGTCATGGACCCATCTTCCTAGATTTAGAACAGAGCAAGCCCAGTGTCATTGCGTAGCTCTCAGAAAGAGCTTTACGAAAAGGTATGGCACACCTTCATACGATTCCCGATTTGTAAGATACGAATGTTTCAGAAAATAGCTCGACGTTCGAGGGAACAAACTTCGAGAGAGAAATCAATTTCCAAGTTTTAAAGAGAGAAAACCCAAGAGCTAGAGAGAAAGGGAGCGATTCTTCATCTTAAACTCTGTAAATCTTAGTTGTAAACACTTATATACATATAAACTTTGTTATATCAAGTTTTTACTGGTTGAAATCAAGTTCTTGCAAGCTTTCAACCGTTCGTTGCAGATTTCGCGCTATATTGTAAGATCTTCTCAGATCTGTGTTCATTTACTACTTTATATATATATATATATATATATATATATATATATATATATATATATACTACTTGGTGGTGCATAGATCTAGCTTTCTACAGTTCATTTCGTGTAAATAGTCAATACTTAATGTGTATTGACTAGATCTATCACAGATCTAGCTAGATCTATCCTAGATCTAGCTAGATCTAGCTTTCAATCGGTTCAAAAGTTATAAAACTTGAAATTTTGAGCTAGATTGGCTAAGATTTAGGTAGATCTAGTTTACTTTCTAGTTTTATAAATATTTAGCAACCGCGTGACCTTAGATCTTTATCTAGAGGACGCGGGAAGCGTATTTACTCATATACAAGGATTTAATCTATAAATCACTTGTTTCGTGAAGTTAGGAGTTATATGTATATATTATGATAAATATATGTTGTGCAAGCTTTTAAATAATTTCATGTGAGCCTAGGAATCACAGAGTTGAAGATTCAATCAATGGATCTAAATCCGGTTCCTGTGATGAACTTTTTTAAGTTGTACAATCAGCTTACAATTCCTTGTACATGTAATCTTGGGCCTTAAAACGGTATCCGGATTTAAGGCCCTAAAATAGTTCGTGGTTTATGGGTGTGCGAGCTCACTTTGATGGCTTTCATGCCCATAAGGAGCCCGACCCTTGTAGATAATAATTTTAATGCCATCAAGGATGCTTCACATCTTAAATAAAATCAAATCTAGTCGCTTCTAAAATAAACTTGGAAGTATCAAAGGGCATTGATTCCTATTTGGCGAAAGCTTTCAAAATCGATTTTTCAAAGCTTAAATAACACACACAACATGTGCTTAGGGAATGGAAAAGTCGTAGTAATCGTGTTTCACGAAAGTCAGGGGGTGCCTAACACATTCCCCTCACTTAAGAAAGCCACTGAACTCTATGAATCTCGGGTTCCAAACCAATTAAAATGAGTCACATATTAGGCTATATTGCAAAAATCTTGAAAATTTAGTTGAGTTGGTACAACCATTTAAGCTCATACCAACTGGTGGCTCTGTCTAATTCTACCCAATCATTAAAATCAATCTTTTCAAATCGTCGACCTATATGTCGGTCCTTTCCTAAAACTCACCCTTAAAACAAATAAATCATTATAGCGAAATATAAAGGGTAAGAACAAATCAGGAAAGGAAATTTTCCCTACGTCGACCACTATTATAATTATAATTTCATTAATCCTATTACTAGCCCTCTAATTTAATTAAATTAGAATATTACGATCGAATTAACGTAGTAAAATATGCTCTAAATATAAAATCATCCAACATAAATTTAATCAATAATATCACACTTAGATAATTTATCCCATAACAATTTCCATCTAAATATTTATTTTATTTAATAAATATTCCAATTAAAATAAATATTTTTAATTATTTTATAAAATTATAATTATTACATTCTTCCCTCCTTAAAAGGATTTTGTACCCAGAATCACGACACAATTAATACATCCGCTACATTCTCCCCTCCTTATAAAGTTTTTGCCCCTAGAATCGCGCTACAAGGATTACATAAATAAATGAGAGTAATTCTTTATCATTTTATATTCGAGTTTCCACGTAGTTTCTTTAGCATTGTGGTTCCTCCATATTTCCTTAACAAAAGGTATTACTTTGTTTCTGAGCACTTGTTCTTTCTTGTCAACTATCTGAACAGGAACTTCTTAATATGATAGAACTTTCTCAACCTATAATGGTTTATATTTTATGACATGTTTATAATCAAGTTTTTACGGTCGTAACATTGAAACATGGGACACATTATGAATATGCTCTAACTCTGGAGGTAAGGCTACCTCATAAGTCACCTCTCCTACTCTTCGCAGCACTTCAAAAGGTCCAATGAACCTCAGACTCAACTTTCCTTTTTTTCCAAATCCTATTTTTCCCTTCCAGGGAGATACTTTCAAGAAAATGAAGCTACCTACTTCAAATTCTTGTTTCTGCCGATGCTAATCTGCAACTTCTTATGTCGGTCTTAAGCAGCTAACAATATTTCTTTTAACACCTTGATGATTCGTGCAGTTTGTTGTACCAATTCTGGTCCTAGCAAGCGATATTTTCCAACCTCATCCCATTATAATGTAATTCTGCATTTCCTTCCGTATAACGCTTCATAAGGTAGCATACCAATACTCGCGTGATAATTGTTGTTATAAGCAAACTCAACTAGAGGTAGACGGTCGTCCCAATTTCCCTTAAAATCTATGACGTAAGCTTTTAACATATCTTCTAATGTCTAGATTATTCTTTCGCTTTGCCCATCGGTTTGAGGATGGTATGTTAAGCTCATTCGTAACTATGTTCCCATCTGTTGTTTTAAACTCTTCCACAAATTTGATATAAAATGCTGATCTTGGTTCGACACGATTGACACTGGAACACCATTCCTTGAAAAAATCTCCTTAACATATAATTTGTCCAACTGATATAAGTTAAACCTAATTTAGATCGGTAAGAAATGCATTGATTTCGTTAGTCAATCCATAATAACTCATATCGTATCGAATCCTTTTTGAGTAGTTGGAAGACCTACCATGAAATTTTTCGTAATATGCTTCCGTTTCCTTTCTGGTATTTCCAATGGCTGTGACAAACTACTTGGTCTTTGATTTTCTGATTTGACCCTCTAACATGTTAAGCACTTGGTTTTCCTTATTTTTCCACACTCCTCATCCTGGAGTTGTGCTTCCTTCACCTTATCCGATAAGGTTGGACGGGTCTCCATTTGAAATAGCTTTTCCTTCGAATCCTTTGGATATTTTATCTCCAATTCCAATTTTACCATTTCTTTAATAAGCTTCTCTTGAACAGTTAACAAGGACAAACTCTCTCGACCTTTCCTGCTTAAGGTGTTAGCAACCACATTCACTTTCCTCGAATGGTATAGGATTTCATAGTCATAGTCCTTGATCAGTTCCAACCATCGCCTTTGATTCATATTTAAATCTTTTTGTGTAAAGATATACTTTAAACTCTTTTGGTCCATATATATCTCACACTTTTTTCCCATATAGATAGTGCCTCCAAATTTTTAGGGAAAACACTACTGCAGCTAACTCTAGATCATGAGTCGGATACCCTTTCTCATAGTCCTTTAACTCTCCCGATGCATACGTAATGACCTTGTCATTTTGCATAAGCACACAACCTAGTCCCTTGTGCGATGCTCGTTATACACCACAAAATTCCCTGTATTATCTAGAAAAGATAACACAGGTGCCAAACTTAGCCTTTTCTTTAATTCTTGAAAACATTCTTCGTATTTCTCTGTCCAAACAAATTTCACTACTTTTCTAGTCAAATTCATCAATGGAGTGGCTATTTTGGAAAAATCTTGAATAAATCGCCAATAATAACCTTCCAAACCTAAGAAACTCCTCACTTCTAATTGTGTCTTCAGCTGATCCCAATTCATCACAGCTTCTGCCTTTGCTGGATCCACCAAATTTTCGTCCTTATCAATTGCATGGCCCAAAAATTGCATATGCTCCAAAATTCGCATTTCAAAAACTTTGCATACAACTTCTCTCTCCTTAATGCCTCCAGCATCACTCTCAAATGTTTTGTATGCTCTTCTTGGGTTTTGGAATACAACAATATGTCATCTATGAACACCACCACAAACTTATCCAAAAGTGGCTTAAACACCCTGTTCATTAAGTTCATAAAAGTTGCAGGTGCATTAGTTAAACGAAACGACATTACTAGAAACTTGTAATGACCATATCGAGTTCTAAACGTCGTCTTCGAATTATCCTCCTTTCTCACCTTCAACAGATGGTATCCACTTCTCAAATCTATTTTCAAGAAATACCTCGTTCCTTTGAATTGATCGAACAAGTCGTCAATTCTAGACAACGGATACCTATTCTTAATAGTGATTTTTTTCAACTCCCTATAAACAATATAAACTCACATTGATCCATCTTTCTTTTTGACAAATAACACTGGCGCTTCCCACGACGACACGCTCGACTAGATATACTTCTTATCTAATAATTCTTGCAGTTGCACCATCAACTCATTCATCTCCACTAGAGCCATTCGGTATGAGGCGTTCGATATAGGGGCAGCCCCTGGCACAAAATCGACCACAAACTCAATTTCCCTATCTAGCAGAAGTCCTGGAAAATCCTCCGGAAACACATCCGCAAAATCTCTAATAACTGGTATTTCCTCCAGCTTTGTACCCACCTTTAGGGTATCGACTATGTAGGCAAAATATTCCACACACCCCTTCCTTAACATCTCTTGGCTTTCATCATCGTTAGATAACTCGCTTGTGGTGACCTGCTAGCGAAAAATAATACCTTTGACTTCTTTGGAGTCATAAGGTTTACACACTTTCTCCGACAATTGTTGGTCGTTTTCACGATCAATAAAACACGTGCAAGTATACGCGGTCAATAAGTAATATGATAGAAAGTAGAGTGGCGTACCCACGAGGACAAAGTGTGACGCCCCCAAAATAGGTCCACACGACCCATTCTGAGTCGCCAGATATCATACTATAAAAATCAAATACAAACTTAATTTATACAACTGTTGAACTGTCGTGCAGAGCACGTCAACAGATAAGCTATGAGTTTTAATACAAATATATATAATACTCTCGTGGTGCCTTGACCACAACACCTTACAATGTTACCTTACATAAAGGTACAGTCAATAATTGTTTTAGAAATTAAAATCTTTGGGAAGTGCTCAAGAAAACCTTCGTACATGGGAGGCCATGCATCTAGGTTATGATAGATATCATATGTCCACAGAATTATCCTTGGTTGACCCAATAGACCCCAAAGAAAAACAAGAAGATTACTATCATCTTCTTTCCAATGGTGAGTCTTCTCTTGACATATAATTATCTTCGTTGTCTCCAAGTGAAAATTATATTTCAAATAAACTCAAAGATCATATAGGTAGTGCTCGTAGATATACTCAGCAAGTGGATGCGCACAACCTTGTCTTATGATAACACGATGTTATCTATCATTAGACATCTTGTATGATAGTGGCAAAACACCTTTTCAAAGTTGGGTTCACCTCACCCTATTGGATTCACCAAATATAACTACTAAATAAACTTTTCTATACTGCTTAGGGAGAACCTCCACAGCTAGAGACCACCGTTCTAATCCTCTAAATATCCCGCTCGACCCAGCTGCACTTTTATTACCTGAAAGGAATTGTGAAGCAAAAGGGTGAGCTCAACTAGCCCAGTAAAGAATATTATGACTAAAGATAATTACATTATCAATAGCTTTCATCAATTATAACTCAGAGATTTAGAACATATGGTAGATGATAAAACTTTTCAACCATAGTTGCAGCGAAACGAGCAATCCATTAAAAGAGTCAAATAGACCATCAGGTCTATTATCTTCTCTATGTTAAAAGTCCACCAATAATGTTTATCCCTGTAACATCAATTAACAATTTTTGTCACTCATAATCATAATTGTGATTCTGAATTTCTTTTTGCACCCAGGATGAAGATAATTTTCATCACCTATCTTCACCTGAAACATCAAAAATCATGGTTATACCAAATCACAATTTCTGATCATAATTATACTAATTAAATTATCTTTGCACTGCGGCCACAGATATTCATTACTATCACATCCATGAATTAATATTTCATTGCTGAGACTCAGCTCAATAATTAATCCACATCATCGAATCATCCCAGCACTACAGGCCAAGGATATTCTTTAGTATCACGACCACGAATTATCCATACACTACGTGCTAAAGATAATTGTGTTTTCATCAACGGTCCTGCTCATGCCATAAAACAATTCATCTTTGCACCCTTGGCCGAAGAGAATCCATAGCCATAATCATACAAAAAACTGTCCGTCAATGCACTACGGCAAATGAGGATTTTTAGCACATCATTCATCACATTACGGTCATGATTATACCGAATAATCCCTGGTCATAATCACACCATGTCCATCTATGCACTACGGGCCAAAGATGACTTTTACCACATTATTTGTAACATTACGGTCATGATTATACCGAATAATCCCTTGTCATAATCATACCAAGTCCATCTATGCACTACAGGCCACAGATGACTTTCAACATAATATAAACATGAGGATGATGACAATGATATAAGAATTCAATAAAACAAGTTCAAGAATTAATTTATCTAGGAACCAATAACGTCCAAATTGTCAACATGATACTGCTTTGTAGAGTAAAATTCAGGAATGCTCAAAAGAATATTTCTATGAAAAGATACTGGATGAATCGCAAATATCAAGGATATTCCACTAATTTCATGGAGTATAAAAGTCAAAATTTTAACCAACAGAGTATAATAGAATATATGAAACTGCAAATGAATTTTTGCCACCATGCGGTAATCCACTTAAACAGATCATGTCCATAATTTAATAAGGAATGAATACAAAGGATCATTCACCATGCATGTGGTAATCCACATAGACATGTTATTTCAACAGAATAATAAAGAATGGAATAATAAAAGGATTCACCATGCGTGCGATAGAGACCACACAGACAGGTTATTCCCAACAAAATAATAAAGATGGAACCAGGTCTGGCGTAAAACGCACAGAAAGGATATTCCAACAGAATAATAAAGATGGAACCAGGTCCGGCGTAAAACGCACAGACAGGATATTCCAACAGAATAATAAAGAATGTAATAACAATAGAAATCACCACGCATGCGATAGACCGCACAGACAGGTTATTCCAACAGAATAATTAATGGAACCAGGTCAGGCGTAATACGCACCGACAGGATATTCCGACAGAATAATAAAGAACAAAATAATAGAAGAATTTCACCATGTATGCGGTACTTCGCATAAACAGGTTATTCCAACATAATAATAAAGAATGGAATAACAAAAGAATTTCATCAAGTATAGGGTAGTCCGCGTATACAGGTTATTCCAACAGAATAGTAAATAATGGAACAACAGAAGTTCTCTTCATGAATACAAAAGAAATAATAATACCCCTTACGGGTACAACAAATAATATCCCTTACGAGTACAACAAATAATATCTCTTACCATTGAAAGAAGAGTACTCCGACTGGTAGGAAGAGGATATAATTGAAGAAAACTTGCACTATCTTTTACGCTCAAATCTTTCTTAAACTCTAAAGAAATACGCTCAAGATTATAGAAGAAGAACTCTCTCTAGAGTTTCAATGAATTCGTAAGAAATAATGAAGGAATGAGCTTCTATTTATAGAAGAATGGAATGAATAGTAACTAATTCATGAACGGTCCAGATTGATTTACTTTTAATCGGACGGTCCATATTTAAAGCAAAATCTTTTAAATAAAATATAATATATTTTATTTATAATCTAATAAAACGAATAACTTTATAAAAGTATTCTGTTTTATATAAAAAGATTTTACTATGTAAAATACTATGTAGGCACTATGCAACACTATGCATAATATAATATAATATATTCTATTTATAGAATAACTTTATAAAAGTATTATGTTTTATATAAAAAGATTTTATTATGCAAAATACTATGCATAATAGAATATAATATATTCTATTTATAGAATAACTTTATAAAAGTATTCTGTTTTATATAAAAAGATTTTACTATTAAAACTTTAAACCAACGATCCATATTGATTTTCTATTATAATTTCAACAAACGGTCTGAAAAATTAGCACATCTCCTCATGGAATAATATTGTACCCAAAAATAATTTAGACCGAAAAGAAATATATCTTACGGGTGAATAGTAACTCATGAATAGTAACTGGATATTTTATGACAACTTGTCTACTTTGAAAAATTTTCAAATATCACACTTAACTTTAAACTTTTATCAATTTAACCATTTACAAAATAAAATAATAATTATAAGAAAATTGAATACTTTCATTTCATAAAATTTAGGATCTCACAATCTCCCTTTCTTATGAAATTTTACCCTCGAAATTTACGTACGTACCTGGTATTCGAAGAGATGAGAATACCTTGCTTTCTTTTCAGATTGTACCTTTCTGGTTATTTCCTCTGTATCATGATTTTCCCATTGTGAATATATCTTCAAAACAAAGGTTAATTGACATATCACAATTTGTCAACTTATCAAGTAAAAATTTCAGCTTAGGTAAGTCACACACTAGTGAAGTATATTACTCGTATCTCCCTTCCTAGTTTTAGACTCATATCTCCGCCAGCGACCATATCCCTAAGCTTTGATACCATTTGTGATGCCCCCAAAATAGGTCCACACGACCCATTCTGAGTCGCCAGATATCATACTATAAAAATCAAATATAAACTTCATTTATGCAACTGTTGAACTGTCTTGCAGAGCACGACAACAGATAAGCTGTGAGTGTTAATACAAATATATATAATACTCTCGTGGTGCCTTGACCACAAGACCTTACAATGTTACCTTACATAAAGGTACAATCAATAATTGTTTTAGAAATTAAAATTTTTGGGAAGTACTCAAGAAAACCTTCGTACATGGGAGGCCATGCATCTAGGTTATGATAGATATCATATATCCACAGAATTATCCTTGGTTGACCCAATAGACCCCAAAGAAAAACAAGAAGATTACTATCATCTTCTTTCCAATGGTTAGTCTTATCTTGACATATAATTATCTCCGTTGTCTCCAAGTGAAAATTATATTTCAAATAAACTCAAAGATCATATATGTAGTGCTCGTAGATATACTCAGCAAGTAGACGTGCACAACCCCGTCTTATGATAACACGAAGTTATATGTCATTAGACATCCTGTATGGTAGTGGCAAAACACCTTTTCAAAGTTAGGTTCACCTCACCCTATTGGACTCACCAAATATAACTACTAAATGAACTTTTCTATACTGCTTAGGGAGAACCTCCACAACTAGAGACCACCGTTCTAATCCTCTAAATATCCCGCTCGACCCAGCTACACTTTTATTACCTGAAAGGAATATTGAAGCAAAACGGTGAGCTCAACTAGCCCAGTAAAGAATATTATGACTAAAGATAATTACATTATCAATAGCTTTTATCAATATTAACTCATAGATTTAGAACATATGGTTAATGATAAAACTTTTCAACCATAGTTATAGCGAAACGAGCAATCCATTAAAAGAGTCAAATAGACCATCAGGTCTATTATCTTCTCTATGTTAAAAGTCCACCAATAATGTTTATCCCTGTAACATAAATTATCAATTTTTGTCCACAATCATATGAATAACTCATAATCATAATTGTAATTCTGAATTCCTTTTCGCACCCAGGACGAAGATATTTTTTATCACCTATCTTCACCTGAAACATCAAAAATCATGGTTATACCAAATCACAATTTCTGATCATAATCATACTAATTAAATCATCTTTGCACTACGGCCAAAGATATTCATTATTATCACATCCATGAATTAATATTTCATTACTGAGACTCAGCTCAATAATTAATCCACATCATCGAATCATCCCTGCACTACAGGCCAAGGATATTCTTTAGTATCACGACCACGAATTATCCATGCACTACGTGCCAAAGATAATCGTGTTTTCATCAACGGTCCTGATCATGCTATAAAATAATTCATCTTTGCACCCTTGGCCGAAAAGAATCCATAGTCATAATCATACCAAAAACTGTCCATCAATACACTACGACAAATGAGGATTTTTACCACATCATTCATCACATTACGGTCATGATTATATTGAATAATCCCTGGTCATAATCACAGCAAGTCCATCTATGCACTACGGGCCAAAGATGACTTTTACCACATCATTTGTAACATTACGGTCATGATTATACCGAATAATCCCTGGTTATAATCATACCAAGTCCATCTATGCACTACAGGCCATAGATGACTTTCAACATAATATAAACATGAGGATGATGACAATGACATAAGAATTCAATTAAATAAGTTCAAGAATTAATTTATCCAGGAACCAATAACGTCCAAATTGTCAACATGATACTGCTTTGTAGAGTAAAATTCAAGAATGCTCAGAAGAATATTTCTATGAAAAGATACTGGATGAAGCACAAATAGCAAGGATATTCCACTAATTTCATGGAGTATAAAAGCCAAAACTTTAACCAACTGAGTATAATAGAATATATGAAACTGGAAATGGATTTTCGCCGCCATGCGGTAATCCACTTAGATAGATCATGTCCATAATTTAATAAGGAATGAATACAAAGGATCATTCACCATGCATGTGGTAATCCACATAGACAGGTTATTCTAACAAAATAATAAAGAATAGAAAAATAGAAGGATTCACCATGCGTGCGATAGAGACCGCACAGACAGGTTATTCCCAACAGAATAATAAAGACGGAACCAGGTCAGGTGTAAAACGCACAGACAAGATATTCTAACAGAATAATAAAGACGGAACCAGGTCTGGCGTAAAACGCACAGACAGGATATTCTAACATAATAATAAAGAATGGAATAACAACAGAAATCACCATGCATGCGATAGACCGCACAAACAGGTTATTCCAACAGAATAATTAATAGAACCAGGTCAGGCGTAATACGCACGGACAGGATATTCCGACAGAATAATAAAGAACAGAATAATAGAAGAATTTCACCATGTATGCGGTACTTCGCATAAACAGGTTATTCCAACATAATAATAAAGAATGGAATAACAGAAGAATTTTACCAAGTATAGGATAGTCCGCGTATACATGTTATTCTAATAGAATAATAAATAATGGAATAACAGAAGTTCTCTTCATGAATACAAAAGAAATAATACCCCTTACGGGTACAACAAATAAGATCCCTTACGAGTACAACAAATAATATCTCTTACCTTTGAAAGAAGAGTACTCCGACTGGTAGGACGATGATATAATTGAAGAAAACTTGCACTATCTTTTACGCTCAAATCTTTCTTAAACTCTAAAGAAATACGCTCAAGATTATAGAAGAAGAACTCTCTCTAGAGTTTCAATGAATTCGTAAGAAATAATGAAGGAATGAGCTTCTATTTATAGAAGAATGGAATGAATAGTAACTAATTCATGAACGGTCCAGATTGATTTACTTTTAATCGGACGGTCCATATTTAAAGCAAAATCTTTTAAATAAAATATAATATATTTTATTTATAATCTAATAAAACGAATAACTTTATAAAAGTATTCTGCTTTATATAAAAAGATTTTACTATGTAAAATACTATGTAGGCACTATGCAACACTATGCATAATAAAATATAATATATTCTATTTATAGAATAACTTTATAAAAGTATTATGTTTTATATAAAAAGATTTTATTATGCAAAACACTATGCATAATAGAATATAATATATTCTATTTATAGAATAACTTTATAAAAGTATTCTGTTTTATATAAAAAGATTTTACTATTAAAACTTTAAACCAACGATCCATATTGATTTTCTATTATAATTTCAACCAACGGTCTGAAAAATTAGCACATCTCCTCATGTAATAATATTGTACCCAAAAATAATTTTGACCGAAAAAAATATATCTTACGGGTGAATAGTAACTCGTGAATAGTAACTCGTGAATGATAACTCATGAATAGTAATTCGTGAATAGTAACTGGGTATTTTATGACAACTTGTCTACTTTGAAAAATTTTCACATATCACCCTTAACTTTAATCTTTTATCAATTTAACCATTTACAAAATAAAATAATAATTATAAGAAAATTGAATACTTTCATTTCATAAAATTTGGGATCTCACACAAAGTGTTAAAGCTAATCAAATACTAAAATTGGTTCAATATAGTTTTATCTAAACAAGTGATTGAAGAAGGTGTGTTAAAAATTATATGCTTAAAAATAGTAAAAATAAGAGATTAAGACGCACAAAAAAGTCAAGCTAGGATCACAACTCCCCTAATGCATCACCTAATCTCCTAACTCTCCATATTACAAACAAATCATAGGAATGGCCAACCGAGAACAGTAAATACACATAAGCCTCTTTCGACGGTCAAATACACATCCCTAGCTAGATGAATCACAATATTTATATGGTGAAAATAACTAGACTAGGGTCATTAAACTTAATCTCAATGGCTACACAAGGCAAATAGAGATATATCTATCCTATTATGCAATTCATGGTCACATTCCCTTAGGCATGGTCATAACAAATGTTCTTGTAATTTAGGGTTAGACATTAATATCCATTTTTTAATATCCATTAATACCTATATTAATTCCATTGTCAAGCAATCAATTAATAAGCAAGAAATACAATAACCCATTCCAAAATGATTCATTATAATAAATAGGAGAGAAAGTTAATCAAACTAAACATTAGGTTACATTGCAATACTAGAAATGTAATTAGCTCATAACAATGGAACTAATAAACATTTTCAATGTGTTCAACATGCTCAATTATACACAAATGAATAAAAGATTTGGATAAAGAAAACTCCTTTTGTGAAGTTTATTGGCTCCAAGTCTTCTCTTCTCCATATAGAATCTGAGCTATGAAGGATGCAATGAGTTTTTCTTCCTTGAAGACCAACTTCTTTCTCTTTTAAGCTAAAAAGTTGTAAAATCTACTATAAACTTGCTTCTACTGATGAAGGAGGATGCTTAATGATAATAATAATGTTTTCTTAGCTTTTTAGGTCATTAAGACCTAATTTCTGCCTGGGCACTGGAGCTGGCACTACAGCGACAAGTTTAAGCCTTGGAACGGCGTTGTAGAGCCGTGTCAGCACAAAAAAACTAGAGGTGGCACTGCAGCGCCAGTTTATAAAGGAACCAGGACGCAACAGCGTTGAGCTGATGTCATTATTGGCCAGGATGTGGCACTGCAGTGCCAGTTTTAAGCCTGGCAGCTGCGCTGCGGTATGGAATAAAGAACCTGTTTGCCCCTGCAAAGCTTGAAATGACCTAATAAGCCCTGTAACATAAAGATTAAGTAAACTAATAACAAAGCAATATAAATAACAAAGAACAAGTAACTTCTTAAGTAATAAAGGATCCGATTCGCAGGTATAAATCCCACTCATCAGCAATTAATTATTACGCCAAGGTTAAACAACCAATCCATTCTTAAGATAATATTAAATTCCCAGAGTTGAATTGGAATTAAATCCACCAACATCACATGACCTTAATATCTACATGAAAATTTCTACGTATAAACTTAATAGGAACCACTTCTCCATTTGGAACGTCTATATTCAAGGGGTAATTTAAGTCTTCTTGACGTAAGTCTAACTTCCTAGCAAATTTGTCGGATATAAATGAATAAGTAGCACCCGAATCAAATAATACATAAGTTTTTAGATCATTGATCGGAATGATACCTGACACCACATCCTTAAATTGCACAGCATTCTGCACCGTTATATTGAATGTACGACCGGTTGGTCGGGTTGGTTGCGCTGGTCCAGTGATGGTCAACTTGTCACTGCTGTTATTATTTCCTCTACCTCCACTTACTTTTCCTACCGCTTTCTTTGGGCAATCACGAGCCCAGCAAGTAAAACATGTTCCCTTCTTTGGACTGGGATAATTTGGCGCAATATGGCCTTCCAAACCACAATTGAAGCATACCCTCTTACCCTTCAAGCAGACACCTACATGGTTCTTCCCGTCGTTGTTACATGCTTCTACCTTCCTCTTCGGATTCCCTTGTTGATTCCTAGCATTAGCATTATCATTTCTCTTTTTTTCTATACATTGCCACCATGACTACTGTGATAACCCGGGATTTCGAAAAATTCAAAATTTACGAATAATATTTTTTTTTATATTGACATTGACTGTTGATATTGTACTATGTATCTGTGATACGAGTCTCGAGAATTAGTCAATTTGTGTATTGACTAAGAAATTAGAGTAGAGTTGTACTTAACAGCTTTAGAAACCCTAACCCTAATTTCTAGATAGGGATTCGATATATAATATAATTAAAATAATTATATTGATTGTATATGTTTGTACTGTATAGAATTTTTGATCAATAACAGATCAGATAAGGTTTAAAATTAGTAAACCCTAATAAGGGATTAGAAATCCTAATTTCCGGATTAGAAACCCTAATGTACCGTTAGAAACCCTAATCAAAAACTGAGAAATTCTAAACCCTAATTAGGGAACCCTAAACCCTAATTAGGAAACCATAATCCTAATTAGCAAGCCTAAAGCGATTAGTATGTGTTAATATAATTAGAAAATCCTAATTATACCTTAGAAATATTAATTTATATTTAAAACCCTAATTACATTTTTTAAATTCTTAATTTTCTATTTTAAAACCCTATTTAGAAAATTCTAAAAATGGAGTTTCTAAAACCTAAGGGTTAGAACCTAAGGGTTAAACCCTAAGGATTAAACCCTAAGGGTTTGAGCAATTGCCCATAATGCCATTAAATTAGTTTTCAAATGACAAAAATGCCCTTTTTCATTTTCTTTAATTGGTAACTTGTAAAATGGCCAATACTTTTAGTAGTTCACCAACTATATTGACTTTAGGACATAAAAATCTCAGCTATATCAGTTCAAAACATCAGATTTGAGTATTATATCACAATATATATAGATTTGAGAGAGAGCAAATCTAGCATTTTGGCTTATTTTCTATCTAAGCTCTCACCAACTCTTGTTCTCTCTAAACCTCCAAAATTGTTAAGTTACTCAGTCCTAAAAATAGCCCCTTGATCAACCAAGATCAGTTAGGAAGATCAAGATCAAGAATTTAAAGCTAGAAGGTATAAATCGAAATTAATTTTTGATCCTAATGGTTAAGAAAAATTTTATGTTTAAGTGTTTATATTTGTTTTAAAAGATATTTTTAGATGATCTAGGTTGATCCATCATGGATTCATAGCATCAAAGTGCTTTAAAATTGAGTTTTTCAAAAACTGTCCAAGAATAAATTTTTGGTCTGACAAGTAAATGTCAGGAGCCATAGATTCTTGTTCGTTTATAATTTTTGTTGTTTTAAAGCTTTAATCTATACTGTGTCATGTTGTCTTTGATCTGAAAGTGAAATCACAGTCGTTTAATGCCTAGATTTCAAGTTATAATCGGTCAAAGTCGGTTGACCTACCATGACAGAGTATAAATCTGGGCAACCCAGAAATAGTTTTCTGCGTCTGACAACGTTTTGTTGGCTTGAGATCTGTCAGGTTTTATATTGTTTGTTGTGGTTGTTGTATCCAACTTGTAGCATGTTATATGCACTTTAGATCCATGGTTTTACTTTCCACAAACAGAGTTTAGATCGAGTGTAATTAATGGTGAAAGTAGGCCAGTTGAGCAGGGGTCACGTTTCTGGGAAAAACCCAGAAACGGATGAACACACTTTCTAACATCCTTTGACCGAGATAAATCTGGCGCATGTGATGTTGTCGGACTGAGATAAAGTTATGTAGTTGTTCCTTGGCATATGCACTAGATGTATGAACTCAGAAACCACCTGTTTGATGATCAGAACATGTAAATAATTGAGCTTCAAGATGACCAGTCGAACTATCTTGGTTTCTGGAAAATCCATAAATGTTCTGACAGCGACTTAGAAGGCTTGAATTGTGCATCTGAGTTATGCTATGACTTTGTTAATGGTTGATTTTTGTAGTGTTACATAAACACTACAAGATCATGGTTAGAGTTTGCCCAAAAACATTTTGGATTGCGAATTATTGACGGTCAAAGTTGACCTCTTTATATTGCCGGCTGTCAGTGTTCTTGAGCTCAAGAAAATTTAAGACGACATAAAGTGTCGCTAAAGGGATTTAGCGACGGTTTTAATTATTTCTATTTTTTGATTTTCAAGAAATTATTTAAAAATAGAAATAAATTATAAAAATTACCAAAAATAGTTTTAAAAATTATTATAAATTATGAAAAATAATTTTTGATTAATTGGGATGTTTTTTTTTTAATATTTATAATTATTTGAATATTAATGATATTCAATTTATTTAATTAGTATATTAAATAAATTAGAGAAAAATGATTTAATATTATGAAAAATTATTTTAAATAAGAATAATGTATTTAAAAATATTTTGAGTTATAAAATGTAACTTTTAATATTTTTAGAGCATTTTCATTAATAATTAATATTAATGATATTAGTTTTATTTAATTATTGTATTAAATAAATAAGTTAAAAATGATTTTATTGATTTAAAAATCATTTTAAATGAGAATAAAGTGTTAGAAAATATTTTGAATTATAAAATATAATTTTAAATATTTTTGAAGAATTCTCATTAATAAATTAATATAAATGATATAATATTTATTTAATTATTGTATTAAATAAATGAATTAAAAATGATTTTATTGATTTAAAAATCATTTAAAAATGGGAAAAATAATTTAAAAATATTTTAAGTTTAATTAATGACTTTTAATATTTGGATGATAATTTCATTAATATTTAAATATTAATGATGATGATTTAAAAATGATTTTAATTATTTTAAAAATTATTTAAGTAGAATATTGATGATTTAAAAATATTTTAAGTTATTAATAATAACTTTAATATTTCGACAAGTATGTCATTAATATTTTTATATTATTAAATATTAATGATGATAAGATTATTTGATAATTAAATCATTTAAAAATGATTCCGATGTTGAAAAAATTATTATAAATAATAATAATTGTTTATAAATTATTAAAAGCTTCCGAAAAATATTATAAGCGATGATTGACTTATCTAATGTAATATTGAAGCTTTAAAACTGAATTTACTATACAATAACTATGTTAATTGTCGGTTAGGGTGACCAGAACACCGAGAATAGACCGAAGTCTAACCAGACCAAACTAGTTAGACTTGATAAATATTTATATAGGTTATAAACACTGATGTGGCTATGTGGTAATGTGTCTAGGAGAAGATTGACTGTGAATTACAGTGTTATGTGTTATAAATTGTTGTGCTAATTGTGAGACCGATATTATTGGTTATAGGTCTTTCGAAAGCAGATAAATATATTGTGTAGCTGTAAACAGCGGAAGAGGCAAGTTTTCTAACACAACCTTGAGTTATATTCATTCAATTATTATAGTGGTTAATTATTGTTAATTATACCACGTCCAAGAATTTATTGTTGATTATTCAGAGTTAGTGCATGTTTAATAATTTAAATTGAATTACTGATTCAGAAAATATACATTCGTAGAATAACTGTTGTTGGATATTCATATCCGTAGAAGCTAATATTGACAGTACAGATAATTCCTGTTTATTGTCAAATTATGTTGAGAAATGTCTTAGCTAATTATACTGGCTAGATGAACCTTTGTTAGAATTTGATAGATTCAAGAAAAGAATTCAATTGTTATTGACAGATCGATGCCAATTATTTCGGATAGATCGATAAGTAAATAGAAATTAAAATCATAGTATTTTGTTGTTCAATCAAATCTTGATTCTGAGACTGAGAAGAACAACCTTTTATATAAAGGAAACATTTTATTGGTCGTAAATTCGGCCTTTGCGCGCGATTAAGTATTATGCATAATATAGAGTATAATAAAGCTGATCACTTGTTATACTTGCAGAGGGGTATGATTTAATCTTTATGGTTATCTGATACACCTGCGTATATATCAAAGTAAATCTTTGATAGATACCCGAGAAGAGAAATTCAAGATCCAAGGGATCGCTCAACATAAATATGAAAAATATTCCACTTTGTTATTTCGTAGAATTAATTCTTGATTATTCATTTGAATATCGTAGAAAACCTTGAAAGCTTTGTACCCTTTCAATATCAGATTATTGTTGCGTAGAATGCGAAAAGACTTGTTATTTATTCCTGTACATTTATCGTATGTCTTAACTTGCGGGGCAAACTTGTTGCTCACCCTTGCTATATATAAAACTTTTCAGCTAGGGACGAAGTGGAAGAAGGTACTGTGAAGAAGAACAAAGGAAAAGGCAAAGTGATAAATTAGTTATAATTAGCATATTTATTATGTTATGTTTGTAAACCCTTTTTTGTATATCTAAAGGGTAAGTTTGTAATGTTAAGGTTAGAGAACCTAGGACTAATGTATTAACAACATATGTTAATGTGATATGTATTACTATTTCTATATGAATGGGTAGTTAGATGTTATTATATTGTGGATCATGAACACCAAACTCGGGGTTAGGTAACCCGGATTTGTCATAGGTTGGTATCTAAGCTGTAGGTTATAAACATTAAGTGGGGTGGGTGGGAGAAACCCTAGGATTATAACCATACGTGAGATAGAGAAAACTCATTTAGAGTTCTAAGTGAGGGATTGACGAAGTGCATCAATAATGAGATGTGTGGACACATAGTGTGAGAAGTTTGTACTAATGAAGTACTAATCAAGTTATTTAAACTGATTATAGGATGTCTGGAGAAGATAAATGAATATGGAGATGCTAGCGGCTGTTGCACCTGTGCCAGAAGCCGAGGTGCCAGCGCAAAGCGAATCAATTGAGAAGGTGGGAGAAGATGAACCTATAGTCAATCTGGGGAGCGATCACGACGATTATCCCGAGATGTATCTCAGTGGTGATGAGGAGGTAGAGTCCGAAGAAGTTAAGGTGGAGAAAAGGAATAAGGCTAAAATTGAAGAACAAGATCAACTATCTGTAGAAGTTCAAGAACTCTGGAGTAAGGTATTTGTAATACCCCAGTCCCACATCGAAAGATAGGGAAAAAATTTGTCTGCATATAAGGAAATAAGTTACTACCAATAGTACCTTCACGTCATGACCTTTTGGGAGCCTGTGGTGGGCTAAGATGACCCAAGAAGATACTATTGGGCCAGTGGTTTGAGGCCTTATTTTGATGGATTTGATTCGATTCGGCCTTAGAATTTGACCCAAGATTTATTTCAGACTCGGAATTTGACCCCGGTTGTTTCATATTTGTAACACCCCAGTCCCACATCGAAAGATAGGGGAAAAATTTATTTGCATATAAAAAAATAAGTTACTACTAATACTACCTTCAAGTCATGACCTTTTGGGAGCCTGTGGTGGGCTAAGATGACCCAAAAAGATACTATTGGGCCAGTGGTTTGAGGCCTTATTTTGATGGATTTGATTCGATTCGGCCTTGGAATTTGACTCGAGATTTGTTTTGAACTCGGGATTTAACCCGGGTTGTTTCATATAGTATCAGAGCCGACTCTCGAAAGCTCGGGTCGAGTCATCCGATCGGGTTGCTGGAGGTGGGGACACGAAGGCTGGTGGTATTATCTCACAATGGATAGATGGAGGTCCGGAGGTGGGGACACGAAGCCAGCCGGTATTATCCCACAATGGCTAGAGCCGTGTGTGTGATCGGTTCTGACGGGGACGTCAAAAATTTAAGTGGGGGAGTTTGTAACACCCCAGTCCCACATCGAAAGATAGGGAAAAAATTTGTCTGCAAATAAGGAAATAAGTTACTACTAATACTACCTTCAAGTCATGACCTTTTGGGAGCCTATGGTGGGCTAAGATGACCCAAGAAGATACTATTGGGCCAGTGGTTTGAGGCCTTATTTTGATGGATTTGATTCGATTCGGCCTTGGAATTTGACTCGAGATTTGTTCCGGACTCGGGATTTGACCCAGGTTATTTCAGTATTTCTCTTGGAGGAGTTACAGAAGACAGAGCGAGCGTTACGCGAAATGACTGAAGAACGGAACGAGCTCAAGGCGCAGGTGGAAAGGATGAAGACTGAAGGTGGTGGATCGTCTGAAGGAACAATCAAGCAGCAGAAAGACAAGAATAAGCGAAAGAGGGACAATAACAGCCCTAATTCTGAAAAGTCAAACCCGAAGAAGAAGCAAGCCTATAGCAAGTGTGGGAAGACTAACGCGGGAGAATGCATGATGTGGAAGAACGTGTGCTTCAATTATAAGCAGGAAGGACATATTTCCCTACATTGTCCTAAGCCGAATATGAGGAAGTGTTTTTCATGTGGAAGAACGGGTCACGGATTCAACAAGTGTCCCATCAAGAAGAAGACTGGTGAAGGGAGTGGGCGATAGACAACTTAGAAATATGTAGTAGTATCTTTTGGTAGTAGGATATGATATTAAAGATTGTAATATCGAGAATGATGTGTAAGCATATGTAAATATAAATATGTTTAAATGAAATCTTTATTCTCTATATAAATATAAGATTAAGATTAATTTGTGTGTTCTTAAAACTCATACTTATGGTAAGTTTATGACTCATAATTATATGAAATGTTCTGAACCCCTCAGCGAATGGACGCCAAAGGTCTAACTAGGATAAGTTCATACGCTCATATAATTATGGCAAGTTACTGAACTCATAAGTGTGGTAAGTTTGATGAACTGGAAATAGATATGTGAAGATGGTAAATGGCAACTTTTTGTGTGAAGTTGGAGAATTATAACTTTTTATGTAAAGTTGTGTATGTAAATCCTAAAATTATTTTAAAAAGGTATAGTAATATGTGTTAAGTACTAAATGTACTATGTGCTATTTGAATAAATATGCGATTACATGAGAACTATGTGTTGAATTCTTATTGTGTTAAGAATGTGTATATAGAAAAAAAAATTAATATAATTTTTTTTAAATCAGATAATGCCACCTAGACGATATAATCGAAACCAACGAGAAGAGCAGTTAGTAAATAATGAAGGAGGTTAAGTTGACCTGATGCAAAACTTTGCAAATATGATAGCCGAAGCTATGGAAAATAGAGCTCCAGCTGCAAGAGGAAGAGCGAGGAATCAGCCAGCCGACAGATTGGCAAATTTTAAAGACTTCAAAGCAGTAGGACCGCCAAAATTCAAGGGAACCACACATCCGATTAAAGCCCAAACTTGGGTAAAGGAGATGGAGAAAGCATTAGTTATTATCAGAGTAACGGAAGAGCAAAAGACGGCTTTTGCAACATACTTGATGAAGGGAGAAGTTAATTACTGGTGGGAGACTAATCAGGCGAGAGCTGGTACAATCATAGTGACATGGAAAAGATTCATGGAACTGTTCTTTGAGAACTACTTCTCACCGAGTATGCAAGCTCGGATGGAAGTTAAGTTCTTATAACTAAAGTAGGAGAACATGTTAGTTTCTGAGTATGCGGCTAAATTTAACGAATTAGCAAGATTTGCACCTCATCAGGTAGACACAAAGGCAAGGAAGGTGAGAAGATTTGAGAATGGACTGAAGCCGGGTATATTCAATAAGGTAGCGGTATTGCAGATTAATACCTTTGCGGCTCTAATGGAGAAAGCGTTAATTGCTGAGGGAGGGAGCAAAGCTGTATCTCGATTTCATTAAGAGAAGAAAAAGAAGATAATTGACAGAGGAAGCAGTGGAAGTAGTAACCCGAACAAGAGAAAGTGGAGCAAGAATACCCTGTCGGGTAACAAGACCGATGATGATTGGGTAATATACCCATAAATCGGATAAACTTGGGTTTAAGTTGTTGTATTTTCAAGTCATTTAGGAATATTTTTACTGTGTTTATGTGTTGTATTGCAGATTCGGGAGCTGCAGGAATAAATTGGGAATTTTGAGCTAACAGGGGTAATATGGTAATTTATGAGAAGTACAGCGCCGGGGCGCTGGGAGTTATACTAAAGACAGTGTCGGGGCGCTGAGGCGCGATATTGGTTGACCGGATACGCAGTTTGACTTTTTGTTTGACTTGGTTTGGCACATGGAAGTAAAAGTTGACTTGGATTTGGAGTGGGAATATAGGGGAAGTATATAAGGTTTACGTTACTGAATTAAAAGGGGATCTAATCATTCATTGGAGGCTACACAAAGGATTTCTTGAAGACTAAGGATCGGCTCAGGAGTTTTCTTCTTCTCCTTATTTTCAATTTGTAATTCTTTAAGGATGTTTTACAAATGATTATTGGTTTTTATTTTCGTTATGAACTAATTTTATAATTAAGATTTCAAGTGAACCTTTATGGCTATAATTTAGTTATTAAGTTTATTCTAATTATTTATGTTGAAATGAATTGTTTATCATGCCTTGCATCTATTGATTAATTATTTGGCCTATAATTACCTTGTTACTCTAGAAGGAATTGAAAGAGGAATTCTAGGATTAGAACTTGGTATGATAACATGTGACTTAGTTATTCACAAAGTGAATAATTAGGTTTGTGAATTGAATGGAAATATCTGTTCACCGCATGTAACACATAAAGAATTGGGATTGAAAAAATTTAATTCACTTGTTTTGCATAGGAATATAGCAAGATTAATCTGGATTAAATAGAAGTCAAATGATTACTTGGAAAAGGACTTTTGACAATTGAGAATTCCTGTTAACAATTCAGTAGACACAATAATTGGAATAATTGGATAATTGAGTTATAGTTCATACTTGGGGATATTAAAGTCTTAATCTTTATTTATCGGGAATCATTCATTTAAATCTTAGTTTATTTATTTGCTTATTTTAGAGTAATATCTTTAATTTAGTTTCGAAATTGCAAAAAATCATAATTTGTCATTGTTTAAATAAAATTGGGTTGATATAGTACTAGTAGTTGGAATTTGTTAATTGGAATTCTCTGTGGGATCGACACTCTATTTTATCACTTTATTACTCGTTGGCCGTGTATACTTGCACGTTTGCTTTGATTGTGAAATCAATCAACAAGTTTTTGGCGCCGTTGCCGGGGATTTTTTATTAATATTAATTTCATATTAGTTATAATCAATCCGGTCTTAATTTAAACGTTACTTATTTTTCTTCTTGGATTGGCAGGAATTCTTGTGTGTGTATGCACACTAGATCGAAAGCTAAAAAGGAACTTTTTCCGTATATAGACGACATTGAAAGGAAATTCTAAAAATTGCGGTTGAATAGTGAGGTTATACATTTGGAAGAAGAACTGGCAGACCAGGAAATACCCGTGAACATGGCAGGGAACGAACAGAAATCACTTAGGGATTACGCCATACCGAATGTCATGGATATACAGTCGAGTATTAGGAGGCCGACAATTAATGCGAACAATTTCGAGATAAAACCGGGAACAATTCAGATGCTACAGAATACATGTCAGTTTGGGGGTAATTCGATAGATGATCCTAATGAGCATATCTTGAGTTTCTTGGAAGTGTGTGATACCTTCAAATTTAACAATGAATCAGAAGATGCTACAAGGTTGAGGGTGTTCCCGTTTACTTTGAAGGATAAAGCACGAACCTAGTTACACTCTTTGCCTCCTAGCTCAATCACCACTTGGGATGACTTATCTCAAAAAAATTTAGCTAAGTTCTTTCCACCAGCGAAGTCGGCAAAACTACGGAATGATATGCACACTTTCGCACAATTTGATTCAGAATCGTTATATGAGGCTTGGGAAAGGTTTAACGATATGCTCCGTAAGTGCCCTCATCATGGAATTCCGCAGTGGATGCAATTAGAAATATTTTGTTATGGTTTGCACGCGTCCACGAGGGCTAGTATTGATGATGCAGCAGCATGGGGAGCAATCATGTTTAAGAGTTTTGATGAGGCATATCAGTTGTTAGAAACAATGGCCACCAACGATTATCAGTGGCCCATGACTAGATCGAATCCTCCGAAAGCATCGAGAAAGTTTGAAGTAGATGCGATGACAGCATTAACAGCACAAGTGGCCGCAATGGCTAAGCAATTAGAAATATGGCATCCACAATCCACACAGCAGGTAGCAATGGTTTGTGAATTATGTGCTGGGGGTCATGCCACAGATCAATGTGCCATAAATTCTGAATCAGCACAATTCGTAGGAAGCTATAATCGCTCAACTCAACCGTATCCAACTCAAAATGCATATAATCCAGGTTGGAGAAATCATCCGGGGTTTTCATGGAGTAATAATCAAGCAGCAGCCCAAGCACCTAGACAACAAAACACATCCGGATTTCAAAATCAGACTCAACAACAACCAGAGAGGAAATCGAGTTGGGAAGAAGCTTTGGAAAAATTCATTAGAGCGTCTGACAAAAGAAACGAGGAACAAGACAATAAATTGAATCAAATAGAGTTGAATATGCAAAGCCAAGGTGCATCGATAAAGAACCTGGAGAATCAAATGGGGCAAATAGCACATGCATTGAATAACCATCCACAAGGAACACTCCTGAGTGATACAAAAATAAATTCGGGCAGAAACGAGCATTGCAAGGCGGTAACTTTACGCAGTGGGAAGGACTTGCAAGAAACAGTTAAGGATAAGAAAAAGGGGGACAACGCAACAGATGAAATTGAAGAAGTTATGGAAACCGAGAAAGATAAAGAGGAAATTGTAGAGCAGAATACACCGGAACCAACTATCACAATGCTGCCCATACCGTATCCGCAGAGGTTTCAGAAATCCAAGTTAGATAAGCAGTTTTCAAGATTTTTGGATATTTTAAAAAAATTACATATCAACATCCCATTTGCCGAAGCTTTAGAACAAATGCCAAGCTACGCTAAGTTCATGAAGGATGTGTTGTCAAAGAAAAGGAAACTGAGTGTTTTTAAAACAGTAGCGCTAACCGAAGAATGCAGCGCAATAATCCAGAACAAGTTGCCTCCGAAGTTGAAAGATCCAGGTAGTTTTACTATTCTGTGCGACATTGGTAACCAGTTTTCAGGAAGAGCATTATGTGATTTGGGGGCCAGTATAAATTTGATGCCATTATCAGTCTACAGTCAGTTTGGACTCAAGGCACCAAAACCGATAAATATCAGTTTATTGTTGGCGGACCGATCAGTTACATATCCACGAGGTATCGTTGAAGACGTATTAGTAAGGGTGGATAAATTCATCTTCCCAGCAGATTTCGTTATCTTGGATTATGAAGCAGATAAGGAAATTCCCATCATTCTCGGACGACCATTTTTAGGAATGGGGAGAACATTGATCGACGTAAAGAAAGGAGAATTGACGATGCGAGTTAAAGATCAACAGGTCACTTTTAATGTTTTTAAGTCAATGTCTTATCCGAAGGAAAAAGGTGAGTGTTTACGGGTGGATTTAATGGATGAGTTAGTTAATCACAAGTTATGCGAAAACTACTCAGAGGAACCGATAGAATCCATGTTGTTCGACATAGATGACTACAATATTGAAGAGGACATTGAGCATGTCAAATGGCTAGATACATCATCGTTCTTCTGAAAAAACAATAAACCATTCGATACCCTTGCTAAGTCCGAAATGAAAGGTAAAAAGTGTAAACCCTCGATAGAAGAGCCACCGGTGTTAGAATTAAAGTCACTTCCCTCTCATCTTAAGTATGCTTATCTGGGGAAAGATTTGACTCTACCCGTTATTGTTTCTACGGAGTTAACTGACACGCAAAAGGAGAAACTGCTACGGGTTTTGCGAGAATTCAAAACAACGATTGGGTGGACTATAGCGGATATTCGAGGTATTAGCCCATCTTTCTGTATGCATAAGATTTTAATGGAAGAGGGGTCAAAACCAACCATTGAGATGCAAAGAAGGCTAAACCCCATAATGAAAGATGTGGTGAAAAAGGAGATTATAAAATGGTTGGATGCCGTATTATTTACCCAATCTCAGACAGTTCATGGGTAAGTCCTATACAGTGCGTACTCAAGAAAGGGGGTATGACGGTTGTGAAGAACGACGCTAATGAGCTCATCCCGACTAGAACTGTTACAGGCTGGAGAGTATGTATGGATTATTGCAAGTTGAATAAAGCCACACGCAAGGATCACTTCCCTTTGCCGTTTATTGATCAGATGTTGGACAGGTTAGCGGGACATCAATTCTACTTTTTCTAGATGGATATTCTGGGTATAATCAAATTACCATAGCTCTGGAAGATCAAGAAAAGACCACGTTCACATGTCCATATGGTACGTTTGCATTCCAGCGTATGTCTTTTTGTTTATGTAATGCGCCGACGACCTTTCAACGATGTATGATGGCAATCTTCTCCGATATGGTCGAATATAATTTGGAGGTATTTATGGATGACTTCTCCGTGTTCAGTGATAGTTTCGACTTGTGTTTGAAGAATCTGATCTTGGTGTTAAAAATATGTGTGGAAACTAACCTGGTGCTCAACTGGGAAAAATGTCACTTTATGGTGCAAGAAGGGATTATTCTGGGACATAAGGTTTCTGCATCCGGATTAGAGGTAGATAGAGCAAAGATAGAAACGATTGAGAAATTACCTCCTCCATCATCTGTGAAGGGAATACAAAGCTTCTTGGGACATGCGGGTTTCTACAGACGCTTCATTAAAGATTTTTCAAAAATCTCGAAACTCCTATGTTCACTCTTAGAGAAAGATGCGCCGTTCAAGATGGATCAGACATGTATCGAGGCATTTGAGGTATTAAAGAAGAAATTGATCTCTGCTTCAATTATTGTGGCGCCCGATTGGTCTTTACCGTTCGAATTGATGTGCGACACCAGTGACTACGCAGTGGGAGCAGTGTTGGGTCAACGTCACGACAAGATTTTTCACACTATCTATTATGCTAGCAAGACATTGACGGACGCCCAGTTGAACTACACAACCACCGAAAAGGAGTTACTTGCAGTTGTGTTTGCCTTCGACAAATTCAGATCATACCTCATTGGCACCAGGGTAATTGTCTACACTGATCATTCTGCCATTAAATACCTGATTGAGAAGAAGGATGCCAAACCGTGATTAATACGATGGATACTGTTGTTACAAGAATTTGATCTAGAGATCCGGGACAGAAAAGGTACAGAAAATCAAGTGGCGGATCATCTTTCTCGGTTGGAAAATGCGAAGGTACAGAAGGAAGACAACATATTAATTAATGAAAATTTTTCGAATGAACAACTATTCTGAGTAACCACAATATTGCCTTGGTATGCTGACTATGTGAATTACGTGGTTGCCAAAGTGTTACCACCGGACTTGACCTCATAACAATAAAAGAAGTTCCTCCACGATGTGAAGAAATACTATTGGGACGAACCATTTCTATTTAAGGCTTGTGCAGATCAAATGATAAGACATTGTGTTCCTCATGAGGAGATGGACAGCATATTGGGTCATTGCCACTCATCAGATTACGGAGGTCATTATTCCGGTGATCGAACAGCTGTAAAAGTGCTACAATCGGGATTTTTCTGGCCTTCTTTATTCAAGGATGCTTACCTCTTTGTGCTGAAATGTGATTGATGCCAGCGCGTAGGTAATATCTCCAAGCGCAATGAAATACCACTCAACACAATTTTGGAGGTTGAACTATTCGACGTCTGGGGAATCGATTTTATGGGACCTTTCCCATCATCTTTCAATAATCAGTACATCTTGTTAGTAGTCGATTATGTTTCTAAATGGGTAGAAGCCACAGCATTACCCATGAATGATGCAAACGTTGTCGTCCGATTTTTAAAGAAAAACATCTTCACCCGGTTTGGGACGCCGAGAGCAATAATAAGTGATGAGGGAACTCACTTCTATAACAAGCAGTTCACTAAATTGCTTGTAAAGTATGGGGTTCGTCACAAAATTGCAACTGTGTACCATCCCCAAACCAATGACCAAGCGGAGGTCTCGAATAGGGAGGTCAAGTGAATTCTAGAAAAGGTGGTCAATCCATCCCGAAAAGATTGGTCATTGCGTCTTGATGATGCTCTATGACCATATCGAACAGCGTACAAAAATCTGATAGGCATGTCACCTTACAGAATGGTATATGGAAAGGCGTGTCACCTCCCGGTGGAATTAGAACACAGTGCACACTAGGCCATACGAAAACTTAACTTTGATCTACAAGAAGCCGGTGAAAAAAGGTTACTTCAGTTGAATGAGATGGACGAATTCTGGTTCAATGCGTATGAAAATACAAAACTCTATAAGGAGAAAGTCAAAGCCTG
This sequence comes from Panax notoginseng, assembly GCA_016801055.1. Taxonomy (NCBI): domain Eukaryota; kingdom Viridiplantae; phylum Streptophyta; class Magnoliopsida; order Apiales; family Araliaceae; genus Panax; species Panax notoginseng. Next base: position 186,996,321 of record CM029016.1, on the reverse strand, counting down.
GCATGATAAGAAAATTCTCGATCGAACATTTGAACCAGGCCAACAAGTATTACTTTTCAACTCACGCTTGTGTTTATTCCCTAGGAAATTGAAATCCCGGTGGTCCGGGCCATTCGTAATTAAATCTGTCGCTCCATACGGAAACATTGAGGTAGAAGAGCCGAATTCAAAATGAAAATTTAAGGTAAACTGTCAACAACTCAAACATTACTGGAGTGGACCCATCGAACGTCAAGATAAGGTCATGTACCTCTCCGATCCAGCAACCAAATGAGCAACACCAAAAAGTCGGGCTGACGACTATAAACCAAGCGCTATTGGGAGGCAACCCAATGAGTCATACAAAAGAAGGTAGGGTACAGAGCAACCAGTTCCAGCGCCCTGGCGCCCAACATATACATGAACTCAGCGCCTCAGCGCTGAGCTGCTCAATTGTTTCTGGATACCAGCTCCCCGACGCTCTAAACATATAGGATTCCAGCGTCCCGGCGCTGCAAGGCAAAAACTGAAGCCCAGTTCCAGCACCCCGGCACTCAATCCAGTACAAATGCCAGTGCCTCAGTGCTGGCTCCAGGTTTAAAATTCCAATTTAAGTTACAAGTCTATTCGGTTCATTCATCCCCTTAACCCAAGCACACGTTCCACTTCTTTCGCACCTTATTCGATTCTCTCTGTTAATTGCGTCCCCAATCAGTTTTCATATATCTGATTAATCCTTTAAGTGTTTCCACATCTGCAATCCGTTCATTCTCGTGCCAATCAATTTTGTCTGTTACACACATCTCCAAGGTATGCTCCGCATTAAGTTCTAATCTCTGTTGTATCAAAATTTTTGAATCGCATACGATAATGGCACAATTGTGAGTTAATATTCACTTTGATTCATCTTCTCTTTGACTATTGTGCACATTATCATTCTTCTAATCGATATTTCCTTTGGCAATTGTGTGCATTACTTCCGATTGGGATGCTTATGTTGTATACACATGGTGATGGAATAATGTAGGGTTGGATCGCTATGGTATTAGGACTGTTCAATAGAGTTATCACATGCTCACAAAGTGTTTGATGTATTGCATCAATGAAATTGAATGCTATTTCCCTTGTAAAGGCATGTATATCCCTTGTGAACGTGTACTTGCTTGCTCTAATTGTTACACGCCAGATCTCGTGGGTTTCTAACGCACGTCACACCTGTTGGTTTTGTAGTTGGGGGTGGTCATGTGGGTAAGTTTTACATATTCACCATACAATCAAGTCTAATACATATGCTTGTGAATTTACGCAGATTTCTATACATGGCTTCCAAACGTCAATGCGGTGAAGGTTCCGGTTCCATCTCGGCTCCGCCAAAATTTGATAGCCGAAGATTTATCTCCGCTGCAGCACAAGATCACTACAATAAGATGGCAACCCGCTCTCTCATCCTTGAACGTGGTTTATGGCCCGATCAATCCAAAGATGGGGAAATAGCGGTAATGATTGCTAAAAGAAACTGGTTCTCCCTAACCGAACAACCTGACCCAGCAGTGATAGCAGTCGTGAAGGAATTCTACGCCAACGTTTCAGAGCACGATTACTATGGAGTGTTTGTGAGGGGAAAAATTGTGGAAATCGGAGAAGAGGACATCAATGGGTGTTATCAACTGAATTTAGAGGATCTTAACGATGGGTATGCCGGTCTTTTGAGCCAAGGTCCAGACTATGAGAAAATAATCTGAGAGCTTTGTCAACCGGGTACCACATGGACAGTGCATGAACGTGGCAGCATGACCTTCCCCCATTCTCACCTCAGTCTATATGGGAAGGCGTGGTATGCCTTTATCTGTGCTAAACTCATACCATGCACACATGTGAGCCATGTCACCAAAGAAAGAGCGGTGCTGCTATATTCTATTATTCAAGGCTTACAAATAGATGTCGGGCATGTCATTCAACAGCCTATTCTCCGAGCATCCCGAGGAGGGACCACAGGCGGGTTACCACATCCATTTCTCATCTGTATTTTGTGTGCTAAGTTCGGAGTTAAATGGAAATCGAATGAGATGATTCAAACACCTATGCCCGTGTTGGACCACAAGTTGATCAGTAGGTATAAAGTGTGGACTGGTGGGGCAAATCACCCTAGGGGATTGGGTTTCATAATTCCCCAAGTTGAAGCTTCTCAAGCTCCATCACCTCAGGCTCCACCGATTTATGGCCCATCTACAGCAGCTTATCGTGGTGTGGTTCCCGAAGCAGTCCAGCGGGAAATAGACGGCTGGTTTTACAATATGGAGTCCCAGAATGTACGTTTGTCTGAACGTCAAGACGTGATTTTCAAATTTTTAGTTGACCAATTTGCTGCACAGAATGCACTGACCGTCCAATTACATCTGGGCGTTCACCTTAGCCAGTTCCCTACTGCTCCAGTTCTACCTGTATTTCCCCCTTTCGATTAAGAGATGAGCGAGGATGAAGATGCACCTCCCGAGGACTAAGCTCGTCAGGGAAGTCCTCTGTTTTATTTTTCCTTATTTTTCGCATGAGGACATTGCTCTAGATTAGTTTGGGGGTAGTTAATTTTTAGTTGTAGTTGTTAATAATTGTGAATTTGGTTTGTTATTGTTAGTTTAATGTTGCATTTAGGATTGCATGTTAATTCCAACTTTTGATAGTGCATATATTTGGGGGCCAATGATGAAATTAGAATTGCATGAACAAGTCTAGTAAGGATTGTTGAGTCAGTGATATGATTTTCTTGACATGATTTGAATCTTTATCTGTTTGACACTGATATTATAGGAAAGCACTTTGAAAAACGACCATGTTGGCTATGATAGTTTAAATGGATAAATAATAGAGTTCTAAAGGATGATTGCTAGTGAAATGCAAGTACAATTTGAATAGCTAGAGAAGACTGAAGTTATAAATATACTCAAGTTTGGGGGAAAAATATTTGGAATATATAAGCTAAAAAAAAAGAATAAGTAAGCCCGACGGGATTTGGCACGATTGTCTAGTTTTGTGGCCTTTGTTACTTGAGTAAGTAAGCCCGAGGGATTGTCTTTACACCTAGCGCCCTAAGGTCTTAATGGTCTTGGAGTCGTTGGTCGAAAGCTCATTAAGGTAACACTGAAAAACCTAAGGGAATAAGACAATGCATAGTCATGAGAAAAAAAAACAAAAATACAAATAAAGCGGGAAAAGTGCAAGAAACCCGCGCTATAAAAAAAAGGAGAGAAAAAAAAAAGCATAAGTATTCCATTTTGTCTCTTGAATTTGGGTAATTGTTTGATTTCAAGTTGAAGCGAGTTTATTTGATGAGTTCTCGAGTTTACACTGTATGATGCCTATTAAGAAACCTATTATTTTTAATATTTTTGCTTTCCATTGGTTAGCATGCTTGTTGAGCACACACTCACAATATCAGTAATAACATATTTGGATTCATGGAGTGTTGGGATATTATTGATCTGCTATAACATGATGTATTAGCATTTTTTTGTGATTTTTCTGAGGCCTATGGATATACGTAAGCTATTGGATTGCTGGAATTACGATCATTTAGTTAGTTGCATTTGTAGGATTTGTCGTTTTCATATTGTTTAGTATTGTTTCATGTTTTGTTGCATGATGACACGCAACGATTTAAGTTTGGGGGTATTTGATGATTGGGTAATATACCCATAAATCGGATATACTTGGGTTTAAGTTGTTGTATTTTTGAGTCATTTAGGAATATTTTTACTGTGTTTATGTGATGTATTGCAGATTCGGGAGCTGCAGGGATAAATTGGGAATTTTGAGCTAACAGGGGTAATATGGTAATTTTTGAGAAGTACAGCGCCGGAGCGCTGGGAGTTACATTAAAGACAGCGCCGGGGCGCTGAGGCACGATATTGGTTGACCGGATACGCGATTTGACTTTCAGTTTGACTTGGTTTGGCACATGGAAGTAAAAGTTGACTTGGATTTGGAGTGGGAATATAGGGGAAGTATATAAGGTTTATGTTGCTGAATTAAAAGGGGATCTAATCATTCATTTGAGGCTACACAAAGGATTACTTGAAGACTAAGGATTGGCTCAGAAGTTTTCTTCTTCTCCTTATTTTCAATTTGTAATTCTTTAAGGATGTTTTACAAACGATTATTGGTTTTTATTTTCGTTATGAACTAATTCTTTAATTAAGATTTCAAGTGAACCTTTATGGCTATAATTTAGTTATTCAGTTTATTCCAATTATTTATGTTGAAGTGAATTGTTTATCATGCCTTGCATCTATTGATTAATTATTTGGCCTATAATTACCTTGTTACTCTAGAAGGAATTGAAAGAGGAATCCTATGGTTAGAACTGGGTATGATAACATGTGACTTAGTTATTCGCAAAGTGAATAATTAGGTTTGTGAATTGAATGAAAATATCTGTTCACCGCATGTAACACATAAGAAATTGGGATTGAAAGAATTTAATTCACTTGTTTTGCATAAGAATATAACAAGATTAATCTGGATTAAATAGAAGTTAAATGATTACTTGGAAAAGGACTTTTGACAATTGAGAATTTCTGTTAACAATTCAGTAGACACAATAATTGGGATAATTGGATAATTGAATTATAGTTCATACTTGGGGATATTGAAGTCTTAATCTTTATTTATCGGGAATCATTCATTTAAATCTTAGTTTATTTATTTGCTTATTTTAGAGTAATATCTTTAATTGTTTAATTTAGTTTTGAAATTGCAGAAAATCATAATTTGTCATTGTTTAAATAAAATTAGGTTGATATAGTACTAGTAGTTGGAATTTGTTAATTAGAATTCTCTATGGGATCGACACTCTATTTTATCACTTTATTACTTGTTGTCCGTGTATACTTGCACGTTTGCTTTGATTGTGAAATCAATCAACAACCGAAGAGAATATAAAAGGAAGGGAGCCATGTGCAACATGTGGGAAGAATCATGTAGGAGTTTGTCTGAAGAAGAAGGGAGTTTGTTACAACTACGGATAAGAGGGGCACATGTCACCCAATTGTCCCAATCCGAAGAAGATATAAGGTTGCTTTGCGTGCGGATCGACTGATCATTTGGTTCAGAACTGTCCAAAGAGAAATGCGGAGAAGGAAAGTGGTAACAAGGGACCCAGTGGTGGAACCTTAGAGATTCGAGGACCTGCACAGCCAGGAAGACCAACGGCTCGCACATTCAACATGACGGCGCAAGATGCAGTGGCTACTCAGGAGGTGGCAACAGGTAACGATTTCGTTTAGAAATTTTATTACGCGAGTATTATGAGTTAGATATCACTGTGAATTGTTTTCTTTTATAAGATCCAAGTCACAGGTTAGAATTTGAAACACAAAATTAATATTATGTTGATAAAAATGAATTGATGATACAACTTTAAAAGATTGTAGAAAATAAGAAAGCTGTGATTCCGAGGACAGAATCCTTTTAAGAGGGGTGAATGTGATAAACCAGGATTTCGAATAATCCAAAACTTACGAATAATTTTTTTTATATATTGACTGTTAATATTGTACTGTGTATCTGTGATACGAGTCTCGAGAATTAGTCAATTTGTGTATTGACAGAGAAATTAGAGTAGAGTTGTGCTTAGCAGCTTTAGAAACCCTAACCCTAATTTCTGGATAGGGATTCGATAGAAAATATAATTAAATAATTATATTGATATGTATATGTTTGTACTGTATAGAATTTTTGATCAATGACAGATCGGATAAAGTTTAAAATTAGTAAACCCTAATAAGGGATTAGAAACCCTAATCTCCGGATTAAAAACCCTAACGTACTATTAAAAACCCTAATCGAAAGCCGAGAAACCCTAATTTTAAATTCGCAAATCCTAAACCCTAATTAAGAAACCCTAATCCAAATTAGCAAGCCTAAAGCGATTAGTATGTGTTAATATAATTAGGAAACCCTAATTATACCTTAGAAATATTAATTTTTATTTAAAACCCTAATTACATTTTTGAAATTCTTAATTTTCTATTTTAAAACTCTAATTAAAAAATTCTAGAATTGGAGTTTGTAAAACCTAAGGGTTAGAACCTTATGGTTAAACCCCAAGGGTTTGAGCAATTGCCCATGATGCCATTAAATTATTTTTCAAATTACAAAAATGCCCTTTTTCATTTTCTTTAAATGGTAACTTGTAAAATGGCGAATACCTTTAGTAGTTCACCAACTATATTGACTTTGGGACATAAAAATCTCAGCCATATCAGTTCATAACATCAGATTTGAGTATTATATCACAATATATATAGATTTAAGAGAGAGAAACTCTAGCATTTTGGCTTATTTTCTATCTAAGCTGTCACCAACTCTTGTTCTCTCTAAATCTCCGAAATTGTTAAGTTACTCAGTCCTAAAAACAGTCCCTTGATCAACCAAGATCAGTTAGGAGGATCAAGATCAAGAATTTAAAGCTAGAAGGTATAAATCTAAATTGATTTTTGATCCTAATGGTTAAGAAAAATTTTGTGTTTAAGTGTTTATATTTGTGTTAAAAGATGTTTTTAGATGATCTAGGTTGATCCATCATGGATCCATAGCATCATAGTGCTTCAAACTTGAGTTTTTCAAAAACTGTCTAAGAACAAATTTTTGGTCTGACAAGCAAATGTCAGGAGCCATAGATTCTTGTTTGTTTATAATTTTTGTTGTTTTAAAGCTTTAATCTATACTCTGTCATGTTGTCTTTGATCTGAAAGTGAAATCAAAGTCGTTTAATGTCTAGATTTTAAGTTATAATCGGTCAAAGTCGGTTGACCGACCATGACAGAGTATAAATATGGGTAACCCAGAAATAGTTTTCAGCATCTGACAATGTTTTGTTGGCTTGAGATCTGTTAGGTTTTATATTGTATGTTGTGGTTGTTGTATCCAACTTGTAGCATGTTGTATGCACTTTAGATCCATGGTTTTACTTTCCACAAACATACTTTAGATCGAGTGTAATTAATGGTCAAAGTAGGCTAGTTGAGCAGGGATCACGTTTCTGGGAAAAACCCAGAAACGGATGAACACACTTTCTGACATCCTTTGGCTGAGATAAATCTGGCGCATGTGATGATGTCGGACTGAGATAAAGTTATGTAGTTGTTCCTTGGCATATGCACTAGATGTATGAACTCAGAAACCATCTGTTTGATGATCAGAACATGTAAATAATTGAGCTTCAAGATGACCAGTCGAACTATCTTGGTTTCTGGAAAACCCATAAATGTTCTGAGAGCGACTTAGAAGGCTTGGATTGTGCATCTGAGTTATGCTATGACTTTGTTAATGGTTGATTCTTGTAGTGTTACATAAACACTATAAGATCATGGTTAGAGATTGCCCAAAAACATTTTGGATTGTGAATTATTGACGGTCAAAGTTGACCTCTTGATATTGCCGGCTATCAGTGTTCTTGAGCTCAAGAACACCTAAGAAGACAGAAAGTCCCGCCAAAGGGATTTAGCGACGGTTTTAATTATTTCTATTTTCTGATTTTTCGAAAATTATTTAAAAATAGAAATAAATTATAAAAATTACCAAAAATGGTTTTAAAAATTATTTTAAATTATTAAAAATAATTTTTGATTAATTGGGATATTTTTCATTAATATTTATAATTATTTGAATATTAATGATATTTAATTAGTACATTAAATAAATTAGAAAATAATAATTTAATATTATAAAAAATCATTTTAAATAAGAATAATGTATTTAAAAATATTTTGAGTTATAAAATGTAACTTTTAATATTTTTAGAGAATTTTCATTAATAATTTAATATTAATTATATTAGATTTATTTAATTATTGTATTAAATAAATAAGTTAAAAATGATTTTATTGATTTAAAAATCATTTTAAATGAGAATAAAGTGTTAGAAAATATTTTGAATTATAAAGTATAATTTTTAATATTTTTGGAGAATTCTCATTAATAAATTAATATAAATGATATTAGATTTATTTAATTATTATATTAAATAAATAAATTTAAAATGGTTTTATTGATTTAAAAATCATTTAAAAATGAGAAAAATGAATTAAAAATAGTTTAAGTTATAATTAATGATTTTTAATATTTGAATGATAATTTTATTAATATTTAAATATTAATGTTAAATATTAATGATGATGATTTAAAAATAATTTTAATTATTTTAGAAATCATTTAAGTAGAATATTGATGATTTAAAAATATTTTAAATTATTAATAATAACTTTAATATTTTGACATGTATGTCATTAATATTTTTATATTATTAAATATTAATGATGATAAGATCATTTGATAATTAAATCATTTAAAAATGATTCCGATGTTGGAAAAATTATTATAAATAATAATAATTATTTATAAATTATTAAAAGCTTCTGAAAAATATTATAAGCGATGATTGACTTATCTAATGTAATATTGAAGCTTTGAAACCGAATTTACTTAACAATAACTGTGTTAATTATCGGGTAGGGTGACCAGAACACCGAGAATAGACCGAAGTCTAACCAGACCAAATTAGTTAGACTTGATAAATATTTATATATGTTATAAACACTGATGTGGCTATGTGGTAATGTGTCTAGGAGAAGATTGACTGTGAATTGCAGTGTTGTGTGTTATGAATTGTTGTGTTAATTGTGAGATCGATATTATTGGTTGTAGGTCTTTCGAAAGCAGATAAGTATATTGTATAGCTGTAAACAGCGGAAGATGCAAGTTTCCTAACTCAACCTTGAGTTATATTCATTCAATTATTATAGTGGTTAATTATTGTTAATTATACCACGTCCAAGAATTTATTGTTGATTATTCGCAGTTAGTGCATGTTTAATAATTCAAATTGAATTACTGATTCAGAAAATATACATTCGTAGAATAACTGTTGTTGGATATTCATATCCGTAGAAGCTAATATTGACAGTACAGATCATTCCTGTTTATTGTCAAATTATGTTGAGAAATGTCTTAGCTAATTATTCTGGCTAGACGAACCTTTGTTAGAACTTGATAGATTCGAGAAGAGAATTCAATTGTTATTGATAGATCGATGCCAATTATTTCAGATAGATCGATAAGTAAATAGAAATTGAAATTATAGTATTTTGTTGTTCAATCAAATCTTGATTCTGAGACTGAGAAGAACAACCTTTTATATAATGAAAACATTTTATTGGTCGTATATTCGGCCTTTGCGCACGATTAAGTATTATGCATAATATAGGGTATAATAAAGCTGATCACCTGTTATACTTGCAGAGGGGTATTATTTAATCTTTATGGTTATCTGATACACCTGCGTATATATCAAAGTAAATCTTTGATAGATAAGATCCAAGGGATCGCTCAGCATAAATTTGGAAAATATTCCACTTTGTTATTTCGTAGAATTAATTCTTGATTATTCATTTGAATATCGTAAAAAACCGTGAAAGCGTTGTACCCTTTCAATATCATATTTTTGTTGCGTAGAATGCGAGAAAACTTGTTATTTATTCCTATACATTTATCGTATGTCTTAACTTGCGAGGCAAACTTGTTGCTCACCCTTGCTATATATAAAACTTTTTAGCTAGGGACGAAGTGGAAGAACGTGCTGTGAAGAAGAATAAAGGAAAAGGCATAGTGATAAATTAGTTATAATTAACATATTTATTATGTTATGTTTGTAAACCCTTTTTGTATATCTAAAGGGTAAGTTTGTAATGTTAAGGTTTGAGAACCTGGGACTAATGTATTAACAACATATGTTAATGTGATATGTATTACTATTTCTATATGAATGGATAGTTATATGTTATTATATTGTGGGTCGTGAACACCAAACTCGGGGGTCAGGTAACCCAAATTTGGGGGTGTTACAGGTTGGTATCAAAGCTATAGGTTATAAACTTTAAGTGGGGTGGGGGAAAAAACCCTAGGAATTATAACCATACGCGAGATAGAGAAAACTCATTTAGAGTTCTAAGTGAGGGATTGCCGAAGTGCATTAGTAATGAGATATGCGGACACATAGTGTGAGAAGTTTGTACTAATGAAGTACTAATCAAGTTATTTAAACTGATTGTAGGATGTCCAGAGAAGATAAAATGAGTATGGAGATGCTAGCGGCTGTTGCACCCGTGCCAGAAGCCGAGGTGCCAGCGCAAAGCGAATCAGTTGAGATGGTGGGAGAAGATGAACCTATAGTCAATATGGGAAGCGATCATGACGATTATCCCAAGATGTATCTGAGTGGTGATGAGGAGGCAGAGTCTGAAGAAGTTAAGGTGGAGAAAAGGTATAAGACTAAAATTGAAGAACAAGATCAACTATCTGCAGAAGTTCAAGAACTCCGGAGTAAGGTTTTTCTCTTGGAAGATTTATGGAAGACAGAGCGAGCGTTGCGTGAAATGACTAAAGAACGAAACGAGCTCAAGGTGCAGGTGGAAAGGATGAATACTGAAGGTGGTGGATCGTCTAAAGGAAGAATCAAGCAGCAGAAAGATAAGAATAAGCGAAAGGGGGACAATGACATCCCTAATTCTAAAAAGTCAAACCCGAAGATGAAGTAAGCATGTAGCAAGTGTGGGAAGACTTACGCAAGAGAATGCATAATGTGGAAGAACGCGTGCTTCAATTGTAAGCAGGAAGGACATATTTTCCTACATTGTCCTAAGCCGAATATGAGGAAGTATTTTTCATGTGGAAGAATGGGTCACGGATTCAACAAGTGTCCCATCAAGAAGAATACTGGTGAAGGGAGTGGGCGATAGACAACTTAGAAATATGCAGTAGTATCTTTTGGTAGTAGGATATGATATTAAAGATTGTAATATCGAGAATGATGTGTAAGCATATGTAAATATAAATATGTTTGAATAAAATCTTTATTTTCTATATAAATATAAGATTAAGATTAATTTGCGTGTTCTTAAAACTCATACTTATGGTAAGTTTATGAATCATAATTATATGAAATGTTCTGAACCCCTCAGCGAATGGACGCCCATTCGCTAAAGGTCTAACTAGGATAAGTTCATACACTCATATAATTGTGAAAAGTTACTGAACTTATAAGTGTGGTAAGTTTGATGAACTGGAAATAGATATGTGAAGATGGTAAATGGCAACTTTTTGTGTAAAGTTGGAGAATTGTAACTTTTTGTGTAAAAGTTGTGTATATAAATCCTAAAATTATTTTAAAAAGGGATAGTAATATGTGTTAAGTACTAAATGTACTATGTGCAATTTTAATAATTATGCGATTACATGAGAACTATGTGTTGAATTCTTATTGTGTTAAGAATTTGTATAGAGAAAGAAAAATTAGTATAATATTTTTTTTAAATCAAATAATGCCGCCTAGACGACAGAATCGAAACCAACGAGAAGAGCAGTCAGTAAATAATGAAGGAGGTTAAGCTGACCCGATGCAAAACTTTGCAAATATGATAGCCGAAGTTATGGAAAATAGAGCTCCAGCAGCAAGAGGAAGAGCGTGGAATCAGCTAGCCGACAGATTGGCAAATTTTAAAGACTTCAAAGTGGTAGGACCGCCAGAATTCAAGGGAACCACGCATCCAATTAAAGCCAAAACCTGGGTAAAGGAGATGGAGAAAGCATTCGTTATCGCCAGAGTAGCGGAAGAGCAAAAGACGGCTTTTGCAACATACTTGATGAAGGAAGAAGCTAATTACTGGTAGGAGACTAATCAGGCAAGAGCTGGTACAGTCATAGTGACATGGACAAGATTTAAGGAACTGTTCTTTGAGAACTACTTCTCACCGAGTATGCAAGCTCAGATGGAAGTTAAGTTCTTAGAACTAAAGTAGGAGAACATGTCGGTTTCTGAGTATGCGGCTAAATTCATCGAATTAGCAAGATTTACACCTCATCAGGTGGACACAAAGGCAAGGAAGGCGAGAAGATTTGAGAAAGGACTGAAGCCGGGTATATTCAATAAGGTAGTGGTATTGCAGCTGAAGGAGGGAGCGAAGCTGCATCTTGATTTCATCAAGAGAAGAAAAAGAAGACAAGTGACGGAGGAAGCAGTGGAGGTAGTAACCCGAACAAGAGAAAGTGGAGCGAGAATACCCAGTCGGGTAACAAGACCAAAGAGAATAGAAAAGGAAGGGAGCCATGTGCAACATATGGAAAGAATCATGCAGGAGTTTGTCTGAAAAAGAAGGGAGTTTGTTACAACAGCGGACAAGAGGGGCACATGTCACCCAATTGTCCCAATCCGAAGAAGATACAAGGTTGCTTTGCGTGCGGATTGACTGATCATCTGGTTCAGAACTGTTCAAAGAGAAATGCGGAGAAGGAAAGTGGCAACAAGGGACCCAGTGGTGAAACCTTTGTGATTCGAGGACCTGCAGAGCCAGGAAGACCAACGGCTCGTACATTCAACATAACAGATCGATGCCAATTATTTCGGATAGATCGATAAGTAAATAAAAATTGAAATCATAGTATTTCGTTGTTTAATCAAATCTTAATTCTGAGACTGAGAAGAACAACCTTTTATATAGTGGAAGCATTTTATTGGTCGTATATTCGGCCTTTGCACGCGATTAAGTATTATGCATAATATAGGGTATAATAAAATTGATCACTTGTTATACTTGCAAAGGGGTATGATTTAATCTTTATGGTTATCTGATACAAATGTGTATATATCAAAGTAAATCTTTGATAGATACCCGAGAGGAGAAGTTCAAGATCCAAGGGATCGCTCAACATAAATCTGGAAAATATTCCACTTTGTTATTTCATAGAATTAATTCTTGCTTATTCATTTGAATATCGTAGAAAACCTTGAAAGCGTTGTACCTTTTCATTATCAGATTATTGTTGCATAGAATATAAGAAGACTTGTTATTTATTCTTATACATTTATCGTATGTCTTAACTTACGGGGCAAACTTGTTGCTCACCCTTGCTATATATAAAACTTTTCAACTAGGGATGAAGTGGAAGAAGGTGTTGTGAAGAAGAACAAATAAAAAGGCATAGTGATAAATTAGTTATAATTAGCATATTTATTATGTTATGTTTGTAAACCCTTTTTTTATATCTAAAGGGTAAGTTTGTAATGTTAAGGTTAGAGAACCTGGGACTAATGTATTAACAACATATGTTAATGTGATATGTATTACTATTTCTATATGAATGGGTAGTTAGATGTTATTCTATTGTGGATCGTGAACACCAAACTCGGGGGTTAGGTAACCCGGATTTGGGGGTGTCACAACTACTTCTTGCCTTACTTTCACTTTCACCCTTCTTCTTCTTCTGCTCCTAGTTATACTTTGCCAATGCATCACTCCCCCTTCCGCGATAATTGCCTTTTCTAGCACTGCGACAAAAGAATTTAGTTGAAACATCGAGACTCGACTATATAGCCAGGGCTTCGGTCCCTGTTCGAACCTTCTTGCCTTCCTCTCATCAGTGTTAACTTGATAAGGTTCAAACCTTACCAACTCATTAAACTTCGCAGCATACTCTAGCACCATCATCGTTCCTTACTTGAGTTCCAGAAACTGAACTTCCATCTGATTCTGTGAACTAGATGAAAAATATATTTTGAAAACATTTCCTTCAACCTTTCCCAGGGAATTACTCCTTGACCACCTCAACATTTGTTCACCTGCCTCCAATAAGTTGCTTCTGCCTTTAGCATGAAAGTTGCGAAAGCAGTCTTTTGGTCTTTACTAACCCTAGCGAGATCGAACGTTTTTTCCATCTCCTTGATCTAGTTTTGAGCTTCAACCAAATTCATAGACCCTTGAAATTTTGGAGGTCCTACAGCCTTAAAGTCCTTAAAAGTCGGGACATTAACTTGAGGTTGATTTGCAAGTGCTCCATCTAGCAAATTCACCATCTGCTGCGCGAGATTAGCGTTAGGTTTATTATTGTTTATAGATCCCTTGGGGGTTTGATGGTGTTGTTGTATCCTTCTCGGCCGCATCTTACTATTTAAGAATTTGTGCTATTAGTTCATTATTCATCTATTACAACATTTAAGGCTTATCTTAAAATACTTTTAAACAACATATGTAATATCTAATAAACACTAAAATATATTCATTTATTGCTTTAAGTCATAACAAAGATAGAATAATAGCTATTTACATCATTTATCATGTAATAATAAGATTTCAAGATTACATCATCATCATATCCCATTATTTATTTCAAAAGCTGGGATTTACATCTTATTATCTCCCATTCTATATATATATATATATATATATATATATATATATATATATATATATATATATTATTACTTCTTATTGCGACCAACTAAAACATTCCACGTCGCACATCTTCATTACACTCCTGCTCCATGATACGTATCATCATCCTGCGATCCATCATGTACCACGGGTAATCCTTAAATTACACTAGAAAATAAAAGACTCGACCCTGAGCTCTATCAATTACTGTGTGGAAAACATAATCCATCTCATCTATTCTAGCCTTCTTCGACCGAACTTCGTCTTCAACATGATCTACGCGTTTAGAAGCCTTCAACCATGCGTCTTTGGCTCTCACACGCTTAGCTGACTCCTCCCTCAAGTCATCCTGCACATTCTCAATCTCAGCCACCAACTTTCCTCTGTGATACTCTGACTGTACAAGCTTCTGCTCAAGCTCTGCAATTCGTGTAGTAAGATCCTAAATCATGGCATCCTTTGGCGCTAACGTGACTTAACGCTCCATGGCTTGCTCTTCTAACTCCTCAACCCTATCCTGTAACTCTATGTTATGGTCATAAATCTCATCGAACATCTCAGCTCCAATAGAGTTAATTAGTATCTCTTCAGGATCCTCCTCTTCCTCCTCATATTTATCCTCTAAATCAAACTCAGGTGTATGGTCCGGACCTACCATAGTAATCAATGGGGATGGCTCCCTTGGTACTAACTGCTCCCAGATTGTGTGAATGTCTTAGGGCTCCTCCTCCCTAGCCTAATTGGGTCCTCCTATATCAGTCATCCTGACACTAAAATTTTAAGTTTTAATTACTACTATTACTACAACTCCTGAGCATATAAGTTATTAACAAGTAAGCACGTAAATCATTTTATTATTTATCTTTAATAAATTTCCTTAATTAATTCCTTAGAACTTGATATGAGTTTTATTACCACTATATTTCGATTTCGTATAAGTTATTTCCTAAGGTTTCCCTACCTAAGGTTTGTAACCTATTACTTTGATACCAACTTGTGACACCCCTCAAATCTGGGTACTTCAATCCCACAGATTTGGTGCTCACTATCCATCACAATCACATCTAAACTACTGACAATAAAGGATAATAAACTTCATAAACTATAACCCCATTAAAGAGTTACATATTAAATACGAAATCCTAGGTTATCTAACCTTAATTATTACATCATCAGTAGATTAATAAAACATAAACATAATTAAGTCTTATAACAAAATCTTCATAAATAAAAAGTAGTTTAAGCATCATCTACTTATGCATCTTGCCCTTGCCTTTACTGATAAACGGATCCTCAGGTTTTTCAACCTTAGCTGTAATGTTTTATGCAAAAGTGAGAAAAACAACTTGCTCACAAGTAGAACAATGTATAACAATAATATATAAATGAACAATGAATCAACATAAGATGAATAAGGTATTCCTTCTTGAAACAATAATCTTTAAGTCAAGAACTGTGAGTTTAATAGAATAAACAACTTTCAAAATAATTTTAGATATCATGATCAAAGTATATACTAAGGGTCAGAAGAGCACGAACTATGTCCCAGGTTATCAAGTATCTCTACTTAAACCTTTAACAGTCAAAAGACTATATGGACTATCCATCTTGTATTTCAGGTGATCAGTCCTTTGTACTATGTATTGTGCACAAACATTTAACGTTATTGTGTAACTTAGAATTATAGTTTTCGATAACTTAATCCCCCATTATAGGATTGTTCATTTCAGCCTTTAACATTAGGATCCGTACCAAAGGAAGTTTGGCTTGAAATAGCTTCAAAAAAAATTCTAAATCTTTAGAATGTTCATCAACTATGGACTAGTCGCATCAATAAGGGTTTGATAGCCATTTAAGAGTTTAACAATAACATGATCTCGTATGATAGTACATAGGCAACGATAAAATAACAATGATTCACAATCGAATAAACATTATATATCGAAGTAATGCTTTCAAAAGAATTAAAAAGCTTATTCAAGAATATAGGCATCGAATGTAGCACCCGAGAAAAATCAGATTATTATGTGAATTAAGTTTTATTTGATTATTTGAATTAAATGAATTTAATTGTTTATTAAAGTTAGTAAGCAGTTTAAAGGTCGTTCTATGACCTATAATGTGCAACTGTGGTTAGGATTATGTCTATATGCTAGAATTAAATGATTTGAATTTTTAGGACTAAAATAAAAGTTTTTCGAGAAATTTTCGTAAAAATACTATTCATCCGTTTCTATTCAGAAATTAATTTTGAATTTTCGAGAAACAAAAAATGATAGAATTCTAAGACGAGATGGAATATCCAATAATATATCAGTTATGGCAAACGAAATTTTCGCCTGCGGACTTAAAACCCTAAGGGTTAGGGAAAGTGAAATTTAAGAACTAATTGATTACGTATAATAAGAATTGTTATTATACGTAAAGGATACAAGTATAATACTAGTTATTATATGAGTATAAAATGAAGATTAATATGACGTATAATACGAATATCGTACGAAGTATATATGAAGAGAATACTAGAATTATACGATAAGAATACGACTAGATCTTAATGGACTTTAGCTATTGGACCTAGACTTTGTTAAGCCCAATTGGATAATGAATGAGGGCCAATGATGAGTTATATCATGGCCCAATGTTAAATTAAATCATGCCCAAAGTTAGGCTCGATATGAATTAATTATGTGCCCGAACTAAGAAACGTACCGTGGGTCGAATAGATGGATCACTGGATTTGTAAAACCCATGGGGGTTCCCCATTGGGTAAGAGGGGCGGCTACTTGGTCGCCAAGGAAAGAGAATTGCTTTCCTTACAGGAATGGAATAGTAAGTAGGTGGCATTTTGACCAAAATGTCCTCTATTTGATTTTCTATAAATAGAAGCTTAGGTTGGTTTATTTGTTTGTTTACCAACATTGAACACACATATATTGAGAGAGAGAGAGAGAAGAGTTGTAGACACTTGAAATTTAGCATTCATATTACTTACCTTGCAGGAGGGCAAAACCATCTTCCAGAGATAGCCCTGGAAGTCAAATCGGCTCAACTCCGAAGACAACCCCGGGATATTCAGTTTTCAATCTTAGAGACAACCCCGAGATATCCAGTTTCAATCTTGGAGATAACCCAAGGATACTCAGTTCCAAACCTCGGAGACAACCTTGAGGGAAGCCGTTTCAGTTCCAGAAATAACCCCGAAAAAGTCAGTTTCAACGTCGAAGATAACCCCGAGAGGTTAAGCACGCCTCAGAGTTAACCCTTAGAACGTTCAGCACTCACAACAGTCCAATCTCAGAGATAACCCTGAGCAATGACTGCTACATCAGCCCGAAGCCAGTGATAACCTCGGTGAGGGGGAAAATCGTTATTTTCCCACCTCGCTACTACATTCATGTCGTCTCAACAACATTTCATCCCACATTCTACACAAAAGTGTCCCACAAGAACCATAGCTCAAAATTCTGAGTGACTAGTACACAAGACATCACACTGGATAGAATTTGAAGACTTGAAGATCTTGTCATGGACCCATCTTCCTGGCTTCATACAACCTCTTATCCCATGTCATTGTGTAACTCTCGACAATAGCATTCCAAAAGGGTATATCACGCCTCAATCAGATGCCCGGATTGAAAATTATTAAGGTTCAAGCGGACAACGCGTTGTACGTGTGCACCCCCTCTTACCCCATGGGGACACCCCCGGACAGCCACAGGTGGACCCGTGCCTGTCGCAGGTGGGCCCGCGACTGCCGTAGGTGGACTCAAGGCTCCCCCCTCTATAAATAAAGGGCTTGGGTTGGCCATTTTAAGAAGAAAAAAAGGTGAGGAAGCCTTGCCCATTTTATTTTGTACACACTTTAAACTGAGTGATTTCTATTTTCAAATAATTGTGAGCTCGTGTTTTGCTACATATTGAAATTTAACCGATGAAAATCGAGTATTCATTCATCAAAAGCTATCTGAAGTCTTCTTGGCAGCCCACTGTAAGACATTTCAGATTTTTTAAAGCTTTTTTCACTTCCATCCAAACATATCTATTTACGTTGAGAGTCGTGTTGTGTGTGTACGCCCGGATCGTCGATCCATGGGTTTTATTGCTTATATATATGTATATATTATCGAACTATGCTTCGATTGAGCCCGAATATAATATTCAGAGCGTTTACTGCTTTTATATATAAATACTTATATATAATTCTTCCCATCTAACTCTGTTTGATTGAGCCTGAATATACATCCGGAGCATTTACTTCTTTTGTTTATATATAAATACTTATATTTATCTCTTGTCATCAAACTCTGTTTGATTGAGCCTGGATATACATCTGGTGCGTTATATCATATATATATATATATATATAATTGTTTATCATCCTGAGGGTTAGATTCGCCAAAATTTGGTTATTTCTCACTTTAGCCGGTTCATGGTGACTAAACTGGAACCGTTGAAGCTGGAAAGCTCAGATTTACTCAAATCTAGTTCATTTTCTAGCTTTTGTACATATTGCTTTATCATGTGAGCCTAGGAATCATGTGATCACAGATTCAGTTTCTAAATCTAGATTCGGTTCCCGTGATGGACATTTTCAGCTACAGCCACCTTGTAAATTATTCACGGTGTTTGAATTTTCTTAGATGGCTCTCATGCCCACAATGAGTTCGGCACAACTATGTATCTTATTTTCTCGAAGATGCTTCGCATCTCGAAAATAATAAAAGCAATCAAGTCAAACACTTAATAAAATGGAAGTATCAAAGACCTTAATTAGTATTGAGCACAAGGGTTTGGAAAACCTATTTTACAAAACATCACTGCCATATCTCGTTAAAATTGATCTTTTATACAAAATTCAAACCCTTTGTATATAGGTGCAAACGAGGCATAGCACTACTTCCAGACAACTGCACATAGACCTACACACACACATTCGGAAAAAAGTTTAATTGAAAAGTGGCGGTAATCGTGTTATCACGAATGTCGGGGGTGCCTAACAACTTCCCTCCGCATAATCAAGCCCCTGGACCCTAACTAATTTCGATTTTGCAGACCATTTAAATAGTGTCACATCACTAGGTCTATGTGCAAACAATTTCTTGGTTGAGTTAGTGTAACAATTTAAAAATACAAACTGGCGACTCTTATAGTCAAATCGTCGACATAATACATGTCAGACCTTTTCAAACTTGTTTTTTCAAACTAATCTCACCTAACATGAAAACACCAAAAGACAAGAATAGAAAGGGACAAATAAAAATCCCGATGTCGACAGGTGGTGACTCTGTCGGGGACATCCAGTAAGAGGGCTTAAGCCATTATTCAAAGCTTTCCAAAGTTTTTATCTGCTCGTGTGTGGATGTTGTATTTATATTTGAATGAATGTGTACTAATGCATTTACTTACTGCACTTAGTGCTTCACACCATATTTGCTTGTGATATTAGTGCTTCGCACATGTCATCATTTCCATACGGTGAGACGCGATGTATGTGAATGTATGTTGTGTAGTCCCTCCACCAGGAGGCTATCATATCGGTGTTTGATTACCGGACTCGTAGGGAGACTAATTCCAACGAGGCTCAGGAAAGGCACCACCCAGATTCCCTCCAGTTGAAAGACCGGATTAACTTCCCGTCAAGTAAATTGCGATGATCTCGGAACCTTCATGCCAAAAAGTAGCAAGAGTAGCCTAAAATAGGCCAGTCTCTGATAAACCAAACGCAGAGGGAAGTTTCTCATACCTTCTCATTTCAATTACTTGTAATTCCATTTCCATGTCAATCTCAATGTAATGAAAAATATAAAGGATTATGTAAACATGCATTTTTTTCATATCAAAACCTGTCATATTATCTTGTCAATAAAACAGCTGACATTCGTTTTGCAAGATAATACTCCTAAAAATGGACACATCACATAGCATGTAACATTGCCACATTTCCCCCCGACTAAACTATATAAGTCTTTTTGTAGGGAATCAATTGGCACAGTTACCCGTTCAAAGTCCAAAAAGGCAATAAGCCTACAGCCAAACATGGCTACATCTAGCCAGTCTAATCCTACTCATGTCTCTTGCGAGGAGTTTGAAGGATTAAGTAATCAAATCACAGAGTTGGTTGTTCTGCTCAAAGAATTACATAAGCCAACTCAGGGTCCACAAATACCCATGCTCACAAAATCCTCTGAACATGGAGGAACCCATGGTCCGGACAAAGAAGTTCAAACACCTGAGTCTCAGTCTGATAAGACCAACAAAACCCCTGGAATCACCCATCTCGAAGAAGATCAAGACACTGGTGATATTAGGAAGAAGGTTCTACAAATGGAAGAGACCATTCGGTCCATCAAAGTGATTGGAGCACACGAGAGTGTTTTATATTTAGACTTTTGTATCTTCCCCGGGGTTCATTATCTGAAAAAATTCAAGACTCTCGATTTTGAGAAATATAATGGATTGGGGGATCCTTATACCCACTTAAAGGTATTTATTGGAGAGCTCGGGTCATACACCGAGAAATAGAAGGTCAAAATACAGCTATTTCAGAAGAGTCTGACTGGAGAAGCCAGAGTATGGTACACCAAATTAGACAACTTCAAAATTCACAGTTGGGAGGAGTTAGCCCATGCTTTCCTTAGTCAATACAACTTTCAAACTCAGATGGCTCCAGACCGGTATCAAATTACCAAGGTTAACAAACAAGTCAATGAGTCATTCAGGGAGTATGCCCAGAGATGAAGCGTCTGGCTGCTTAAGTTATTTCGTCTATGACTGAGTCTGAAATTGTGATGACCTTCATAGACATTCAAGAAGCTTCGCTTTTATGAGAGGGTACTGTCTAGAATAGGCAAGCCATTCTCAGAAATGATTAAGCACGGAGAAATGGCTAAAATGGGATTGAAATCAGGGAAGATTCAAGACCTCGCCACACTAAAAGCCGTAGCTGAGCACATCCAATCTGGAAGTTATGGGAACAACCCCCGGAGGGTCCATAAGAAGAAAGAAGAGGATGTTTCCTTGATACTGCAAGGATAAAAAGGCAATCAAAGCTTGCCTATTCAAAGGAGAAATTATTCCCCTTTTCAAGCACAGTCTTCAAACCCTCCATTACCAAAAAGTTGAGAAGTTAGATGTACAAGAGTGTTCACACCCTTAGGGGACTCACTCGAAAACATTCTCAAACTTCTGACAGATCAAAAGAAAATCACTCATCTCCTTCCACCAGCCAACCCTAGTGGAAAGGGTTTCAATGCAAGCAAGATGCGTGCTTACCGTGCTGGAGCTACAGGCCATGACACTCAGGATTGTTGGGCCCTTAAGCATAAGATCGAAGATTTAATTGACAATGGTGAGATTGTAGTGGCCAAGCCTGACCAATCACATGTTCAAAACAACCCTCTCCATCAACACAAGCAAGAGGAGGTTAACATGATTAACTGGGGCAGTGGAAAGAGCTCCAACTATATAGGTGGTTCATCCCAAATCAGCAAGGATAATTCTGACAGATAGGATTATTCATAATTCCAGTTCATGATGGAACGGGAGTTAAAGGCTCTTGGGGAACATATCAATCAGTTGCAGAACTGGTGATTCATCAACACCAAGTCACACGTCAATTGTTCAGTCAGGAGCATTCTAGCCTCCTTTCTCTTATTACAAACACTCCTCCACATATTCTAGAAAGTGAAACATTAGAGGAAAAGATTGCTAGAAAAGCAAAAGCTAAAGCTCGTCGGGATTTTGCCAACAAAAGGGAATTCACTTATTTAGGCCAACCGATAGAAGAGATATTGCAGATGCTGATTAATGAGGGAAAAATCATAGCACTGCTACCTCCAGTTAACCTACGCTCAAAACGGTTTGATGCTAATGGAGTATGTCAATACCATTCCCACTCTCGCGATCACAACATTGAGGAATGTCGGACACTCCGCCATCTTATTCAAAATATGATTTACAGTGGTGACCTGCAAATGGCAGACAATAACGCTGTATCATCTAACAGTGGGAACACATTTCCTCCATGATGGAAGGAAGTTGTAGCAGTTATATCCACTGAGGGAGATTTGGTTGCCACACCACTTATAATTCAACCAATTCAGCTTAAAGACATTGAAAACCCTTTGAAAGTGGCTGCACCAAAGCCAATCATACTGCCATTCAGGCCACAGTATCCTGTCATCAGCCTTCAGAAAGTGCCATGGAACTATGGAAAGGCTGAAGGATCTACATCAAAAACAATTGCTACAGTGTCGAAAGAAAATCCACTGTATCTTCCTCAATAGGTGATGAAGCCTATCATCAAATCTAAGGGGAAAGTGCCCATGGAGAAGATTGAAGAATTCTTTCGCAAGATGGGACACCATGAAGCCAAGGTGGTTTAAAGCTTGAAAGAAGTTCCACAATAGATTTCTATTCGAGACTTGGTTTTCTCTTCAAAAGATCACCGGAAGGTCTTACTAAAAATACTAGAAGAAGCCCACTTGCCAAAGACAGTGAATGTTGAAAAATTTCATCATCTGGTTGATCACATTTTCAATAGTAATGTGATATCCTTCACCGATAATGACATACCTCCCGAAGGGATGGGTCATTGCAAATAGTTACAAATAGCGGTTATGTCTTCCGAATATGTGGTCGGAGGAGTGCTAATAGATGGAGGATCATCCTTAAACATCTGAGAAAATGAACATCAATCTCAATAGGATTCGAAGTAGCCATACAATCATCAAAACTTTTGATGGATCTCGACGAAATGTTATCGGAGAGATTAAGTTGCCTGTAGAAATCGGTCCATACACATTCTACATATCCTTCCAAGTGCTTAAGATCACTACAGGATACAACCTACTTTCGGGAAGACCATGGATTCATATGGCAGGAGCCGTCCCATCCACTCTTCATCAGCAACTCAAGTATATCATCAACGGAAGTCTGGTCACTGTCAGTGCTAAGCCAGAATGTCATGTTCAAAGGGATATACCCCTTATCATTTTTAATGCAGAAGTTGAGCATGTCAGTTTCCAAGCCCTTGAGGTGAGCAACACTCACTATCAACCCATTGGGGCGCCCCCTCTGAAACCCAGAGTTTACGCCGAGGTAATGTCAGCAAGTCAAGAGATGATATCCTTGGGCTTTCAACCTAGACAGGGGTTAGGAAAGGATCATCAGGGAATCAAGTGCCCAATTCAAGTTCCCAGCCAGATAGGGACAATCGAACTAGGCTACTCCTCTGGGTCCACTCACAGGAACCCACACAAGCATAAATCGATTCCTTCATCTACAAGACATCTGCCTAAACCTACATATGATAACCATTTATGGCCTTTATTAAAGGTCCCTGCCCTTGTGGTAGCCATGTTGTTTCCTAAGTCGATACTGGTTAAAGAAAACGAAGTTTTGATTCTAAACCCAGAGGTGGAAGAAAGGAATCGAAGGCGCAAACAAGAGATAGAGAGACATTTATCAAACATGTGAGTCCTAGTCCGTACGGAGGGTATGAATAGAGACATCCCAGATGATGATTGTGCAGACATCTGGTCATCATTCAAGAGAAGGAGGACGACAACAGCCCCTTCATCACAGCTGTCCACCAGGAAATGACCCTTGGCAATTGGAGTAGGACTCTTTGCATTTACCGATAAGGGTAAAAAGGGCAGAAACTCCTTTTGCCTTGTAGATAACAATAACTACTTACTTTTGCTGTACAGTATTAGCAGTTGTTTTTGTCATTTCATGCTAACACTTTGTACGATTGAACAATTTCGTATATTAAGTGAAAGCATTTTGTTTCAGGACTCTAAATTTTGAAGTGTCTAAACTTGTTGATGAGGTGCCTATTCTTTATAAGAAATGTAACTTTGATGTAAAGTTGGACTCAGACTTGATGCAGATTGAACAAGAGGACTACGAGATACCTCAGGATATCAAAGAATGGGTCGAAGACAAACCCAAGCCAAATCTTGATCAAACCACCTCTTTTAACCTTGGAACCTCAGAAAATCCCAAACAAATCTAAATTGGTACGGACCTTACTCCAAACCAAAAGAATGACATGGTTACTCTATTGACCCAATTCCAGGATGTTTTTGTATGGTCTCATGAAGACATGGTCGGTTTGTCAACTGACATCATCATCCATCACCTTCCCATCAAAGAGGGATTCAAGCCAGTCAGGCAGACACTCAGGCGATTAAAACCTGAGTGGAGTTTAAAAGTTAGAGAAGAAATTGTGAAACAATTTCAAGCCGACATCATCATGGTGTCAACATACCTTGAGTGGCTATCCAACAAAGTCCCCGTGCCTAAACCTGGAGGAAAGGAAAAAGTTTGCATGGATTACAGGGATCTGAATAAAGCTTGTCTCAAATATTGCTTTCCTGTGCCATTCATCCACATACTCATTGACAACACAACTCAATATGACATGTACTCCTTTGCTGATTATTTTGCGGGGTACCATCAAATCATGGCTGCTGAAGAGGATTGTGAGAAA